>JARHVA010000917.1:347500-880000 GCA_037957365.1 Torreya grandis | reverse complement strand
TAGATAAAGTATCTGAACCAATCATCATGTCATACATTGGCATTTCATGTTATAGTATCTTAAAATGATAGATAGAGTCACCAAGCATAATAAGAAAAACTACATACAATTCTGAAACTATAGTTTTTGTATTGAAAGTCAATTTATGAAAATCAGCTTTCCACATATCAGTAGGAATAGAATGATATCTAGCAAAAGAAATATCATCACCTGTGTCAAACAAGACATCTAGGCTATATGGTTTAAAACCATCTCATTTGATATAAATTTTATAAATAGGGTTATTAATAGTATATACTGATATTTGATGTATATTTGAATTTTTATGAGAGGTTTCCCCCGACTCAAAATGAGATTCTATCTTATTAGTTACTTGGAGCAATTCTTCTTCAAAGAGTTATTCATGTTCATCAATAAGGGCTTCTTATTTCATAAGGTCTTGTAATTTAATCTAAGCTTTAACTAAGAATATCTGAAGTTGATAGATTCACTTTGTTCACCAAGTGGCTCTATTATCTGTATCAGATTGATAAGCAGCCTCAACTTGAGGTATTTTAGGGAGTTTAGACTGAAATTCTTAGGACAACATTCTTTTGCCTTTTTTGTTGAGCTAAGCATAGAGAATATTTTTGCTCAATAGCTACAATTTGTTGTTGTAAAAATATTCTTTCAAAAATCATATATGTGGGAGTTCTAGAATATCTTTCTTTAAGGAAAGATATTTGTTGAGTTAAACTCAAATCATCTAGAAATGGAGCAGAATTCATATGAATCTAAAATCTTATATTAGAATAATAATCAAAGAATTCATCTTCTAATTTAGTGTCAAAAAGATTCATGTTAACTTGATTATCTGATTCTTCCCATAGGATATTTGACTCGTATTGAAGTTTATTTTCATCAAAGATTAAAACATATTCATCTTCATTGATGTCATGGTTATTCAGAAAATTAATCTTCTTAGATTCTTTCTTCTTGCTAGGACATTTATTTTCAAAATGATCATCTTGACAAATGAAACATTTGACTGATTTCTTTTGGAATCCATGTTTCTTTTTTCTGAATATCTTTCTAAGACCAAAGTTCCTCTTCCTAGATTTGTATTTAGGCTTCCAAGGCTTTATATAAGTAAATTCTTTTTTTGATGAACATTTACAAGAATGATATTTTTTTTCTTTTTATACTGTCTGTATTTATGTACATCCATACAACCAAAATTATTAACAATAGAACTACAAAATTTTGCACCAATCTATTTATGAAACTTCATAGTTTCTTTATGTGGCTTTCTTTCTACACATAGCCTTTCATTGACTGCTTTAATATTTTGGTTTATCCTTCCAAAGAAAATAGTTGGGAGATCATCACCCATAGCAGCTTTATACTTAGTAGCAAAATACTCGAGAATTTTTTATATAAATTTGATCTTATATGTTGGATTAAAGATTTCATCAATATTATAGAATATATTTTACATATAGCACATATATTCATCTAGCCTAGTCATGTCACACAATTATACTTTAAGAGAATTTGTTTTGTTTGCTTCTTTATCATTATCAAAAGTGCCAACAATTTCACAAAGTAGAGCATTGTAGATTGTTGAAATAGGTTCTGGATGAGTGTATATACTTTCATGAAATACTGGACTACTAGCATCCCACCATTCTTTAATATTTCCTATGAACCTATTTGCAATTTGTTGAGTAACACTAAGGGAATCTTTCTAAAGACCATGAATTTGTACACTAGCCCAAGCTATCATTGCATAAATTATTTCTTTTCTTCTTTCTCGTGGTTCATAATTGAATTTCCAAAAGAAAGATTGAAGATTTCATGTTCTTATTTGAGAATCTAATGGAAGTTTAGACTTTGAAGATTCTCCTATATCAAAATAGATTTTAGTTTGATTAGGTTCAATCTTAGCCATACGTACTTGGAAGATATTGTCAAGATAACTTTCAAAATCAGGTAAACTTTTTGATTTAAATTTTTTGAATGATTCTCTCTATAGCTTTAGAACATTTTGCCAAGAGTGCATATTTTGACTGTAATAAATATATTTTTTAACATCAATTTATGGTTGATGAATTCATTATGGTTGCTGAGAAGATTGTCCTTTATCCTTCAATGTATCTAGAATATCAGGAATAGAAGATAAGATAGAATTTTGGTTTATAATTTTTCTAGCTTTGTTATCAGAGGTTGAAGATAGTTGTTTGATTTATTGATGTACTTCTTCTTAATTTATCTTTAGACTAGCAATTTGATTTCTTAAATCTATCTTAATGGAAGTCATACTAATCTTAAGTTCATCTTGACTTTGACTAATAGCCTTCCCTTCAGTAATCATATCATCTACCTTTGTTTCAATTGATTGTTGATGTAGTCTAATATTGTTATACTCATTATCTATTTTTTTGGATAAGCTGACTATAATGGGTAGTAGTATTATCAATCAAGACATTAATAGCTCTAGTAATTTTTTATTTTTGATATAACTCAATGCTCTTTAACATTTTAAAAACCTGATCAAGAATTTGTTGTATTTCTAAAACTTTGTTATTTAAATATTTAGTAGCATGATTATTCCAATTTATTAGTTAACTTTTGTAGACTGATCAAGACTCTTATCAGTGAATCTAAGATAATAATTATGTGCTCTATATTTTCCATCTCATGAGTATTGATTAAAATCAACAAGCTTTGGGAATCCCTTTTCTGTGTATGATTTATATCCTAAAGGATTTTTTCATATATGACCTTTTTTTTCTTCCTTTTCAAACTTTTCTCTAGAAGTTCCTTCCATAATAATCCTTTTAGCTTCAACAAGTAACTTTTTATTTTTCTCAAGCAGCGTTTCTAAAGTTAAATCTCTTTTAACCATGTGAATATTGGATTGATCTGGATGACTAATTATTTTTTGATAATCAAAATAGAAATATGAATCTACTTAAGGGTTATGGATTTTCTTTAGATGCAGGAAGTGAGGATTAATTGGAGACAAAGGTTGTTGCAATTATATATTTAGCATATGATCTTTTAGATCATTATGGGAGTCAAATCTGATAATAGATTTATTTAGTACATCTTTTATAGATGTAGCAAAGGATATGGATTTCTTGGGCTTCTAAAAAAATCTATGTCTATAATCTATTTTCTGGGAAACTTAATATCAGACCAAGAGATTGATTCAACTGGTATTATCTAATTGTTTTATGTGGCTCAACACACCATGATTTTGCCTTGCATAGGAGTGTGCTTGACTGCAGGATGTAGGGTATTAGTTAGGTAATACATAATCTGATACTTAACAACAAGAGGACAACATCTAGGGATAATATCTAATCTATGATTTTAGATAAAAAAACTTTAAAACTCTATTTAAGTTTTCTTCTTGATGAATGGCTACTGGATAATTGGGATAAATAGTTATAAAAATTGGACCATTATGAAGACCAGTTTGAACATTTTTTAAATAAGCACTAAAGTTTGTATGTCTATTATCAAGAAGACATCCTAAAATACTGACATTCAAACCTCTTCTCTATAAAGGGAAAACACCAATAGTAACAGCTCCAATATGCAAGAAGTTATATGTAGATTATGATTTTAACTAACGAATAGTTTTATCATCAAGTGTTTGCAAGTGGTATATATATTCATCATTTTGTTTGACTTGGATAACATTTTAAAAAACTTTTATGGTGGTCTTAACAATTAAATAAAATGGTGAAAGTTTATCAGAGACTTTTGTGGCCTTAAGAGTTGGGAGCTTCCATTCAGGACTAAGATTTTCTTCATTAAAATCTACAGTTGCTTCAATTGTAGAAAAAAATGAGCCAACATATACATCAAAGAGAGTATAGACATTAGATGTACCTGTAGTATCTGAAGTTTTTGGGTTTGATGCATTCATAGTCTTCATATTGTTGGTACTATACAGATCCTCAATCACACCTTCCTCATGGCTTTATGGGATCATTTCCTTCTCTATTGTCTGAAGATATTATGAAAATAGTATACCAGAATAACATCAAGATAGATACAGATAACAAAATATGAAAGAGAAATTTTATTGATAAATCAAGGTAATATTACAGAAGCAACACATTTTGAACACAATTCAGACAAAATGATAACATGGCTTTGATACTACTACATACAGGATCGACACTAAAAAATACATAGAGTGATTATAGATAAGTTAATACCACATATAGCAGAGTAATTACAGACAAGTTATTCACTACATACATGATCGACACTAAAATACTATACAAAGTGATTATAGACAACCTATTACCACACATAACAAAATAATTCCACATAAGAAACATATCATAAACATCATTTTTTAAAAAAATTATGATTCACAGGATCCCACTGAGCAGGCAAGCGAAGAGCATACATTTTTTCTAACTAAGACCTAGACACAAGACTCCAGGGATTCCATGTTTATGACATGAAGAACTCCTCATATTTATAATATGAATTAAGAAGATCAATGGTTGACACAAAGATGTTGAATCAACAAACAAAAGGCAAGATACCAAAATATAGTGGGTTATGGGCCCACTATGCACCATCAAAAACAAAAAAAAAGGAATCTATCGACATGACCGATAGGTTATTGCCTTTTATAAAAGTGGTGAGGTCCACTAAAAATAAAAAAGGGTTAATGTGCCCATATTCATGGCTACGGACAGACCCCGTAACTAGTCTATATATCAATTCAATCATCATCATTGAATTTGTATTCTCTTTGGGGAAAATAATGGTTATCCTCATCAGAATCAATGTCAGTGTGGTCCATATACATAGTTGATGGGATCCTTTGGATACGACCACTAGGTGTAGGAGGAAACACAACTTGATGACTTATGGTGAACCATTTTCAAAGAGTCGCTAACAGTTATGTAGGAGGTAAGCCAACATGTAGATTGGTTTGAAAATTTTGAACTAAAAATATATAAAATTTAATCTTGAAAGGTATCCTTAAAGCAATAAATATATTTCTCACTTGATTTGGAGGGATACGAATAGCAAGATCATCAGAGACTTTCATTGACATGATATAATCCATAAATTCATACTACACACACACACACACACACACATATATATATATCTTTTATATGTATATATGCATACGTGTGTGTGTGTGTGTGTGTGTGTTTGTATACATATACATACACACAACACACACACACACACACACACATATTGTGGTGGTTTTGTATATGAAACAATGAGGTTGTGGTCCTTGATCGAGGCCACTCATCATGAGATACTAAATATCATGCTTTCTTAGCACAACACAATGACTATGTCAAATTGTAGTCATATAAAATTTCCAAATTGGTAGCTTGAATGTGGCTTGTGACACCTAATCTATAGGACCCTCTTGCATGGTCTAATAACCCTTCCAAACACTTTTTTTAATAATCGATCATCTATACACTTCTGAGACCTGATTCTAGCTCAGCCAAACTACATTTCCTATGCTAATTCCATCCCCCTCAGTCCCAAGCTTATAGGAAAAGAACATTGGGGTTAGACTATAGCGTCAAACCCTAGGGTGTCCTATTTTTAGTGGTTTTATCCAATCACATTTTGATCCCAAACAACCATTTATTTTTTATTCCTATTCTTCATTATGTCGACCTAGTGCAAATACATTTAACCCATGACTAATAGATCTCTATAAAAGCCTATTCAAAGTTTATTTATAAGGGGTTGGAAAATATTACAAAGCAAAAAAGAATACAAACAAAACCATTGAAGCAAATTTCCCTATTCTCTGCATATAGCCATCTAATACAGCTACCAACATACTCAAACGTTCACACCAGTCCCTAGCCACCTCAAGCACTCTCAATATGGTATTTTTGCATCTGCATAACACTATTGCACAAAGCACATCAAGTGGTGAAACTACATATGGCTTGATACCTCTTCAGAGTATTGGTATGTAGGCAACGTGCCCACATAATGGGTGTGGATACACGTTCAGTGCATCTTACATACACTTCCCCCCTCTTTTTCAAGTTTTATTCAAACACAATGAAGATCTAGATTTCAAGATTAAATTAGATCTACAAGGAGTTCTGTCAACATTCAGAATCTAAAATTTCATAGGTATGTTCACATAGAGATAATAGATAAAACCCAAAAAACTAGATCTTTGTGACCAATTTGGATAACAGCGATAGGACTTGGACTATAGTGTAAGACCCCAAAGTGTTTTATTTTTGGCACTCCTATCCTTTCACTGAATAAAAGCCAAATCCTGGTTTATGACACTATCCCAATCCTACACATCCAATTTTAGCCTCTGTCTCAACCATCTCAATCTAGTTTTAAGCTAAGTTGCATTTTTCCTCTTTCATTACTATTTTTAGAAAGCTACGAAAGTCAAATAAATTATAGAAATCGATATTGTAATTATTGCAATATTATTTACTGATTTATTGTTCCAGACCCTTAACTAAATTAGGAATAGAACTCCAATATTCCCAAAATAGTTAAATCACAAATCTAGTGACATCATCTATAGGAGAGCGCATTGGATCTTATAAGCTAATTGCAAAGGCTATGTGAGTGATATAGTGACAAGGATAGAACCCAAGTCCTTATATAGCCATCATGTACTTATAGGAGGAGATTTCCAATGGTGCAAGAGGTAACAACAATGCAATAGACCTTGTTCAGGGAGCAAACAACACACCATAACACTTCATTAGTGGGCATGAAGAGAGAACATGGTATTATGACATAGACCACAACTTACCAAGGTAATTGTTCACAGTAGAAGGAGAGGACTAAGGATTGTGCTCAAGGAGACAACTCTTGCTTGATCCCTCTGAGAGGTTAGACTACAACAAAGTGTTTCCCCTTGCCCATACAGGATGAAGGCGGTGCATAACTTGATGTATATGTATTATGTACATGATTTAGAAAACATTTGATATATGGCACATACCATGCTACCATGTTTTATCTACTCAACGTGAACATATAATATCCACAACATACACATGTACATAATAAATTTAGAAATCAATGTCATGTATATGTATATGTATGTCATGTATGTATGACGTATGTGTGTATATATATGTATGTCATGTACATATACATACGTACATGACATACATATATATACAAACATACATACATGACATATATGTATTATATATATATATATATATATATATATATATATATATATATACATGCATATATGTGTCATGTATATATACATATATGCCATACATGTGTGTGTATATGTATGTATATGTGTGTGTGTATATATGTATGTATGTTTTAAAATACACATATATATACATATATACATGGCATATATGTATATATAATATGTCATGTGTGTGTGTACATGTATGTATGTATGTATGTATGTATGTTTATGTTTTATGTTTTACAATCATTTCCTTATTTACACATCTCGTGTTTTATATGTATTCAATTTATCTACTTACATTTGATATTTTAAAATCTCATACATTCTTACACATCTTACGTTTGATGTAGATTCTTCTTATATATTCAAATTTGTTGTTTTTACAAACCTTTTTTCACATTAGTACACATCATTTGTTTGTCAATTTTTTTTATCTACTTACTATATATGTCATTTGTATGTTTTCCCTGTCATTATTTTTTCATATACATACTCACATTTGTTATAAAAGAATGAATCGTACCAGATAAATAACATAAAACCATGTTATAGCATTTTATCTACTCGATGTCAACATATAAAAGCCACAACATACACACGTCGAAAATAAATTTGGAAACCAATGTCTCTCTCTCTCTCTCTCTCTCTCTCTCTCACACACACACACACACACACACACACACACACACATATACATAATGTAGCACACATACACATACATAGTGTGTGTGTGTGTGTGTGTGTGTGTGATATTGATATCTAAATTTGTTCTCTATGTGTGTATGTATATATGCATGTATGCATATATATGTCATGAATATATATATATATATATATATATATATAAAGAGAGAGAGAGAGAGAGAGAGAGAGAGAGAGAGAGAGAATTCCAAATTTGTTCTCTACATGTGTATGTTGTGGATATTGTATGTTGACATTGAGTAGATAAAACATTATAACACGGTTTTATGTTATTTGTCTAAAATGATTCATTCTTTTATAACAAATGTGAGTATGTATATGAAAAATAAATGATAAGAAAAGTGTACAAATGACATATATAGTAAGTAGATATAAAAATTTGAAAAAAAAATGATGTGCACTATGTCAAAAAAGGTTTGTAAAAATTAAATATGAATATATATGAAGAATCTGCATAAAACGTAAGATGTATAAGAATGTATAATATTTTAAAACATCAAATGTAAGTAGATAAAATGAATATAAGTCAAACATAAGATGTGTAAATAAGGAAATTGTTGTAAAACATAAAATGTAGGTAGATAAAATAGAATTTAAGACAAACACAACGTATGTATGTATGTATGTATGTATACATATATACACACTCATATGTATACATATATACATATATGCATATATATATGACATATATATCATGTATGTATGTATATATACACACACACATATATATGTCGCATGTGTGTGTGTGCATGCATTCATGTACGATATTGATTTCCAAATTATTCTCTATGTGTGTGTATTGTATGTTGATGTTGAGTAGATAAAATGTTATAACATGGTTCTATGTTATTTGTCTAGTATGATTCATTATTTTATAACAAATGTATGTATATGAAAAAAATGTATAAATGACATCTATAGTAAGTAGATAGAAAAATATGACAAACAAAAGATGTGTACTAATGTGAAAAAAGGTTTATAAAAACATTAAATGTAAATATATAAGAAAAATATACATAAAATGTAAGATGTGTAAAAATGTACGAGATTTTAAAACATCTGATGTAAGTAGATAAATGAATATAAGTCAAACATAAGATCTTTAAATAAGGAAATGATTGCAAAACATAAAATGTAGGTAGATAAAAAGAATCCAAGGCAAACATAAGATGTGTAAAACTAAAAATAATTTGTAAAACATAAAATGTAAGTATATAAAAAAGGATTTATGATAAACCTAAGATATGCAAAAATGTAAAGGATTGTAAACATCAAATGTAAGTAGATAAAGGAATCTAAGTTAAACATAAGATGTAAAATGGTATCAAACACATGATTAAAGACCAAATAAATGTTTGTGCTAGAATATATCATAGGATAAAATGACCATATAGAGCCAAAACTTACATGACCAAGATGATGCAAATGTGAGAGTGGTGGGAGTTTGTGAAGAGGGCCTAATTGCATACCCTAAGGTATTACCATGCAACTCATAATTAAAACCGAAGAGGCATAAAAATGAGAGATAAAATTCAAATCCAAAGCAAAGAGATAAAAAAATGGAAATGAAGAACAAGAGGCGATCAACTAGCAACAATATCTATCAAAGGGATATTAAGAATGAGAAGAGTGAAAATAAGGAGGTGAGGCATCACAAAAGGTTACATGAAAATTTTTAGCAGAGTTTTTGCATTATTTGTGGTTTAAGGGTAATTATCACATGCATAAACATTAAAACTAAAGCATGAGGGAGATATGTGAATTAACATTAAACTACAATGATCATATCTAAATCATGCTCTAAAAACATGAACAACTCAAATTAACAAATAACTTGTATAATAAATAATAATGAAAATACAAATAAGTCTATAATATGACACACTTGAGTTATGTTCTAACTTTCTAAGATTAGATGTAGGTTATATAAGTGATTCTACTTCTATGTGTGAAATTTGACTATATGATTATACTAGGTCAAAATTAACTCTACATCAAATTCAAATGGGTCAAATTCAATAGGCTACAAATTTTGCATGCCTTGTTGCCACTGAATATGTACCCTGCCACCAAATCCATCCTCTAATCAATTTCAAGTTCTATAATTTTCTAGATTGGTGCACTATGAGATGACGAGCAGTGTTGTTTGATCGTTATGCAAAATTAAAGAGCAAAATGTGACGAATTGTCTCTCTTTTGTTCCTTGACTTAGTCCTCAATAATAATAATAAAATAAGGGTGTGCAAATTTAGTTGACTCAAATTACCCCTTTAGGAACTTCAACTACACATCCCACATGCTCAAAATCAGAGTTGATAAAGTTATCTTATGCATGTGAATGCATTGTAATCGAGAGAAATGATCCACCTTCTCTCCGTAAAACCATATGCAACTACATGGACATTCAGTGAAACCCTCTTTTGGTACAAGATTACAATGATGGATTCTTGATAGACTCAATGTGTAGGCTCCCTCTCATGTGTAGCAATAGATTTGATCAATGAAAGGTTCTTTGTTTGGAAATCACTTGGTAAACAACTGGGTGTGACTTTGTATATATATGGCTCTTTACAACAATATACACAATGGATGACATAGAATAATGTGTCAAATAAAATCAAGGGAATGGGAAATTAGATTGGGGCATAAGAACCCATAAAAACATAGGGGACAAGATCTATGTGTCATTAATTCTACATGCGATAAAATCAGAAAGTTGTCAAATCTAACCCAAGTTGAATAAATGCTCAAAATGGGGATGACAATTCTCATAAATTGGATGAATAAGACTTGAAAGCTGATAAGATATGAATATGAGACCATAAAGATGATATAAGGCCAAATAGAGTCTAATGTGGCCTGAAATGTGTCCAAAGATAACCAAATATACATGTGTGAACCAATTGTGATAAAACAAGGATAAAACACAACAAAAAAGGGTCTTATACCAAAATTAGGTTCCTACATTGAGATAAAACACTCTAATCAATTAGGTAAGGCTTAAAAAAATCAACGTTAAAGACCTGGAAAGCCCTACCTAGTAAGCATGAGCTTGGGTTAATAATTAAATGATACAGATCATCCATTGGAGGCTATATATAAGGAAATATAAAATGAGACAACCCTCCCAAGTTGTTTTCCCCATTTGTCAAGACCCTAATGGATTCATCTGTCAACAATAAATATTTCTTACTTGCATGAAAATGGAATTAGTAGTAATCACACACACACGCGCGCGCGCGCACGTATGTATGTATATATGTATGTGTGTATGTGTGTGTGTCTACTAGCCTATCACGCTCCAATAGACCTCAAGCTTTATTGTAATGCCAAATGTGGAAATTCAACCTAAACTAGGATAGGGATGTGTTAATGATTTGATAATGCCTTTTGGTGACTTTTGATATTTTTCTTTGTCTTTTTGAATTTTCAGTTTAATTTTTTTTATGATATTTTGGTTTTTTTAATTTTTTTTATTTTTTATTTTCTTCCATATGGATTCAGAAGACCATCAATGGGTGCTTAAGATGACTAACATAAGAGAACTTACACCTAGTCACTAAAGAGGAAAACCTAGAAATCAAGAATCTTAGATACTCCTGGACCTACACTTTAGAAAAGAGTGTGATCTTATCTCTAACGTAAGTGTGCATAAAGTGAAAGATAGGGAAGGGAGAGATGAGGGTCTTGAGGGGTCAATAAAAATGTAAGTTGATACATTGAGGATATGCTAGTAGTTGAGCATGAGAGGGGAGGGTTTTCTCTATAAAAAGATAAGAAAAATGGATTTGGAAGTACATGTGAAAATGTATAAAATTGCATAATAAGTGTATGAGGATAGAGGTAAGCCCACGAGGGGGATGAAATATAGGAAGAGGATAACAATGTCACTAGATTGATTGTGTGAACCCATAATTCGTCTAACATAGGCAATTTTAGAGGTTAAATAAAAAGGGGAGAGATACAAGTGAGGTCAACCCAAAAGGGGAAGAATGAAAAGATAAATTACTGAATGGTTGTAAAAGGAAGAAATTGTCGAACAAACCTAAGAGGGAGAGGCATTAAAAAAGAGATATAAATATACCAAATGATCATAAAAGATGCAATGGCCAAATAAATCCAAGAGTCAGGATGCTAGAAAGTAAGAATTACCAAAGTATCAAAAAGGATAAAATGGCCGATTAAACCCAAGAGGGAAAGATGCCAAGAAAGAAAAAAAATACCAAAGGATCACAAAGGATGCAATCATTTATTTAACATGAGAGGGAAAGAGATAATAAGAATGAAAGTATAGTAAAGTGAAGAATATTATACGTGAAAATTAAAGAGATATAAATTATAAGTGTTAAATATAATGATATGTTATCCAAAACATGATGAGATATAAGATAAAATGTATGATACAATATATGACTACTCACAAATGTTTTAGAATATCATTACATATGTCATCAACAACATCATAAATCTCATGCTACAACTTGTAATGAGACTTAGCCATGGTCTCTTCCACTATCTCTAAGATTCATCCAATGACAATCTTGTGAATGGACTCAATAGAAAAAGTGGGTGCGATAGAATCGGGAGGATATTGATCCTCTAGTTGTGAGTAAGATATACGAGGAATCAAAACTTCCAGTCGAAAAGTGTGTTTTAGATACATAGGATGTTGTTCTTCCATCCTCTAAAAATGATGTGACTATGTTTAGGGAGAATGGTATTCTAAGCTTTAAAAACTACAGATAAAGTCATTGATTTTCCAACACTTATCAATGATGTGGGAAGAACACTTGTGCCAAAGACAATAATATTCCCCTTTCTTAGAGATATACATGCATGTTACCTTTGGAGACTAACTATTTGACTAAGGAGATGAAGGTAGTGATTAATGATGAAACATATATAAATGTCATTGATATGCTTGATGATCTGACATAAATAGAGTAGTGGTATTGTGAAAGTCATAAAAGTGCCTTGGTGGGAAAGGCGAATAAGATTGTTGACTATCCATCATATGGCCTTGTTCTTGCGACTTTTTCTACTCTAAAAGTCTCTTCTTTGCTCAAAACTTATGTACTAAATGCCCATAGGCATTGTACCGTGTGCAATATTGAGATGATTATGACACCATAAATAATACATCATGCGCTTCAGTGTTGGTGGGCATGGTGTCTAAGGCAACATCTCACGAGGAATAATAATATCCATAGCAAGAGACCTAACATAAAGGACTAGATCAATGTTATAATCTTCGTATATGCCACTAGGAAGATTGTAAGGAAATAAAACATTGACATGCATGTCAGAACAAAAAAATATGATCATGTTAATACTATATTTTAAATATACTTGTTGTTGTGATTATTGAAGGATGGTTTGGTAATGTAATATTTATGCATGTTTTTTTAGGCATGGCCAAAAAAATAAGGATCATCTAACATGTAACCATCATCATAATCAAGAATGGTGAGATCCACGTGGAGTGATTCAATCATAATGTCATCAGGAGAGTAAAAGTCAATAAGAGGTTGTTGTACAAATGTTGTGGTTGTGAGGATTTCATCAATTTACCTTTTTACAAAAACAAGGGCAATGTAGGAGGTAAGTCAGCTATGATGCGAGGAAGATCATAATTTTTTTTTTTAAGTTAATTTCATTGGGCTCATCTTCATCAAAATCAAGAAGGTTTCGTGGGATGTTTCCCAAAAGCTCAAGACAGCCACTATAACCTCTCAATGAGTCGATGAGGTAGTTAAAGTATTGGTATTCATGAAAATGTATAATTGGAAGCTCTTTAATGGCAGGTATTTTGAAAACATAAAGTTATTGAAATTACTCAAAGTTCCAAGGATTAGTATCACCTTGAACTTTGTATATCACTATAGACACTAGAATTCTGCACATGTATTTCCAAGTGTTGTGACCCCTAACAGACCCCTTGGACCTTTTTCATTAGTTTATCTTTAGTAGGATTAAACATGGCCCTTTAGGCTATTTTGACATTCAACCTCAACCATTGATGGTCAGGCTAGCCATCGACGGTTAGCCCAACCTTCGAAAGTTAGGCTCAACTGCCTAACCTTCTACATGCAAACATCGTACAAATTACCAGCTACCTTTTCTAAATATAAGTCATCCAAATCTCCTTGCTAGGCATTGCATAGATGAATTATATTTAGAAGCCCCAATTACACTCCCTCTTGAACCTTTGGCCATTGCCTATAAGAAGGAGAGATCTGTAAGAGCAAAAGCATCTATAATTATTATCAAGAGCTCAAGTACTCAGAGTTTTCTTTTGTAGGTCAACCAACGTCATCCACATTATCAAGCCATTTCATTAAGAGTTGACTTGTCATCACCTCTCAACCAAGCTTCTAGGCACCATTTCTCTGCCAAAATTAAGCTAGATCTCACCTACAGGCCAACTACTCTTCCAACCCACTTCTGGTAAGACAAACTTTTGTTTGTTACTATTCATGTGTTTTATTTCTATTTCACAATCAATTTAGCCTTTGCCCAATACCTAGAATTCATATGTGAATCCTGTAAACTTGTTGGATCAAACCCAATTTTGGACACAATCAACCATCGATGGTCAGGCCTAACCATCGACAGTCAACCCAACCATCGATGGTCACCTGTGGTAGAAAAAGCCAACAAGCTGATTTCACCTCATTTCCTTGACCCAATTCACTTTTTAGAGTTTTTGATTGTTCACAAACCCCTTTCAGACCTTCTGAGCCATACCTTAAACCATTAGCACTAGCATTAATTAGTTTATCACTAATTTGATCATTATAGCATGTATTTTTATCAATAAATTTTTGTTATCAGTTTTAGTACCTTTTGATCATTGATGCAAGTACTTTTTTTATATTTTATTAACTTAATTGTTCTTAAATGGTGGATTGACAGCCCCTAAGGAAATTCTCACTTTCGAGATATAACTAGCATTAGGCAATCCACCTTACTATCTATTTAACAAACAAGTTTGCTTTAGTGTTTTCTTATCTACAGGTCATCCTCCCAAGCCAAAGAGGAGCTATCCACAATATTTTAATTCAATGCACACACTTTTATCAGGTATTTCTACCACAACTCATATTTTCAGTTTTACTACCTTCTTTTGACTAATAATAAAGTTTGAGTGAAACATTCTGGCATGCCTAATGGGGTGCTCGTCTCTACTTGGGTTTTATTTTTATCCACATTTATATGCTTCTTTCTTTATCTATGCTCATAATTGAAATCAAAATTTCATTTGGGTCTAAAACATACTACATCCATTGATTGCTTGTTTCTTCTATCTCACTTAGCTTAATTAATAGCATCAGGATTAATCGTAGCACACTTATGTTACATAACCAAACTACATAATCAATCAAACATCATAACTCACCTAAGATAAGGCCTGACTAGGATTTCATCACCTAGTGGTCACCTTACCCATTCTTGTAAATCCTACTTGCAGGTTATTACTAAGAAGAGAACCAACTCAACTCTCTGGTTAAGTATAAACTTTGGATATCAATATATATTGGTTAGGCACTTGAAACCCTTATTATTGTGAGACTATGAAGTGAGGGGGTAGGCCCTAATACCAAGCCACATATTGATTTCAATACATATTATTTTGAGCACCAAAACTAACCTGAAACTATCCATAGACTGCTTATCTAGTACCTGATCTACAAGCTGACTTCTATCACACATTCTCATAAACTAAGTCATAAGCCAAAAGTGATCTTAAAACTAAATTTAGGCTTAAACATACTTTCTAGTGTGTTCCTTGATTGCCTTGACTATTTTCTTTACCTTCTTTCTGTTTGAGTAGTGAGTCTATTCTTTTGTATTCTCCCACTTTTCATATGGTTCTCACTCGTTAGCAACAAAGAGACCTGACAGAACAAAACCCACCACCTAAATCAACCTCCTCTATCTCCTCATCTATGGAGTATGTCTCTAGGGTGGAAGATTCACCTCATCCATTGGGAAGCCCTACTTTCCCTCGGGTATTTCCCCAAGGAGACATAGATTTTACCACATTTTTAAACAACAATCTAGTGGCCCTTTAGCACTATCTTAACACCTCTTCTCACCATATCCCAGTTTCAATTCTACCTCAAGATCCTCCTTATGGCATGCCATCCCACCTTATGGAGGGTGTCCCTGTTGCCACAGTCACCACCCAACCTTTGACCACCCAGACATCTTCATCTATTAACCCATTTGACGCTATGACTAAGAACTAACCTATCTAACCAATTACCCTTACACCTTTCACTCCTGCTAATGACTCCTCTACCTCGAGGACAATCCAAAGTCAACCTATCATGTCCCACTTTTAGCTAGGACACCCACCATCGATGTCTCCAAACACCCCTCTATCAAACCTAGCCCATCGGTTAATACCTCTTTACCAAGCTTACGGGTACCTATCCCTTCTACCTCACCACCCATTAGCACAAAGGTCACAACCACCCACCAAATTACCAATCCAACCATAGCTCAACCTTCCTCAGCATCCCAATAATTACTAGCATCATCTAATTTTGGTTATACCCCTAACCTGTAAGGGTATATATCTACTACCCAACCACCAGCAACTACATATCCTTATATGTCATCTACCCAACCTCCCATAACCTCTTATCAGTATGGTGCCATCTCCCAACCTCTTAATAATTATAAATATATTCCCCAACCACAATATATGCCTTATAACCCCTTAAGGATGCCACCTTAAATAGACTTAATGAAAATAATCATGGACAAAATGTCAACTCTTGAGTCATCCCTTTCAGAAGCCCATAACATTTTATCTTATGACCAAATATGTAATGAGCCCATTCACCCTTCAGTCTATATTAGATTTTATCCAACCCAATGGGAGCTTCCAAAATTCACCAAGTTTAATAATAAGGAAGACCCCCAACAATATTTAAGAGCATTTTCGCATTCTTGTTACATTATTGCCTACGACGATGCCTTATTTTTGCGTACATTTCCTATGTCCCTTTTTGGCCTAGCACTGGATTGGTATAGTGCCATTACCAAACATTCCATCTTCTCCTTTAACCAATTAACTTAGACCCTCTTAGATCACTTCTCAATCAACATATCCAAGAAAGTCTCTGTCATTGACCTTTATTCCATTCGCCAATTTGAGAATGAGTCTATAGTTGATTTTGTGGCTCGTTAGAGAAGTTTGATCAACCAATTATCATTCTCCTTGCCTCAGCTTGAATTGATCAAACTTTTTACCTGTGTTTGTGCCAAACACATCTCTTCTACATTACGTGTCTAAAGCTTCAGAACTTTTGATGAAGCTTTTACCATGGCACGTAAGTTAGAGAACTGAGCTATAGATGAGGGTAAATTGAAGTTACAAAACAAGAACTCTACCTTCAAAACCAATAAAGCCTCCTCCTCTAAAATAAGCAATCAAGCTGACTCTGGGGCTAAGAACAAGGGAACTATGAATGCAATTGTCCTTAAGGTTACCCCACCACCTACTTTCAATCAACAAAACTTTCCCAATCCCTCTAACCAAAGCTCGTGGAACCCAAACTGAAACAACCCAAAATAATTTACTCCACTTGGAGAATCTTATGCCTCAATGTTGGAAAAGCTACTAAAAGCTAATCTCGTACAACTTCCACCCATTAAGCCTCCCCCATAGTTTGATTCTTTTCATCCAGCACTTACTTGGTACAATGAAAATGACCTTTGTGGCTTTCATCGAGTGATTAGACATGACGTCAACCGATGCAATACTTTCAAGAATGTTTTTCAAAGCCTCATTGATAAGGGATATCTCACATTGGATAACCCCAATGCCCCTCAAAATCAAGCCATAGACATCTTCAAAAAGCCCTTTCCCAACCATGCCCCTGTCAAACATGAGGACACACAGGCTGAATAATCTCATGACACCCACACGGTCAACATGGTATGTGATACACCTATCCATGATGACCCAACCATCGAATCTACTCACTCTTCCCCCACCTCACTTGCAGAGGTAGAAGATTCATCTTCCCCTCCTTTGGAGATTTAGCCTGAGGAGGTTCCTTTTTCCCTAGCCATACTCATAGAAGCTTTAGAATCACCACATTCCACCCCAATAGGTATATCTAGATAAGTAAATGTTCCTAATTTGCTGCCTCCACCAACTACCCAACAAAACACTACTCCTATGGATATTGTTCCTAAAGGAGAAGCATTTCTACTAATACCTACCATGGATGAGCCATTTATCTCAACCCTACTTCCCTCACCTTAAAAAGTCAACCAACCTATCAATCAACATCCCCAACCTACAAGTCTATCTCTTATATCCACTACCCACGAAGCAAAACCAGTATATAAACCTTTTTCCACATTAGTGTAGAAATTGGAATTTACCTTGAAACCAGATATGGATCAAGCTACATTTTGGAAACATTTAGCCCTCCCTTACATCAATAAACCTGAACCTTCTAGCACACCTTTACCTAACCAATCTATCATCTTTCCACCACCTCTCAAACCAATCAAAACTTTTATCAACCCCTCATGTTCCCCACCAACTGAGGCAACCATACCTTAATCGAGCAAATTACCAAAAGAACCTATTACAAACCTCAGTACCTTCCTCGTATGGAGTTTGGTTCACCCATCTCTTAAAGTGGAATTGACCCTGTTTAAGCCTCCACCCAAACCTCGACCCAAACTAACCAAACAAGCAAAACCATTGAGTAGCCACATGCCTAGAGTTTTTTCTTCTTCCACCCTACCCTCTATCTTGGGTTTTCATCTGTCAACTCTACCCAAAAATCAAATTCCTTTTAACATATGTCATCCACCACTACTAGTTACACCAGCCCAATTATTGTTTGATACATTGATTTTTCCCAAACTACTAGTGGCCAAACTATCAACCTCAAACCTTCTAACCACTAACATGCCCAAACCAAAATCATTACCTAGAAATATCACCTCACCAAATCTTTTTCTTACCAAACCCACTCCCATAAAAACACCTTGCTTACCAACCAAAAGGATAACCCCTAGGCCTTTCCCACCTATCGTTGAATCTTATTCAACTATTTTTTAAAGGTTGTTACAATATTCACAGCTCACCTTACCTCCTATCAGACCCTTCGACCCTCTTTATTTGAAAACAGCTTGGTATAACGACCGTCAAATCTATTCCTATCACAAGACACCTGGACATGACACTGAGAACTACAAAGCTCTCCAGACCATTATCCATCAACTCTACGATGAGGATGACCTCTTACTAGAAGAGCTTCCCTTAACTCCCCTACCAAGTCACCCACTGGTCATTTGCCAATGTGCATCAGATCCTCCACTGTCACCTCATAATAATGGATAACCTACCCAACCTCCTCTCACATATTTCCCCTCTATCCATACCATCAACATAGTCACATGATCACAACAAAGGGATAAAGGGAAAGCCAAGGTTCCATTCCATGGATATACCCACCTACTCATCTTAAATCATACTCGATCCAACCTTCTGCATCCTTAGCTCTGCCCAAAGTAACCATCTTAGGCACCTCCAAGAGTAATCCTTCTGAATCAACTAAGAGGGTCATTCTTAACAACACCAAACTCCAGCTAAGATGAGCCTCTATGAGTTCATTTTCACCTCACTTCACCATCACCAGGCCATGATAGAGGCTATGCAGGCCATTGAGGTTTGACTAGGAGACTCCTAACCTATAGAGGCCTTCATCGGCGTTCTCCAACTCTCCACCCTTGTCACCTTCAAGGACTAAGAGATACCTTCCATCCACCCTGAAGACTTGGATCCAACTATCTTTATCGCTGCCCAGATAAACCAAACCTATGTTAAATGGGTTATGATCAATGGGGGAGCCAATATAAACATCATCTCTTCCCATGCCTATGATCAACTTAAGTTACTAGACAATGTCATGTTCAAAACTTTAGTCATCCTTAGATCCTTTAATGACACTATGACCACTACCCTGGGTAGCGTTGTCCTTCACATTCGTCTAGGACCTCACACGCTCCCTAAATTTTTCTATGTGGTCGAAGGTGAATTCTAGTACAATGTTTTACTAGGGAGACCTGGATCTATGTCAAGGCTTATATACCTTCCACACTCCATCATTATGTCAAGTTTGAACATGAAGGTCAGGTGGTTACCATACAAGCCAACCCTAGCCTTTTTTAAGCATGCAACATGACTTATTGACCTAATGATGTTCTTCTACCTCCATCAAAAGCACTGTAAATAACCACCATTTTTTCCCCTCCTATGAAAGTATCTACCAGTTTGTTTATTCTTGTGGAACAAATAACCAACATTGATCCCTTGGAGTCTACTTTCTAACACCTTGCCCTTGGAGAATATCGTTTCCTCACCTTGGATGCCCTCCTTACTCCCCAAGAATATGGGAAACTCAACCACCACCTAGGTTACGACCCTAACATTGGATCTATTGTCCCTTTAGGACTTCCCAAGTGTCAAACTCACTTCATCTATGGGGGAATCAACAAGCCACTTAATTTTTCCATTACTCACCCTTCACCTCAACCATTTACCTCTAACTTCTCTTACTTGGACAAACTTGGCTTCACCAAACTATACCTTCACAGGTGTACATGGAAGGGATTTGGTTTAGGATGATATGAGCATGGCCCATACACGTTGAACTCAACCAAGACGTGTAAGCCTCATGAGAAACATGGCCTCAACTTCATTCTACCCAATAAAAAGAAAGCCAAAAAACCTACCACCACCATTGTTATATAAGAGAGCCCTTCTCTACCAACATCCCCTCAACCTGATAATGAGGATAAAGACATCATCCCACCCAACTTTTTTTTGTCGAACATAATTGCCCTCAGCTCCATGACATACCAAAAGGAAGGGGAACCCATATCCATCCCTTTGAGCCATCCTAAACTTGTGAGAGAAGACTCTCCTACCATTAACACCATTTAGTGTCAAGATGATGATGATATTCTCACCTACCTTGGTGCACCAAATTCCTCCATCTATAAATCTTTACCTACATAAACCTCAACCATGTTGAATGAATCTACCACAGACATTGACATAGGCACTCTGGACAACCCCACATCATCAAACTTGGCCAAACTCTCACCCCTGAGGAACTATGGGACTACTCGACCTTCCTCCATGAGTGTAACATCACATTCACTTAATCATATGCCGATATGCTTAGTATTGACCTAGCCATTGCCACCCACAACATCATAACCACTTGTGACACTAAACCTATCAAACATAAACTTCATTGAATGCATCCTCGCATAACCCTCATTGTTAAAGAAGAGATCTAACGCCTCCTTTTGGTTAATTTCATTCAACCCATAGACTATCCCCAATGGGTTTTGAACATCATACCTATCACTAAAGCCACAGGGGGACTACATATCTATGTGGACTTTTGTGACCTGAACCTCGCCTGCCCAAAGGATGACTTTCCTCTACCTAGCATTAACCAAGTTGTTGATCTTACAAAAGGCCATGAGATGTTGTCACCCATAGATGGATTCTCAGGTCATAATCAAATCCTGATTGCCCCTGAAGATCAGAACAAAAATATTTTTATCACCTTATGGGGGACTTTTTGTTATAAAGTCATGCCCTTCAGTCTTAAGAATGTTGGTGCAACTTACCAATGGGCCATGACATATATTTTTCATGACCTTATCCATACAATCATTGAAGACTATGTGGATGACCTTCTCAAGAAGTCCAAGCTTTGTAAAGACCATTTAGTTGTCCTTAAGATTGTCTTTTAGTGACTTATCCATTATCATGTTTGCCTCAATCCTAAGAAATGTATTTTTGGGGTCTTGTTAGGTAAACTTCTCAACTTCATCATTTCCCTTAAAGGAATCAAAGTCAATTCAGCCAAAATTAAAGCCATCCTCGAGATGCTACCTCTGACCAATCTTAAACAACTCCGTAGCTTGCAAGGGAAACTTAAATCCATTCATTACTTCATCTCCCAGCTCTTCAATTGGTGTCAGCCCTTCCACCACCTCTTGAAAAAGGATGTCTCTTTCAAGTGGAATGTCGATTGTTAAAAGGCCTTTGATGCACTCAATGAATACCTATTATCTCCACCTATCCTTACACCTCCTAAGGATGACTAACCTTTCTACCTTTATCTCTCTACCACAGACCACTCCCTAGGGGCAATGCTTGCCCATCGAGATGAACAACATACAGAGCAAGCCATCTATTACATTAGTTGTACACTATTGGAATACGAGACTCAACACACACATAATGAGAAACTATGTCTAGCCCTAGTCTTCATAGCCACCAAACTTCACCACTACCTCCTTAAACACAAAACTTTTGTCATAACCAATATCGACCCCCTCAAATACATGCACTCCAAACCATACCAAAATTAGCATATGGCTAAGTGGTCCATGCTTTTAGCTAAATTTGACCTTGAGTTTCTCTAATAAAAATCAATCAAGGGGTAGGTTATCACCGACTAATTGGTTAAAGCATCCCTAACAGACAACCAACCTCCCCCTCTTGCATTTCCAGATGAATCCATTGCAAGCTTATCTCAAGTGGATTTCACTAATCAAGGAACCATGTTTTTTAATGGTTCTAAATGTCAGTGTGGTGGGGGAGCCGATATTGTCTTTGTCCCCCTTATCAATGAACCGCTTCCCTTATCCTTTAAAATCAACTTTCAATGCACCAACAACATGGTTGAATATGAAACCCTAGTAATAGGTCTCTAAATTGCATTAGCCTTGGGAGTTAGAACATCAATATCTTTGGTGACTCCCAACTTATGGTCAACCAAGTTATCAGCATTTACCAGTGTAAGAATGAGGTTTTATAGTTGTATAACTAGTTATAGACCTCCTAGCCTCATTCAAAAGTTACCATGTTCAAACCACCCCATGATCTACTAACAAATTTACTAATACCATGGCTTCACTTGCCTCTCAGATCTTGTCAGCACCATCGAACTCCAAACTATCCATCATTGTCTATCACCGCACCAAACCTTCCTACACCAAATCAAACACTCCAACCATCTTTAGTGTGGAGGAGATCTTACCTGACCTTTGGTACCAACAAACCTTTGACTACCTTCACCTTAACATAATTCCCTATAGCCTTTCTAAGAATGCCCATCAGGCATTTATTTATAGCACCTCCTATTATACCATTATGGGAGGAATATTTTACAAACGAGGCTTTGATGGCCTCCTATTCTGATGCCTCAATGGTCCAGAAGCATCTCATGCCATCAAAGAGACACATGATGGTATATGTGAGGGTCACTTTAGTGGCTCATTATGGCTAAGCGCATCCTCTGCCTGGGCTATTACTGGCCCACCCTCAATCAAGACTATTGTGATTACATGAAAAAGTGCGTCAAGTGTCAACAACATGCTAATTTACATCATACACCTAGTAATAGCCTTCACGTGTCCACATATTTTGGCTTTTCTCAAAATGGTTTCTAGACCTTATTAGTGAAATCAACACCCACTCTTTACAACGACATCATTCTATCATTACCAAAATTGAATATTTTACCAAATGGGTGGGTGTTATTCCTTTTATCTTGATAAAAGCTAAAAATATTATCAAATTCATCACCCATCATATCATCTACCATTTCGGTGTTCCCTATAAGATCATCATCGATAATGGCTTATCTTTTTAAAAAAAACAAGTTCAAGGCCTTTGTGACATATTTGATATTAAACTTTGCTTTTCATCGCCTTATCACCCATAAGCAAATGGACAATTTAAAGCCTCTAATAAAACCCTTAACAACATGCTTACCAAAATGGTCAATACTGTTGTTTCCAAAATCAGCTGTGCTTATTTTTAGAACTCTCCTCGGAGCTTGTCCGTTTTATATTTTTGTCTCCCTCAGTTCGTTCTTCGAAATGGTTTTCGAATTTGCTCTCATCTTGGCCTCAGAACGAGAAGTGGTTACCATCTCGTTTTGGCCAAATTTTCCCTCCCCTGGACTCCTTCTGAAGTTGGTCTTTTCTTCCATTTCCCCTGTGCAAGGGAAAAAAATTTCGCCGCCTCTGCATTTTTCTTTGTTTTTTGTGCAAGGGCGACAAAATTTGCCGCCCCTGTACTTTTGCCTGCAAGGGCGGTAAATTTTGCCGCCCTTACCTGTGTTCTGCGTCCCATTTTTTCCACCTATGCAGTGGGCGGTAAATTTACCGCCGACTGCCACAGGTTGTTTGAGCCAATCATGCCGACGTCGGCCGATATGTCTACCGTGGTCGGCAGGATTGCCGACGTCGACGATGTTGTCTACCGACGTCGGCCGTGTTCACCATCTCCGTTCTCTTGCCCATGCAGGGGCGGCAATTTTTGCCGCCCTTGCATCTGGAACTCACATTTCTCCAGCTCTGGAGAAATCTTCATTCTTTTCATTTTCCGTGCCTGCTTCCCTTTTTCTTCCTCTTTTCGACCTGCTCACGTCTCATCCCTTTCAAACGCATCTCCCTGATCGTGACCAGCGAACATGCAGTTCTCCCAGATCACTTCTTTCTTCCTCTAATTGCACAATCATGGTTCCTGTTGCAGTTTCTGTGAAGGGTCCCTCTTCGTCGGCGTCTTTTCAACAGAAGTTCTTCTAAGTCACTGAAGTAGTCCAAGACCAAGGAGAAGACTAAAAATAAAGATTGATAGTTTGAAGAAAGATCTCGGCAAATGGAAAGAAATGAAAGATCCCAAGAAGAGCACTCTGATGTCTGTTGGTGCCATCTCCAGTAAGGACTCCTATGTTGAGATCAAGGAGTCACTTATCTTCAAAATCCAGAAGAAATGATCTAGAATTTCAAAGAGATGATCTGGAAAGATTTTGAAGAAGCATCTTTCTCAATGACTTCGGTGGACAGCATTCTAGATGCTCAGTTAACTTTGGAGAATTTGAAATTTAGGTTAACTGGCCACTCTAAAGCCATCACAGCATTGAAAGATGCACTGATCAGAGCGAGAGTCATCTTCAAAAATGCAGTTGCGCCAGACAGCATAGGAATTCAGGCATCGATCGCCATGTACGATGCTCATCTGAAGAAGTCTGGCAGCAAGAATTGACTATCTCTCTCCCCTTCTCTCTTTTTCTATCCTTATGCACTTTTGTTTTGTGCAAAGTGCATGCAGTTTTGAAATATGTAATTACCTATAAATTTTTTGGAAAAATATCTAAAAGTCAAAGATGAGTCATCTTTGACCAAGATATTTTATATATTTTATTATTTTATGTTTTTGAGGATTTTCTCCCTATATATAGTGGAGACCTCATTTGTAAATCATCTTGAAAAATTTAATAGCAAACACTCTGCTGAAATTGAAGCAACTTTTGAGACTTTGTGCTCAAATTTGTAAACCATATTCTGTTGAATAAATGAGAAGCAGGTTATTTCAGACTTTGTGCTGAGATTATCTGTGTTATTTAGGAAATAGTTCTTATGTCTTTTTCCTGGTAACATCTTGTTTATCTGATTTAATAAGCAAGTGGGTGTGTTATTATTATCTGAGGGCGCTTCTAGAGGGTAGAAGATAGACTTTGTGCTGCTTTTACCTTTCAGATTCTTTTATCTTTTGTAGTTTCAGGTGAAGACTTTGCGCTTCACTTTACTCTACGGTTGTACTTGTTCTGGATCTGTGGAGAAGCTACGAAAGACTTTGCGCTTGCGTGAGCGTTCTTGTGGACTTTGTTACTTCAGGTGATCTCTTGCTCTTCGTTTGACACCATTCCTGAAAGAAGAGGAATGTTGTTAGCATTAGACCAGGATTTTCTCTCTTTTGTTCTTTATACATTACTTCTGAAAAAAGAGAAGTAGATGCTGTTATACCACCCCCATGTGTTATTTTCTGCTTAATTATATATATGCTTATAGCACGTAAATATTGATAGGAAACCTCCCCTTGATGAGAGGAGAGATTTACCTCGTCTAGATCTGGTAAAGCCACACTCCTCGTCGTGTAAATCTCCCTTATGCTGTGGCTGATATCCCCATTTTGTCATCAGTTAGTTGACAACAAAATATTCCCCCAACAGTTTATGGCGACTCCGTTGGGGACTCAAATGTGCAGTCTGAAACCTCAAGTTTTAGATTGAAGCAGTCCCTACCTTTATCCATTACATAATCTGGCGACTCCGTTCTATATCTTATCCATTATCATTCTAGCCTTACCACCTACCTCCATTATATTATCTGGTCTGCAAAACCAGAGCTACTAAGAAGAATGCGCATTTTAAAGCCTCAAGCTTCAACTTGAAGCAGTTTCGGTCCCTTTTCCATTTTGAAAATTTGGCAACCCCACACTACACAAGAAGTTAGAGATCTAAGGGTGTTGTCAACCATGTGTTTGAATTGGCACAACAGAGTAATTTTGATCTATTTTCTCCACCAGCCTCTATTCAACGATCTAGGAGTTTTCCTTCTAGCCTTGTCAGGTCACCAACACAAGGTAGAACTCTTTTTTCTGCTGTTAATCACCGCCTACCTATAAACACTCCACCAAGGTTTGTTATCCCACCTTTTAATCCTCTTATCATAATGGCTCACGGCCCATGGGGTAATTCCTTTGGCCCTCTTAATTTAACCCCACCTCTGCATGAACTACCCCGTAGTTCTAGGAAAAAATTTCTTAAGTTTTTTGGTGATAGAAAGGTTCATCCCAACGAGCATATTGCTGCTTTCTCCATAGCATGTGGCGTAATTGGTGTCAAATTTGAAGATGTAGCGGTGAGACTTTTTGTGGAGACTTTGCAAGGTGCTGCTGCGGATTGGTTCTATCACTTGCAGGTCGGGTCAGTGACTGACTGAAATACACTAAAGTCCATATTTGAAGCTAGATTTAAACCCGTTGAAGATGCACATGCTTTGTTAGCTCAGCTAACACAGATGAAAAAAGAATCCCAAGAACCCATGAGGGATTTCATAGCCAAATTCAACAAATTGAGGAATCGAATTCCAACCGTGGCTCAGCCCACGCCAGAAAATTTCAAGTGCTTTTTCATCAACTCGCAGCTTCCTGAAGTAAGTTTCCTGTTAAGGCGAGCTGGCCCTATGGATCTAGCATTAGCTCAAAATTTGGCTACTGAGATTGAGGATGATCTTATCCTGGCAGGTAAGATCAGAAAAGACCTAAGTAAAAATAAATTCCCTTCATCTGTTGAAAGCCCTTCTACAGCTACTACAGATCCTATGGTACAAAAGTTAGCAAATGAAATGCTAGCTCTCAGAAGATAGATGGCCCAAATTATGTCTACTTTTCTTAATCAGGATATGCCAAGGAGGACATTTCAGAATCAAGCGTACCAAGGCAATGCTGCTAGGAATCAAGGGCAGCCAAATCGTCTTCCTCCCCCACAGAGGAACCTCGCCCTTGAAGCCCCTCCAACCAACACAGCGATTGGATATCTGGAAACAGAACGCGCTCCCCCTTTCCAACCTGAGTTGGACCAACAATATGATGCTAATCTCTTTGGAGAGCAAGAAGAAGAATTAGCTAGTGACTCCGTCATTGGCTACCTAAATTATCAAGAGGAACCCAGAAGTGAGGGGAATGCAACTGAAGGATCATATGCCGTATTCACTCGGTCCCAGAAACAGTCAGCCCGACAAGCTGATAAAGAGAAGATAGAGGAGCAACCTCGGCCAACTGTTTCAATTGCCAAGCGGGGAGCCGCTCTGCCCTTCCAACCAAAGGACCCATTGACTATTGAAAAGGTACGTACCCCAAGAACCTCTCTCCCCTTTACTTCAACTTCGCAAACCAGCCCTTCCCATCCCAAAAACCAAAAGAGTGAACTCCCATCCTCTGTGCCTGGTCTAATACCGACATTTGATATAATTGAGCATGTCAAAAAGACTAAAATTCAAATGTCTGAATTTGAATTTCTACAAGCCCATCCTGAACAGTTGGATAGATTGGCGAAATGTGTGAAAGGTATAGCCATCCCTGCAGGACAAGAAAATTTGAGGGTAACTCATGATCCCCCAAAAGATATATCCACCCAGAACAATCTTGTCGTGACTCCTCCAGTTGCTCCTGAGAAAATAGAGAAATTAGAACCTTTCTATGTTTCTCTGTTAATAAACGGTCGCAAGCTGAGCAACTGCATCATCGATTCTGGTGCATCTGACAATGTTATGCCTGCTAGAGTGGCAGAATCTCTTGGTCTCACATTGACTAAAACTTTTGAGAGATGTTTCTCCATGGAGAACAAACAAGTACCACTATTGGGGCAAATCAAAGATGCCTAATTTGCATTTGTAGCATTCCCTGACAAGAGGATTAAGATGACAGTGCTGGTAGCTGACGTCCCAGCCTCATATGGCATTCTGCTTGGGCAGAAATTTTGCAAGGATGTCGGAGGAGAATTGAGCATGGACTTATCCTAGGCAAAAATTCCTGTGAAAGGCGTGATGCAAAAGTTGCTCCCTGAGAAAGAGGCAAAGTACGTGGTCACCCAAACGTCATCTCCTACGGCTCAGATTTTGTTTGAATCCTCTGGCAGGGGTATTTATCTTCTGACCATAGAAGACGTTCATGAAGAACCTGTTAAAGCCCTTGAGAATGCCAACCAGAAAATTGGTTCAACTGAAATAATGACAAGTGGATTTGATAGTGCCAATCGGTGGCAGGTGTCAAATGAGGACAATCAAATCAGGTGCTGGATAGAACCAGAAGAGCAACCAATTATGGTATCTGAACATGCTGTTGTGCATCATGATCAAGGAAAAGAACTCTTCACCCAGAAAATAAAGATTCATGGTTTTCAGGTCAAAAAACAAATCTTGCTGTGGGGCAAGAGGAGAAAACTAAAGGGATGGCACAGGAAGTTGGTTTTCTAGTGGAAGTTTCCATTTACACATCGTCAATTTTGGGGGGAAAATAGCCTCTTACTGGGTTATCAAGACAGAGCGTCATCGCCACTGCCTCTAAAGGGGCAGCATCTGAGGTGCTTCGTTTCTTGAAGTGCCAAATAAATTCACATGTATATCTGTATAGTCTTTAGCTTTGTTTTATTCGTTTTGTTTTCATTTTTGGAGCCTTTTTTTTTGAGTAGCTTGACTCTGTGGCCCAATGGCATGCTTCTAAGGCACTGGAGATTCTGGATTCTACTCCCTTCAATTACTTTTTGCAATAGAAGGTAGTTTCCCAACAAGAGCTAGTTGTTATTTCCAAAATCAGCTGTGCTTATTTTTAGAACTCTCCTCGGAGCTTGTCCGTTTCATTTTTTTGTCTCCCTCAGTTCGTTCTTCAAAATGGTTTTCGAATTCGCTCTCATCTTGGCCTCAGAACGAGAAGTGTTTACCATCTCGTTTCGGCCAAATTTTTCCTCCCCTGGACTCCTTCCGGAGTTGGTCTTTTCTTCCATTTCCCCTGTGCAAGGGCGGCAAATTTTGCTGCCTTTGCGTTTTTCTTTATTTTTATGCAAGGGCAGCAAAATTTGCCACCCCTGCACTTTTGCCTGCAAGGGCGGCAAATTTTGCCGCCCTTACCTGTGTTCTGTGTCCCATTTTTGCTGCCTATGCAGTGGGTGGTAAATTTACCACCGACTGCCACGGGCTGTTTGAGTCAATCATGCCGACGTCGGCCGATATGTCTATCGTGGTCAGCAGTTTTGCCGACGTCGGCTATTTTCTTCTACCGTGGTCGGCAAGATTGCCGACGTCGGCAGTGTTGTCTGTCGACGTCGGCCGTGTTCGCCGTCTCCGTTCTCCCGCCCATGCAGGGGCAGCAATTTTTGCTGTCCTTGCATCTGGAACTCACATTTCTCCAGCTCTGGAGAAATCTTCATTTTTTGTATTTTTTGCGCCCGCTTCCCTTTTTCTTCCTCTTTTCAACCTGCTCGCATTTCATCCCTTTCAAACGCATCTCCCTGATCGTGACCAGCGAACGTGCAGTTCTCCTAGATCACTTCTTTCTTCCTCTAATTGCACAATCATGGTTCTTGCTGCAGTTTTTGTGAAGGGTCCCTCTTCGTTGGCATATTTTTAGCAGAAGTTCTTCCAGGTCACTGAAGTTTCCCTGAAGCAGTCCAAGACCAAGGAGAAGACTAAAAATAAAGATTGATAGTTTAGAGAAAGATCTCGGCAAATAGAAAGAAATGAAAGATCCCAAGAAGAGCACTCTAATGTCTGTTGGTGCCATCTCCAGTAAGGACTCCTATGTTGAGATCAAGGAGTCACTGATCTTCAAAATCCAGAAGAAATGATCCAAAATTTCAAAGGGATGATCCGAAAAGATTTTGAAGAAGCATCTTTCTCAATGACTTCGGTGGACAGCATTCTGGATGCTCAGTTAACTTTAGAGAATTTGAAATCCAGGTTAATTGGCCACTCTAAAGCCATCACAGCATTGAAAGACGCACTGATCAGAGTGAGAGTCGTCTTTAAAAATGCAGTTGCGCCAGACAGCATAGGAATTCAGGCATCGATCGCCATGTACGATGCTCATCTAAAGAAGTCTGGCAGGAAGAATTGACTCTCTCTCCCCTTCTCTCTTCTTCTATCCTTATGCACTTCTGTTTTGTGCAAAGTGCATGCAGTTTTGAAATATGTAATTACGTGTAAATTTTTCAAAAAAATATCTAAAAGTCAAAGATGAGTCATCTTTGACCAAGATATTTTATATATTTTATTATTTTATGTTTTTGAGGATTTTCTCCCTATATATAGTGGAGACCTCATTTGTAAATCATCTTGGAAAATTTAATAGCAAACACTCTGCTGAAATTGAAGCAACTTTTGAGACTTTGTGCTCAAATTTGTAAATCATATTCTGTTGAATAAATGAGAAGCAAGTTATTTCAGACTTTGTGCTGAGATTGTCTGTGTTATTTAGGAAATAGTTCTTATGTCTTTTTCCTGGTAACATCTTGTTTATCTGATTTAATAAGCAAGTGGGTGTGTTATTATTATCTGAGGGCGCTTCTAGAGGGTAGAAGATAGACTTTGTGCTGCTTTTACCTTTGAGATTCTTTTATCTTTTGTAGTTTTAGGTGAAGACTTTGTGCTTCACTTTACTCTACAGTTGTACTTGTTCCGAATATGTGGAGAAGCTACGGAAGACTTTGCGCTTGCGTGAGTGTTCTTGTGGACTTTGTTACTTCAGGTGATCTCTTGCTCTTCGTTTGACACCATTCCTGAAAGAAGAGGAATGTTGTTAGTATTAGACTAGGATTTTCTCCCTTTTGTTCTTTATACATTACTTCTGAAAAAAGAGAAGTAGATGCTGTTATACCACCCCCATGTGTTATTTTCTGCTTAATTATATATATGCTTATAGCACGTAAATATTGATAGGGAACCTCCCCTTGATGAGAGGAGAGATTTACCTCGTCTAGATTTGGTAAAGCCACACTCCTCGTGGTGTAAATCTCCCTTATGTTGTGGCTGATATCCCCATTTTGTCATCAGTTAGTTGACGACAAAATATTCACCCAACAAATACCTCAGGTCAGGATTGACACTTGCACATCCCCTTCACCTTATGGGCATATCACACTAGCATCTAAACCCCCACTGGTGCTACCCCCTTTTCTCTCGTCTTTGGAGTCAAGGTCATCTTACCTCTTGAAATTCAAATACCTTATCTTCACATATCATTGCACAACCTCATTTCAGAATATGATTACCATCAAGAATGTTTAACCCAACTTAAGCTATTCGATGAGCATCATTTAGCTGACCTTTTCAACCTTCATGTCTATGAAGAACAAATCAAATGAGCCTATAACAAAAACTTGAAAGTTCAAGAGTTCAATATTAGAGATCTTGTCCTCAAGGAAAATCAACATGTCACTAATATGGAGAAAAGCAAAAGGGGCAAATTTGCCTTCAGTTAGCTTGGACCCTACATCATAATCCATACGTATGGATTAGGGGCTTATCATTTATCCTCTCTTGAAGGCAAACTAGAACCTGAGCCTCTCAATGCTTCGCATCTACATCCCTTTATTGTTAAATGGGGATCATCATCGTCATTTGTCTAACTTAAGCTCATCCCTTGCAACCACATTCATTTCCCTCCTTTTTTTAGGGACAATCGATTAAAATTAAATCATGTGATTATCCGTCATAGATATATCTTAATCTTGAACTGTGGATACCACCACTCTATCCATGGCATGATTCTCATAGTACTTCCCATCTCTTTGAGATCAGTTCTTATGGTCATTGTTACTTATACCTCCTTTTCGCTTACTAGCACCCCATGTCAGCTTAGTTTTGCCTTCATAAAGGTAATCCATTGAGCATGTATGAATAGTTCTATGTCAAGCAAACTCAAATAAAAGCAACATCAATATTAAATAGCAAAAATAAACTATGGGTCATCCTTAGCATTCATTGACTACTCCCTTAAAGGACAGTTGTTGGAGACTCATTCCAAAATTACAAAATGTAAGGTGGACTGCTCCCTTGAAGGACAACTATCAAAAGCATTTGAGCTAACCATATAAATCCAAACCACCCCCTTGAAAGATTGCTATAAAAAGCATTAGTCAAAGCTAGTAATTTCTTGGAAGCTTCCCGCATCGATCAACTTCCCTGATCCTCAAGCAAAAGTCAAAAGCAATTAAAAAAGCAACAATTTTTTTTTCAAAGCCACAATCGGCTCTCCTAAATAGCAATAAAATTGGGGAAAATCGTAATCGGCTCTCCTTAGTAGACTTCCCATATCGATCAGTCTACACTTTATATATAGACATAGACTTATTTGTACCACCTCTTTGGACAAGTATAAAACAGATATACTAATCTTGCTAATAGTTCTAGTTTCACCCATTCTCCCTCCACATATCATATGCACGAGACTGTGAGCTCACTTGACACAATGTTATTAGGGTCCATATCTATCAACCTATGCATGCTAATGCAAAACATTTGAAAGGCTTAGGTTCACTAAGCCAATTCAATTTTGGGTTTCGTGTCGGTCTTTACTAATGAAAAGATAGTGTTATTTTTCATATCTTTTATTAGTCTATGTAAGCCTGTAAACATGAACAATAAATAATATACCAAAAGCATGAACATCATGAACTATGTCAACAATCAACATCGTTTATCCATTAATAAGCCAAGCACAATGTAAACATGTAGCGGCCAGCCACAAACATTCACCTATCCATCACATCGTGTAAGCTTCTAAACATGTTATTACACCATAAACCAAGTCAATAAGCAAAAAATCATAGCATATATCATTCACCATTTAATACACATAACCATAAACAACAACCATAACATGTATCCATCCATAACATATCCTATCTAACCATACGTAGAATTAAGACACCATAATTCAACTTTCTACATATCACATGCCCAAGCTACTAAGTCAAATAACCACAAACCATGAGCATCCATAACAATAATTCAAAAACACGAGCATCACATAAAACATCAAATATCACATATCATATACATCGAATAGTTAAAATAATACACGTGATAATGTGATAATATAAGCTCTTTCTCAAAATAAACATCTCGCTATATCGACACATAGGCCAAAGTAAAAAATCATATATATATATATATATATATATATATATATATATATATATATATATCATTAATATCATATATCAATCAAGCCCTTAGAACACTTGGACCACCTGCACCACTACCATTGGCTCCATCTATACTTGTACCTGATGGTGGTCCCCTTAGGACCCCTGTCTGACCAACTATAGCAACCCACTACGTAGGGGTAGTTAGTGTGGCCCTACCCCCCACACTGGCTCTGAACTCTACAAATCTCATGGCATGGGGCAATTGATCTAACACCATTGCCTCGTAATATTTGAGCACATGTACAGTAGCTAGATACCATGTTCATGACACTAAATTTGGTGGTGCTCTTGTTGTTGTACCTACCACACCCACACCAATCTACCCCTATAATGTGCCTATTTGGCCCTGTAAACTATCTACTGGCCCCTAAAAAATGATAACATGGGTCTGTGCCTAGTCCCTCTCCACCGTCACAACCCCCATCTATCCCTATAGTATCATAATTTGGCCTTACAACATGGCCACTTGTCTTTGTAAACTAGTTATCTGATCCTAGGCCACTCCTAGAGTTGTTGCTACCTACAGGTCACCCTGCACCTATGTTATCCCTGGATCGACATCCATGGGATAGTGGCCTCCATCACCCCCTCCAAAATCTAGTGCAGTGTACCTCCCTTGGTACCGAGCCACATAACCATCAATGATGCCTATGTCATCAATTTAGCCCCCCATTGGTAGCTCCTTAAAATCATGTGCTATATCTACTGGTTAAGACTCAAGAAGCAGAAACTTGGCCTCCTCTCTCCTATATCTAGGAGTGTTACGTGGAATCCCCTATACCAGGCCAAACTATCTCTATACCCGATCAAATGGGACCATTTTTATTTCCATCTCTCCTCCCATACACCCACCTCTAGCTTTGTAGCCCTATGGTGTGGTATCTGAATCTTGCCCACTGTGGCCACCCGTGATCTAAAACTCATAAGTTTTGGTTGAAAGAAAATTCAAGGAATAAGAACAACATAATTATAATAATTTTATCTATGAGAAGATATTTTTTATTGATCAAATTTACAGACTCAAACATATGCCTAGCTCTGAGAAGAGATGTCTGATTTCTATTTCGGGTTACATCTTCATTTATACATATTTTGAAGGTAGGAGGAGGATGTGGAAGGTCACCAATCTTGAGGGAGATTAAGTGGTTCGACTTCCATGATTTATAATAATACATAATTCCATGCTTCTACTCAATCTTCACAGCGAACATGTACACCTCACAGAGGGTTTCCAGATTGAAGAGTTCCATCTCCCCCTGTATATACCATTGTAGTCCACCATGATATTTGATAACCTTGTGTTTCTCACTTTCCTGAATGCCCAATATCACAGATAGAGAATGAAAAATGTCATTGTAATCTTGAATAGACTATTCCTTACCTTAGCGAAGTTATTTCCACTCTATATAAAGATCATCATATGCTCCAATGGAGTAGTATTCTTCCTTTACAACTTCTATGAAATCATCCTAGGTAGGTTCCATCTCAAGGCCAATATCATTTGTATTGAATCTCTTCTTGTACTCTTCCCATCAATTTTTGACAAGCAATGATGCTGTCAAAAGAGCAAAAGTGATATTCTCCTTATCGATGAATTTATTTACAGAAAAAATAAGAAGATAATTGATCCAACCAATTTTATACTACATTAGCATTGATTTTGCCTTCAAATGTAGGGATATCAAAATTCACCTGAACCTTTAAGGGTATTGGGGCATTGAAAGGATGTGGGGGTGCAGATGAGGAGTCAAAATTTCCCATCGAGATTTGTTGAAGAATTTGGGTGAATTGATGTAGCATCTGTGTTTGCTACTATTAGAGGGCTCCATTCACCATTTTCTTGAAAGGATCAGATGTCTCGATGTTGTCCACCATTTGAGGTCATTTAGAGTGAATAGGTGAATAGTTTGGAAGCTCTGTTGTTTTCCACCCAGGCTTTTTATAGCCTGACTTCATCCTTAGGATCATACACTCTCAAGACAAACTGCTCTAATACCACTGATCCAAAACTCAGAAGCTTTAGTTGAAAGAAAATTCAAGAAACAAGAACAACATAATTATAATAATGCTATCTCTGAGAAAAGATGTTTTATTGATCAAATTTACAGACACAAACATATGCCTATCTCTAAGAAGAGATGTCTGATTTCCACTTTAGGTTAAATTTTCATTTATACACATTTTGAAGGGAGGATGAGGATTTGGAAGGTCACCAATCTTGAGGAAGATTAAGTGGTTTGACCTATATGATTTACAACAATACAAAATTTGAGGAATTACTATTTTTAAAAACTTACTATTTTTTAGACTGCACTACTAAAATTAAAATTTAGGTCATTTCCATTTAGTTTTCAAGGGTTAAAACCCGCCTATAAAAGCTCTGTGCCATCTCACAATGTTTCCCTCATTCTTAGCTTTCCAACGATTCAAACGGGGAGTCAAACGGAGCTATGGTGCAAAAGTTATGGCTCGCGAAAGTTCTACCACCAATTGGGGTAGAACCATCATCTGAATTATCACCTAAAATATTGTTTAGATCATTCTTGAGGGAGATTAAGTTGTTTGACTTCCATAATTTACAAAAATACATAATTTGAGGAATTGTTATTTTTAGAAACTTATTATTTTTTAAACTACACTACTAAAATTAAAATTTAGGGCACTTCCATTTATTTTTAGGGTTAAAACCCATCAATCAAAGCTCTGTGTCATCTCATGGTGTTCCCCACATTTTATCTTTATAACGGTTCAAACGGGGAGTCAAATAGAGCTATGGTGCAAAAGTATGGCTCCCAAACGTTCTGCCACCAATTGGGGTAGAACCGTCGCCTAAATTGTTGTCTAAAATATTACTTAGATCAACCTGAAATATGGTCATCATGTAACATCCCCTAGCACCAGACCCTCAATTATATCATAGAACCACTTGATATCTTAGGCCTCACCACCTGTTCCTGTGTAAGTCATTCCTCTCCTTCAGTGCATGAAGCTGGCAACATAGTCAGTCGGTGCATGTGTATCATCTAACAACCCCAAGGGTCTCAATACTCGAATGTGCTCAAAATCCTAGTAGTGAAAAACAAGTCTCATGCTCAACCCATAACATTGATACACTCTGAAACCCCATATCTCCCTGTAAATCTGCATAAGTAACACCTATGCCCACCTAAACATGATCCTCCCTAGAAACATCTCTACTAAAACTTCAAGTAACATATAAGGGAAGTGATCACCAACTGAATCTACCAACATGAAGCTCGTTATCATCAACATCATCATTGTAGTTAAACACCTATCTCCAGGTGCCCTTTGATATAAGGGGTCATAACCAAACCCACCAGCATGAAACTGTGCATCGATCTGATCATCACCATATATGAGCTCCATATAGTGATCTCTCTCCTCACTCTCTATGTGATATACTAGATCCCCTCAGATAGGCAATCTATTAATATTAGAAACATCCTCTAATAAAATAGTAATCTTTCTTGTCGATAGCCAAAAGGTGTTTGTCATGGGGTCCCATCTCTCGATGAGCACAACAAGCATGGCAAGGTCATAGGGTACATGTTGATAATGGCACATCATGCCTAATCCAATGGCCTCTATGTGTCACCACTCATCATTCCTCATCGCAACCCACACCTAAGTGAAGAGCCTAGGGACTCGATCCCTTAGTTGGATCTAGTTTCATGCCTACAAAACAACCATATGATTAAGCACATTTGATTTTCCTAATCAAACTCAATACTAATATACATCTAAATTTTTCAACCTATTCCAAACTAACCTATCACACCCACCACCCTACCCCTAAACAATTTAAGCAACAATCCATCATTACCTACAAAACTTAGACAAATCTACCCAACAACTAATTCATAACCTTTAAATACCCTATTTAACCTCTATACAACTTAGTACCCACACCATCTATCAAATAAGACTTTTGAAACAAAAATATTTTTTTTTAAAATTATTTATACCTTAAAAAAACAAATCTATGTTTAACTCTCTTCCATTAAGAGGTCAACCACCGACGGTTGGACCAACCATCGACAATCCCCTATAAAGCCTTTATTTTTTAGCTCGACCATCAATGGTCATTTGACCATCGACAATCAAGCTCAAACCACCAACGATCATTGAGTTTGATTGCTAATAGGGAAGCCCTAAACCCTACCCTCCCCAAACCCTAGCAAAACCATGTCAAACCTACCACAAACATACCTAAGCCTTCTACCCTACCCTTACCCAACCCATACAACCATTCAATTAACCAAAACAAACAACGCATATACCAATTTAGTGAAAACTTAAATCTAGGGCATCACCCCTGAAAACACAAATAAACTAGTTTTTTCAACTAATTACACTAGTGCACCCATTCATTCCCATTTAACATGAATAATCATCAATTTTACAACACCTCTTACCTCATTCTACAAGTGATGCCATGGTCAAAGCCTAAGTCCCTCTACCTAGCCACACCTTCCTCCACCGTCTATCTCGATCAATGCAAGTGCAAATCACAAATCCCCACCTCGTGGTTACCTCAGTTAAACTCCAGTTCAAAAGCACTATGATAACTGATGAAAATCTCGACACGTGAAAAGCATAAAGTGAAAGTGACAAATACATTTCACTTTCACTTTTTATCTTTTTTGGCCTTTTAGGATTTCCTCTTGACCACTTACGATCAAGGTAACCATTAATGATTGACCCCTTTGGCCCCTAACCGTCAACGATCAAGGGCCCATATTTTTTCTTTCCTTCACATTTTCCAACACAAACTAACCTAAAACTTCTCTTTATAGGATCAAAAACATGACCCTTACCCTTCAACAAATCAAACCTTTCCTGACTAACCCTGTTTGACCACATCCACCTTAACACTAGTCATTATCCTCAGGTATTTTTAGCACTTAGTCATATATTGTGTGTAATCTTGATACCATGTTCACCTAAGAGTCAACCTCAACACTACCCTTTGAGCAAGAACTACATCCAGCCTGAAGTTGTTGCAGGATGCTAAATCCCCTTCACTATGTAGGCAACATCTACTTGCCTAGTGCATGTGGAGTCAGCTCAGTTGTACCCCAACCCACCCATTTGATCGTGTCCACCTTGATGATGACCCTATCACCTAAATGATGTGCATGTATTGTGATGACTTTGCCTAGGTAATTTTGACCACACTGACTGAGTTTGCTAGGTTACCTATTTGTATTTTTGCACCACCTAATGCAACAACCAGATTAGTTGTGTTTTCATGAGAGCACTTCTTACCTTGGATACCCATCACACATTGACCCATTTGGTGTTTTCATGGGAGCACTTCCTATCTTGGATACCCAACAAAACACTAAATCTGCCTTGGAGACTAACAAGTGTTTCCAAATGTTATACCTACAGTAGTCACATGATACATTGGTCACTTGTCTTCTTTGCATTTACCTTATTTTTACTAACATTGGTAATATATATTTATGCAATATTGTCTATCACACCTTTTATCGCATTTTATGCACATGTTTGTGTTGAGTTGTGGAGCTAAAAGCTTCACTGATGAGCAAATGTTGAGGTTGCTGGACTTACACAGTAACCGACATCGGTCAGAACCTGTCGACATCGGTCAAAACCTACCGACATCGGTTAGGGGTCGATCGACATCGGTCAAGCATCAGTCAGAACCAACCGACATCGGTTAGGGGTCGGTCAGCATCGGTCATCTGTAAAATGACACTGACTTCTGTGCTAATTTTAAATTACTATTTTTAGATGAACAAATTTGAGCCTTTGATTTAAGAGGTGGATCTAACGGTGGTGAATGCATGGCTCATGAAACCCTAGTGTTGTAGTATACTATATAATAGGGTTAGATCCTCGTAGCATGAAAGGTGAAGACAATTCAGTAATTGAGTTGATTGTAATTGATAGAGAGAGAGAATTACTGTACATCTTCAAGGTGTGAGGAGAAAAAGATTTTCTCATTGTATTTTCTTCTGGAAGAGTTTAATATAGATTGGTTATTTCTTGTATCTCCTATTCTTTGCTATTTCTAATTTCTAGTTACTTATTACTTCTGATTCAATTCTGTGTTTAGTTGCTTATACAAAAGTAATCAATTGTACTCTAAGATCCTAACAACTGGTATCAAAGCTCTAAACACTAACAATTGGTATCAGAACGTGTTAGTGTTTGTTAATTACAGAATTCACTCACAGGTGTTTCTGATTGAGTGGGAGCAAAACAATGGCAAAAGAAAGTAAACTAAGAATGGAAAAATTCAATGGCAAGAATTATCAATTATGGAGGATGCAGATTGAAAATTATCTGTATCAGAAAGATCTATATTTACCATTGGGTGAGGTTTAAAGGAAGCTCACAGATATGAAAGATGAAGAATGGAATGTTCTTGATAGAAAAGATCTTGGATCTATAAGGTTGAGCCTGGTAGCTTCTATGATTTCAAACTTATCACAAGCAAAGACAACGGTAGAGTTAATGGATACTTTAGCAAATTTATATGAAAAACCCTCAACTTCGAATAAGGCATATCTTATGAAGTAATTATTTAATTTGCAAATGCAGAAAGGTGGATCTGTATCTAGTCATCTTAATGATTTCCATGCAATAGTAAATCAGTTAAATTCAGTCAAAATAATTTTTGATGATGAAATTAAGGCTCTCTTAATCCTATGCTCTTTACCTGAAAGTTGGCATAGTTTGGTAATGGCAGTTAGTAATACTGCATCTGCTTCAAATATTTTGAAAGTTGATGATGTTGTTAGTGTAATTTTCATTGAAAAAATTCACAGAAAAAGCACAGGGGAAACATCAGGTAATGCTTTAAGTGTTGAAAGCAGGGGAAGGCAAAGAGAGAAGGGCAAGCAAGGGAAATCAAGGTCAAAGATGGGAAGTAGATCCAAATCCAGAAATTGAAGAATAACCTCCTGGAATTGTGGAAAGAAAGGGCATGCAAAGAAAGATTGTTGGTTGAAGGATAATAAAGAAAATCAGCATGAAGGTAATAAAAAAGCAAAAGTTGCAGGTATTGTTGCACGGTATGCTCTTATATTTTCTTTGGATAATAAAGTAGAATCATGGGTTTTAGATTCTAGTGCCTCTTGCCATGCAACCCTAAATAGAGAATTTTTCAATAATTGTGTCCATAGAGATTTTGGAAAAGTTTATTTAGGGGATGATGAGCCTTGTAAATTTGTTGGCAAAGAAAAAGTGCAGCTGAAATTACAAAATGACAACACATGGGTGTTGAAGGATGTCATGCATGTACCCATCCTGAAGAGGAATTTGATTTTTGTAGAAAAGTTGGGTGATGAGGGTTGCACAGTAACTCTCACAGTTGAATTTTGGAAAGTTTCCAAGGATGCACTTGTATTAGCAAGAGGTAAGAGAGTAGGTACACTTTATCTATCTACTTGTATTACTGATTATTCTCCTTCTATTTTATCTACTTCAGATGTAGATGCAAACTTGTGGCACTGTAGGCTTGGTCACATGAGTGAGAAGGGAATGAATGTTCTTAAGTCAAAAGGTAAGCTTTCAGATTTGAAAAGCATAGATCTAGATTTCTGTGAGCATTATATTTTTGGGAAACCAAAGAAAGTGAGCTTTCTCAAAACTGGGTCAACAAAGAAGAAGCACAAGTTGGAGCTTGTTCACACAGACGTGTGGGGACCAACTCAGGTAGCTTCTATTGGAGGATCACAATATTATGTTTCTTTCATTGATGATGCTACAAGAAAGGTATGGGTTTATTGCATAAAGAAGAAATTTAATGTTTTTGACACATTTGAGAAATGGAAAGCTTTGATTGAGAATGAAACAGGTTTGAGATTGAAGTGCCTTAGATCTGACAATAGTGGTGAATATTGCAGCAATAAATTCAACAGTTACTATTTTATGAGTGGAATACACAGGGAAAGGATGGTTCCAAGGACACCTCAGCAAAATGGAGTTGCTAAAAGGATGAATAGAACAATAATGGAGCGTGCACAAAGTATGAGGTTGCATGTTGGTTTGCCCTTATAGTTTTGGGCAGAAGCTGTAGATACTGTGATTTACCTGATTAACAGAGGACCTTCTACTGCACTGGATGGTGGAATTCCAAAAGAGGCTTGGACAGGTAAAAAGGTAGATCTTTCATTTCTCAGAGTTTTTGATTCTAAAGCTTTTGTGCACATTGATAAAGAAAATAGAAAGAAGTTGGATGCTAAATCTATGTGGTGCACTTTCATTGGTTATGGTTTTGGAGATTTCGGATTTTGATTGTGGAATTTAGAAACTAACAAAATTATTAGAAGTCGTGATGTAGTTTTCAATGAGAAGGTGATGTACAGTGATCAACTCAAGAGGTTGAATAATTCTGAGTAGGGCAATCTTGATTTGGAAGAGGTTATGATTCAAAATGAGCTCGCGGATAAAAATCATCACTCGTAGGAAAACACAGAGATCGACGTCGGTCAGGTGGAAACTGACGTCAGTCATATAGAAACTGATGTCGATCAGGTGAAAATCGACGTCGATCAGGAGGAATCGACGTCGGTCAGCTACAGACCGACATCAATCAGAGATGACCGAGATCGGTCACTGTTAAAAAAAAATTTGGGCAGACAGCAAGCTGTAAATGAGTCTCAAATGCCCATAAAGAGGTCTGAAAGGATAAGTAAACCTCCAATTCATTATTCCCCTTTTTTATACTACTTGTTGCTCACTGATGGTGGAGAACCAAAAAATTTTGATGAGGCAATGCAGGTAGAATCCAGGAAACTGTGGGAGCATGGCATGAATGAGGAAATTGATTCCTTGAAAGAGAATCATACGTGGGATTTGGTTGAGTTGCCAGTCAGAAAGAAAGCACTAAAAAACAAATGGGTATAGAGGATAAAGGAAGGAGAGAATAGACAGATGAGACATAAGGCCAGGTTGGAAGTAAAGGGATTTACACAGAAACCAGGTATTGATTTTGGTAAATTTTTTTCTCTTGTAGTAAAGATAACTTCTATTCGGACTGCATTATCTTTAGTTGCTATTGATGATTTGCATCTTGAGCAGCTTGATGTCAAGACAACTTTTTTTCATGGAGATTTGGATGAAGAGATATATATGGATTAGCCAAAAGGTTTTGAGGTCAAAGGTAAAGAGAAACTTGTGTGCAGGTTGAAGAAAAACTTATATGGTCTTAAGCAAGCTCCAAGACAATGGTATTTGAGGTTTGACAGGTTTATGACAGAGCATGGCTTTAGTAAATGTCAATCTAACCATTGTGTTTATTTTAACAGATTGGATAATGGTAGTTATATTATCCTGTTACTGTATGTAGATGATATGCTTGTTGCAGGTTCACACATGCAAGAAATTACTGAGCTTAAGGTAAAATTAGCTCACACATTTGCCATGAAGGATTTAGGAGCAACAAAGAAAATCTTTGGCACGAGTATTAAGAGAGACATGAAAAAATCACAGTTTGATTTTACCTCAAGAGGATTATGTGAATAAGGTGTTGGAGAGGTTCAATATGCAGGATGCAAAACTGGTAAGCACACCTATGGCTGGACACTTCAAGTTGAGTAAAGAACAATGTCCTAAATCACATGATGAGGTTGAGTACATGAGTAGAGTTCCATATGCTTTAGCAGTTGGGAGCTCAATGTATGCAATGGTATGTACTAGACCAGATATTTCCCAAGCAGTGGGAGTTGTCAGCAAGTTTATGGCCAATCCAGGAAAGAAACACTGGAAAGTAGTTAAGTGAATTCTCAGATATCTGAGAGGGACCAATAGTAGGCATTTATGCTATGGAGGGTCAAACACTTCTCTACATGGGTATGTAGATTCAGATATGGCAGGTGATTTGGATGGTAGGAGAAGCACCACAGGATATGTGTTCACTGTTGGTGGAACGGTGGTTAGCTAGATTTCAAAGTTGTAGAAGGTTGTTGCCTTGTCTACTACGGAGGCAGAATACATTGTAGTCACAGAGGCTAGCAAGGAAATGATTTGGATGACTCGATTCATGGAAGAGTTGGGAAAAGAGCAAGAGTGTTGCAGATTGTACAGTGATAGTCAAAGTGCAATTCATTTGGCAAAGAATTCAGCCTTTCATTCAAGAACCAAACATATACAACTTAGGTACCACTTCATTAGACAGGTATTGGAGGATGGTCAGTTGAAGTTGAAAAAGATCCATACGAATAAGAACCCTGCTGATATGTTAACAAAGCTGGTAACAAAGGAGAAGTTGAATCTTCATTCAACTTTTGTTGGTCTTCAAGATTGAACTTGAAGAGGGAGAAACAAGCTAGAGGATGTTGTTGTACAAGTACAGGTGCAGCTGTTTATCTCCAAGTGAGAGATTGTTGAGTTATGGAGCTAAAAGCTTCATTGATGAGCAAATGTTTAGGTTGCTAGACTTACATAGTAACTGACATCGGTTAGAACCTATCGACATCGGTTAAGGGTCGACCAACATCGGTCAAGCATCGGTCAGAACCAACCGACATCGGTTAGGGGTCGGTTGGCATCGGTCATCTGTAAACTGACACCGACTTTTGTGCTAATTTTAGATTACTATTTTTAGATGAATAGATTTGAGCCTTTGATTTAAGAGGTGGATCCAACGGTGGTGAATGCATGGCTCATGAAACCCTAGTGTTGTAGTATACTGTATAATAAGGTTAAATCCTCATAGCATGAAAGGTGAAGACAATTCAGTAATTGAGTTGATTGTAATTGATAGAGAGAGAGAGAACTCTTGAGGGAGAATTACTGTACATCTTTTAGGTGTGAGGAGAAAGAGATTTCTTCATTGTATTTCCTTCTAGAAGAGTTTAATACAGATTGGTTGTTTCTTGTATCTCTTATTTTTTGTTGTTTATGATTTCTAGTTACTTATTACTTCTGGTTCAATTTCGTGTTTAGTTGCTTATACAAAAGTAATCAATTGTACTCTAAGATCCTAACAACTGGTATCAGAGCTCTAAACACTAACAGTTTGCACCTCGCATGCTCAACTCGAGTCACCACCTCTTGACTCCACATTTATCCTTTATCAAATCCATACCCACTTCAATTGTACCTCACCAACTCCCAATTTGAGGGGCAATACCTCCTCTTGCTCTCGAGGCAATCAGACCCTTGACCTATACTCTTAGTTTGTTTTGTCATTTGTTCACAAGAGCAATGATAAAAAGGGGAAAAATGTAGACATCAAAATTTTGCACATGCATTTCCAAGTGTCATGACCCCTAGCAAATGCCTCATACCTATTTTCATCAATTTAGCTTTACTAGGCTTAAACATGGCCCTCTAGGATATTTTAACATTCAACCTCGACTGTCGATAGTTAGGCTAATCATCGATGATCGACCCAACCATCGAAGGTCAGGCTTAAGCACCTAACCTTCTACATGTAAATTACCAGCTACCTTTTTTATATATAAGTCATCCAAATCTCCTTGTGAAGCATTGCATGGATGAATTATATTTAAAATCCCTAGTTACACTCCCTTTTGAACCTTTGGCCCTTTCTTATAAGGAGAGAGATGTAAGAGTAAAAGCATCTATAGTTATTATCAGGAGCTTAAGTGCTCAAAGTTTTCTTTTGTAGGTCAACCAACATCATCCTTGTTATAAAGCCATTTTATTAAGAGTTAACTTGTTGTCGCCTCTCAACCAGGCTTCCAAGTATCGTTACTCTTCCGAAATTAGGTTAGATCTCACCTACATGCCAACTATGACAACTACTCATCCAACCCACTTCTGGTAAGATAAGCTTTTGTTTGTTACTATTCATGTGCTTTATTTTCATTTTGCAATCAATTTAGCCTTTGCCCAATCCCCAAAATTCATCTATGAATCTTGTCAATGTACTATTGATCAAACCTAGTTTTGGACACAGTCAACCATCGACGATTTGCCTAACCATTGATAGTCAGGCCTAATCACTGACAGTCAACCCAACTGTCGACGGTCACCTATGGCAAAAAAAGTTGGCAAGCTAATTTCACCTCCTTTGCCTGACCTAATTCACTTTTCAGAGTTTTTGATTGTTCACAGACCCTTTTCAAACCTTCTGAGCCATACCTTGACCCATTAGCACCAACACTAGTTAGTTTATCACTGATTTGATCATTTTAGCATATCTTTTTATCAAGCAATTATCCTTATCAGTTTTATGACCTTTTGATCAATGATGTAAGTACTTTCTTTCTATTTTATTAACTTGATTATTCTAAAATGGTGGATTGACAAACCCTAAGGAAGCTCTCGCTTCTGGGATCTAGGTAACACTAGGTATTCCACCTTACTATCTGTCTAATAAACAAGTTTGATTTAGTGATTTCTTATTTGCAGGTCATCCTCTCAAGCCAAATAGGAGCTCTTCGCAATCTTTTGATTCAATGCATGCACTTTTATCAGGTATTTCTGCCACAGCCTATATTTCCAGTTTTACTACCTTCTTCTGAATAATAGTAAAATTTGAGTGAAACAATGGCTCATAGGTAGGGAATCTTGATGCATTGGAATGCAAATGAAGTTATGGCCTTCATTCAACGAGTCTAAAGGCATCCAAGCAATATATTATAGGGAAGGGGAAAGTTGAAGATCATAACCTTAACCCTAACCATTCTCAAAGGTACTGTGATAGGAAGCAAAATGAATATGATGGAAGGCATTTATATTTGATCATATCCTTGGCACATGCTATGAGTTGTATTAATATTTCTTGTCAAGTAATCAAGATAGTTAATAAAATCTAAAGAAGCAACACAAGTACCCAAACCTTTGTCAATGAGGGTTCTCTTGACTTGGAATTCACAAATTCAGACGCTCGTGAAAAGATGAGGGTCATTCACACAAAATATGATTTATTTAAGAATCATGTATTGAATTGGAAATATACTGCTTGATTAGTATTTTTATTGATTTGCATAGAATCTCTTGGCATTATTACATAATAATCTCTTTAGAATTGTCTGACATACCTTCTTTGCCCATAGGGGGTGGTTGAGGAATATTCATATCGAAGAGGGTTCTCATAAAGTGATTTTGATGTTTTGGAAAGGCACTCATAAGCTTAAGGAAAGTAATATAACTAGGAAGATTAGAGAGTTCTCCAATGGGATCCCATTACTCAAGGTTATATTGCAATGGAGTCGACTGTAACTCATAAATATAAGGTTGGATGATATTAGATTTGACCTCAATAGGGGATGAATACAAGTTATTATTTATTTGTTCTAGTTAAACATCATTTGATCTGTAAACTCGATCGATATTCCACTCAAAGTCTCATCAACATTGATCATATTCTCCTAGCTTAACAAGTAACTGCATATGTGATTGTTTTGGGTTATTAACCTTACAAAACAAAAATAACAAGTGTTGAAAGTGAAACGTACAACCTATTGAACACAAACAAGAAGCATATGGATAAGTTAAACACACCACCATAACTCAAAATTTATCCTAGATAAACCAAATGTGGGAAAAGCTCCTATGCATGAGGCAAATCACATTCCCTTTCACTATGTAATGCAAGAGTATATACTACCGAGTTGGTCTACATGGACAGAACATACAATACCCTCCTGCCCAAAACTCAAACGCAAACTATGATCTACAATTTATCAAACACTTTTGTGCACTTCCACACAATTGAACCAATCATTTACAACTAGGCAACAATGAGATCACAAGAACAAAGATTCAAACTTGTTACAAACAATGTCAATCCAACTTCCCTTCCTTCTCATTATGCTTATTTGATGTCTTCTGCCTTCCCTGGACTTGTATTTAAACTCCCCCATCCTTGGAATTTACTCAACACTTGAAATGAAATTCCAAATGCCAAAACTATTTCAATTCCCACATTCTTGGCCAAGCATCGGAATTCAATAGTCGACTCACAAGTAAACCTGAAGCTAGAGTCAGTCAACTTGAAATGGTCATAAGTTTTGCATATGACCTCAAAATGATGTGCCATTTTTTTTGAACTTGTCTATTTTTTCAATAGGAATTCAAATATAAAATCATAATATAGTTTTAAATTCAATAAATTATGTTTTTTCCACCTGAAATAGAGACTAAGGCTTTTTCTTCAAGTTTCAAGAGCTTGCAACTTCTCAGCTCATCATTATGAAGATGTCCAAATCACCCTCATAATGATTTACCATAGAAGCACATATGATCTGATATTATGAGTGTATAAAATGTCTTGATAAAGTGTCTTAAAAACATGAATTACATCTAATTGGGCATGGTGAAAATATCAAATGCACATGACTAGTACATTAGGACCCAAATTTGGATCATACCTCCCCAATTTGAGGCTTTTAAGTCCCTAACAACTTTAGGAATCTTGTAAGTGAGGAAATTTCTTCCCCACATATTTTCTAGAATACCATTTGGCCTTTTCGAGTAGGTAACCCTTTAATCCAACTAGGAAATGTTCTTGCACTCCTTTGCGTATTGTCTTTTACTTCTATAAAATAACATCCTCCTCTAATGCTAATTGACTATATGGAGAAAGGTCCTCAATGGAAGGTAAAAATAACCCTTCATCTTCATTGTCTAACATAAAAGGCTGAAAAAGCCATAAGTTATTAATATCAACAAATGAATAGATTTTCATATAAGGGGGCAAATCAAGTCTAAAAGCATACTTACCCACTTATTCCAGAATTTTAAATGGACCATAACTTAGTGGCTTAAGCTTCTTAAACATACCTTGGATACTTTATCTACTCAAGTACAACCATACCTTGTCACCAACAAGGAAACTATGATCAGTCCTATGTTGATCATGTCTTGCTTTGTACTTAGCTCGAGACTTCTTCAACCTCTCTAATCATATAAATTTGCATTCATCATAGGGAAACACTCCCCATAGTTCATTTTTTCCTTAATGTGTTTATAGTTTTGGGGTTAAATTCCCATCAAAATGTCACGTTAGTCTCATGAGTGAAAGTTGCGTTCTACACACATAATAGAGGTTGCTAATTTGTTGTTTCCATCATTTATCTTCATCGGACAGAGATTAATTTTTTTTAAAGATTCAAGTAACAATTATATTCACTCATCATCATTGCCATGTGTTCGGGACAAGACCAGAATATCAAAATTAGAATTTTATGAGCAAAATGTTGATTTTTCAAGTGTTGACATTTCATTAAACACTTTTCATACACTTGACATGGTTTACTACGTTAGAAGTCATATGGAAAGAAAGCAATTATGAAAAATTGATAGGTTTCACATGAAGATGGTGTGTTAGAATCAATTTAGAAAAATAAGTCATCAATCGTGCATTTTGAAGACAAAAAATTGATCAAAAAATGCCCTTAGAGGAAGCCAAAACACCATTTTTCTATTTCATGTGTAAGAACCATCATCGAGGGCATCTAAAGGGAGCCCATGAGACTGGGAAACGAAGGGGAAAACACAACTTGACGACAACAACAAAGAACAACAAGAAAATTATAGTTTAAGCCATAAATAAAGGCAAAAATTTGGGCGTTTAGGATGTGTAGAGGTTATAGCAACTGGGACAACCCATCCTAAATATAAAACTAGATTTGAGACAAGTTTTCATGTACATGGAGAAGAGAAAACCATTATAGAACAAATTTGCTAATGTAACGAGATTTCTCATGCTCAAAATGCATGTAAATGTGTGACTATATACCTAAACTATTTTTTTGGTTGTGTTGATCCAAGGAGGAAGTGTAGAAGGCCATTGTAACTTGGTTTGAAGTGTTTGCGACCATACATCATTATCACATGATTAGAGACTTTGATCCTAGAGTTTTTGGTGTGATTAGAGACTCTTTGTATGCTTTAAAAAGGCTTACAAACTTTATTTTTGTTAAAATAATCTAGTCTTCAGTGCAATTAGGTTCCACATAACATTATAAACCTTCTAGAATAAATTGTCAGAGTCATTTTGAGTACTCATACCTCATATCTCATCTCTCTTTCAAGAAAATTTGAAGTTTAATGCGATTTACATACACACTAATTATTATTTTTCTATTAAATGATAGTTTTTTTTTTCTAATTTTCTTACAAAGAGCCACAAAAAAGGGTGGATTAGCATAATTTAGGTATGAAAACAATGGGAAAGCTTTATTCAGGTTGTTATGACCCAATTGTCATTCATTTGACTTTCAACATAGTCTACATCATATAAACAACTTTTACTTTATGGCCTTCATTCTACCATAGTAAAATAAATAACTTTTATTTTATTAGGCTTCATTCTATCATAGTAAAAGGAAAGTCCTTTTTAAGGTCCATGATGCCATGAACTTTGGTTTTGGTTTACAATGTAACTTATAATATATGAGACCACTCTTACTTTCAATTATAAAATTTGAAATTATGACCTTCCTTTAAATAACATTAATTCTTCACCATTAAAACAACTCACGTATACCATAAGAAGATTTATTCTCTTGCATTCATCAAAAACTATCCACTAATAGAGGGGTCCCATGTTGGGAGCTACTGCGTCTATGATTTTAGGTAAAGTAGTCCCATGTATCATTGCAAGTTCAAAAACTACTTACAAAATATTTGCACCTTAATATAAGGAACAACTATTGTGTATGATTACTCGTATTTTTTTGGTTGTCAATAATACATTTAAATTTAATCAAATTTATTCTTTTTTTCCAAACATTTTTTAAAATAAAATAATTATAATTTTCTCCATAACATGTATTACACAAAATTAAAATATTTACAAAACTTATTAATATAAAAAAAACTCCTATAATTATCAATAATATCCCTTAAAAATAATTAACTAGTCCCTAACATAAAACCCCTACATAAATCGTCGTATTTCATTCCCAAAATCGCCACCCCATGCCTTTGGAGATCTTTCAGAATTTAATACGGCCCATATAAATAATACGAGGGAAGAAAGGAAGACATTTAACTACTAAAGTCGAAACGTTAAGAGGGTTTTTGTCCGAGCTTGCGAGGTTTTGTAGGAACAAAAAAATGTCGACGGGCACGCAAGACGGCAATGGATCCGCCATTAAAGCTCCTGATAGCTCTCTCAAAGACCAAGGCAATGCACTCTTCAAAGCAGGGAATTATCTAAAGGCGGCAGCTGTTTACACTCAGGCCATCAAAGCCGATCCCTCCAATGCAACCCTTTACAGGTATTTTTACAAAAATGAAGAAAAATCAAAACAAATATTTGAATTCTTTTCCTTATGAATTCATGGGGCCATATTTCCTTGTCAGTCTTTCGCTGGAATTTTGAGGTTTTATTGGTGTATGGGGTTGTGTTCGTTTCTTAAGGGTCTCAAAGTTTTATCCTACATTTTTTTCCCTGTAATTTTAGGGATATATGTGGTAGATAATGGCTAGGGTTATGGGTCTCCTTTAGAGTTTTTAGTTATATATCTGATACATATTGGGTAAGGTTATGGGTCCTCCTTTAACACGGTGGAGGGTAAGTTTCTGTACCAAATTTTTAAGTCACTCTACAAGTTTGTGTTTGTTTCTTAAGTGTCTGAAAGTTATATTCTACGATTTTTTTGTGTAATTTTAATTATATATCTGGTAGATATTGGGTGAGGCTATGAGTATCCTTTAACATGGTCGATTATAAGTTTTTGCACCAAATTCTTAATCACTCTCAAATGTTTTGGTATAAACTTGCGTGATGCTTGAATGTACGCTCATTGTGCTGCAACTTTCATTAAGCCTGGGTTACAGTTAATTTATGCTCAGTATGATACAATTTCATTTAACCTAGGTCTGCCCCATGTTTAAATGTATCACATGTTCATTACACCACAATTTCATTATACTCTGTGTTTTATACCCAAACCTCACCACATGTTATCTAGGGTTATATGTCTCCTCGTTGTGGTGAGAGGGATTTGAACCTAAGCCACGCTCTTACGAGTGTCTGCCATTTCAACTCAATCCCTTACAACAAATTACGTTTACCCTTCTAATGGATATTGCAAAAACTAAGAGATTATAACATCAAAGGTTGAAAATTTTCCGTCGAGCTGTATATTCTCTCATGAATGGCTTAGTGGTCAACTTTGCTATTTCCAGTGATATATTTCCTTTCATATCTGCGTAACTGTATCATTTGAATGGCATAGTAATCCTCTTTGCCACCTTCAAAGGCACTTTGATGCCTATTCTTTCCCTATCTGTTTCTGGCTATAACCATCCACAGGTGGTGGGGTAATGGGTTGCCTTATTATGGTGAGAGGGATTGAACCATCCTTTCACATGCGTCCACCATTACCATTACGCCATTACATTTTTCTTTTTAATGGATGTTGTTTAAACTAAATGATTTCTACATTGAAGCTCAAATTGTAGTATAAAGTAGCAGTGTGTGTTCTTTTTGATTCCAATGGCCAATGTTAATTGTTCGATGTCATGGATGTTATTAGAATTTCAGCTCTATAGGACATTTAATGATGTTTGACAGTTTAATTATGCAGCCGAAAAGATATAAAATACATATTCTTAAATTTGTTTTTGGAAGTTCTTGTATTTTAAAATATAAATAAATATATACCCACCTTTGTACATGTATTTATGTATATATATATACATATATCTGTATATATGTAAATATTTTAATCACGCCAGAAGCGTCTTCATGGCAGAGCCCCATCACTTTTTCATCTAAACAGATATTAGGCATTAAAATCATTTTAATTAAGCATGTTTATCACATAAGATTGTTGACCAGATTGTTGACAGCTGTTGAAACTGTAATTACGCTGGACTGTTGGACAGCTGTTTCTTTCATTGTGCAGGCGGTGGCATCTCTTTTTCACTGTAATCTCAGAGTTTAACACCTGTCAGTTTGGTCAGGGTTTCAAATGTCCAGGGAAATAAGAGCCTCTGCAAATTCCTTGAGACCATAACGAAGTGGGATGCCATATAAAGACATTGATGCGCCGAAGCTCCCGGTTGAATGAAGCTCATGGTCGAATGAAGCCCATGCACAGAGTAGAACAGGAACAACAGAAATATGGATGTATTTGTCCATGAAAGATTGCCAAGTGGAGGAGAATTTTGCCTGCCTGAAGGGGCTCTTATTTCTGCTAAGCTCACCTCACCAAGGGATTACAAACCCCTGCTGCTGTCTTGTGAGACTGTTGTGTAAGAGGCTTGATCAGAGTGTCATGTAAGGTTTGATGGGGCAAATACCTATAAAACCTGCCCATAAAATGCATGCTCTCTCAAAGCCAGTTTTCAGATATCTTTTGCCCTCCAATGTTTTTTGGGCTGCCCACTGTTGCTATGATTTGTTGGGTTTTTGAGTACATAATCTTTGTGAGTAAATCGAGTTGGTTGTTTTTTTCACATTTTTTTTGGTATTTTTTCTTGTTTCTCCTGTAAGTAAGTAATCTGGAGGATGACTACTTGTATAATCTATTACGATGAAATTAATTCTGTAGCCATATGTAATCGAAACGTTTTGAGCTTCCAGGTTCAGAGCCATTTTGCATCTGAATGCGTTCCAGGGAGAGCTATTATTATTTCTGAATGGATTGGGCACAGGGAATGAATCTTAGGTGACAGCGAGATTAATTATTAAAATAAATACATGAAATAAAAATTAACTATTCACAGTAATCACTTTTAAATAACCTAACACAGGTAAATAAAAATGCCACAAAAACCAATACTTCACTCTTCACTCTTCACTCTTCACTCTTCAAAATTAGCCCGATGATCAGTGAAAAAAACCTCTCTGTCCAAAACAGGAAACAGAGAAAACCAAATTAGTTGTCTTTCTGCAGCAGTCCAGCTTTCCTTTAGATAATGGTACTTGAACCTCAAGCTAAATGAAAATTGCTAAACAGAAAGATATAACGAAGATTTAAATATACTTCCGAGTATTGCATTGAGTGAAATAAAGGAAAACAATATTAGCAGGCAGGTGGAAAAGCTGCAGGTGGTGTGGAGTTCAATTCCCTTTGCAAATGTAATCACAAAGGACATCCAGGAATCTAGTCTGAATCAGCAGGGTTTTTTCTACAGTGAGTCCTCCGCAATTGCCTCCCACGTTGCTCAAGCCATGCAATATGATCTTTCAACATCTGATGTTTCTCAATGGCATTGCCTGTGTGGTTAGTATTATTGGAACTTGTCTTTTTATAATTGATAAATCTTGTTGTTTGGAAGTTCCATCTTTTTCCATTCCCAGCCATCTGTATCATGTATTTCTTTTTGGGCTTAGTAAATCTTGGGTAAGGTTACGGCCCACTTTTAACACAGAAGAATGAACTTTAACCACATGATTTGTTAATACAGGTCACAATTGATGGAACTGATATTTGTTACATCACAACCTCACCAGTTGTTTGCTGGATTTTTATGTGATCTTAATGTTGTGGGAGATGCTCTTAAGAGTGTTCCCAATTACCATTACACCACTGATATTGTTTATATTCTATTTCCCTCATGTAAAATCTTGTTTGAGGTGATGGGCTGCCTTTGATGCAGTTCAAGGTAATGTCAAATCACAACCTTAATTAAGACTTGCACATATAGGTCACCCTTAAATGTATCCCACAATTGTCACACCACAACCTTGATCTGTGTGCTTGGAGATTGGATTTGTTGAATAGAAGCTTAATATTCATCCATATGCAATTTTACGAAGGGAGAGTAATATCATTCTGTTGGATTCTTTGCACAACAGTTTCTTGTAAATTAGTCTTGGTCTCTTGATAGGGAAACACATGCATCTTTAGTTTTTCAAGAGTTTATGGAGTAGAGACTCTATTAGGTTTAGATTTAATATCATAATGTATTGGTAATTATTATACCTCATACTCCATTGAAAATTTGTGACTATCAGGATCTATTCCTTAACATAACATGCTATGATATCTGGCAACATCATTTTTTAACTTTCTAGAAATTTTGGGATTAATACCATAGTTACAAAGTTCGCTTACATCTGGGCCAAATCTGGAACGATGTGAATTTTTCACAAGGTACGGATTAATCCGTATGGTTCGAGCTATTTTTAATATTAAAAAAATAAAATAAAAATTTAAAAAATAAAAAAAAGCCTAAAAGTTTGTTGAGAATTGATGAGATCTCTAGAAAACATGGTTACAGCTGCCTCTAACTGTAAAAAACACGGAAAACTCTAACACGAAGTCTAGGGCACAGTAGGTAAAACAAAACGCTTGGAGTTCAATGACATTTTTGGCTTGACACTGAAGCACCAAAGACAAATTGCAGACAGAAATGACACGGTAACAACACAGTAGTCTCTCTGTGATGTCACCAGCGAACAACACGGTAGTCTCTGTGTGATGTCAACAGTGTTGGGTAGAGGTAGGTTGATCCGTTTATTTTTTAGAGTTTTGTTTGTTTGGAATGGTTTGGTTTCATTTTTTTGAGTTTTGTTTGTTATATTGTGTTAAACTGAAGGTCATTCGGTATGTTATTTAGTTATTTTTATTTTTTCGTGAAAAACCAAACATTCTATGCATTATTTAAATTTAATAAAAACATTATTTTTATTTTATAAGATTTTTTATTGTATTGAGATTACATGTAATATTTAATTTTTAATATATAATTTTCTTAGTTTTTATTTCTTTATCATATATTGCAAATAAATTATTTGCGTAATATATATTAAAACTAAAATTAATAATAATACTATATATTTCTATGTATTTTTACAGTTTTATAAATGTTAAATTACTGCTCATTATTTATTAGATTGAAATATTTTTGCATATTTTATATAATATATTATATATATATTCCGAACCTGATTTTTCCGAATTTTTTTCGAACTTTTTCAAGAATTCTGGATTCTGCATTTTTTTGCCCTGCCTAACAGATTTGGATTTCCAAACTTGGTAACTATGTTTAATACACATATGTTCATGTGATGTAAGTCGGGACAAATAGATTTTTTTCCAGCCATTTCTCAAACTATTTGTAAAAGCTACTGATAAAACCTTAAGGATAATCATGTATATAATCGAACTATAATATTCATGTGTATTTGAACATAAATAATGTCTCAAGACCATAGTCACAAGGTTTGGCCGGATCTGCACAAAATCCGGCCGGATCCGGATTTTTTGGCCAACCCAGATAAGTTCGTCTGGGTCGGTCCTGTTTTTTTTTTTTTTTTAAAAATTTGCATTATTTTTTATTTTTCAGGTTTTCTGCACAAAAAAAGGCCCAGAAACCATAAATATCATATAATATTTAACATATTATATTATTTTATTAATGCTTTTCATTGTATTTGTCAGTTTTACATATTTATAAAAACTGTGCCCACATATATATATGCATTTATTCCAGATCAGATTTTTCCGATTTTTTTCAAGAATTCTGAATTTTGGATTTTTTTGCCCTCCCGAACGGATTCAGATTTCCGAACCTTGTGACTATGCTCAAGACTCATCTTAAAAGATAACGACAATATATTAACAAGTAAAGGTTTGTAGGGCTTCCATTTCGGTTTTCGTTGAAAATTATCTATAATGATTTTTGTTTGTTCTTGTGGTTGTGAAATGATAAATAGTAATTCTGCATTTGGTGAATCACAAATTGTAATTATTTATGGCCTACTCACTACAAAACAACATGAATATGTTTTGTAAATGGGATTTTGAAGGGTTAGGTGTATATTCTATGGAATATATTCATTTAGTGTAGAGACCAAGAGTAGCGACTGCAACCTTGTGTTGAGTCCATTACATATATAATGACCAAAAACAAAGAAAATATGCAACTATAAAGAGTTCATTAATTATTGGCCACCAGAGGTTCATTGCCAATCTATAAAACTACCTACATATATATGTATTTGTCTACAGGTAAAGCAAAGCAAATTAAATTGTGTGGAATGGAGGAATTGATAAATGGGGGAGGGGCATTACTTCTTTAGCTACCTATTTGTTTCACACGGCTTAACAAAACAATTAGTGTCAAACTCTCTTTTGTTGCTTTCATATTGGCTAAACTTTGGTCACATTGTTCATCAGACAAGACGTCAATTTTGTTTTTGTCTTCAAATTTAAAACCATCATTTTTTGCAATAACAAATCAAATTTTGTTCTGAAATTGTGGTGGATAAGAACAAGTTCCAAAAGATTATAGGCTGAATAAAACTTTATATGGAAGATTTTTCTTTGTTTTAGATATTGATTGTTTGTCAACGCTGTAGTGGTAGCGGTTTCAGTTGTTTTAGAGAATTTAAAGCATTATAGGGTGGAATAAGCTATTTGCTGCAGTTTTACTCTATTTGTATAGGCTCGTGGTACGCGATTCTTTCTTCTTCTAACACATTATCATTTGCTAGAGGAGAAGGTCGAGTTTAAGAAATTTTGAAGGATAATAGGTTGGAAAGGAAAGCTTTTGGCGAGATCTTTTCTTTTATTTTGTGAGAAAGTAGTGCTGTTAAACGAGTCTCTAAAGGCCCAAAAACACGGTCTGGTGATAAAACGGTCGAAAAATAATGAATGTAGCAACAAACGACACGAAAAATGGACCATGGAGTCAAAAATAAGATCTCTTGGAACGATTGGGAGGGAACTTCAAGCCTTGGGGATGAAAAATTAAATTTTTAGGCTATAAATTCACTCCATGGGGTGAATTGTTTTCATTTTCACCCAAATTATTTGTGAATTGGAACTCTGACCTAGCAGTGAAAGATGGTGCGTGGACGAGGGCGGAGACACGTTAGTGACGGAGTGAGCATGGGCGACCACTGCACGATAGGCCATCGATAAGTCACCTCACCTAAGCGTTTTGTGCATTTATTGCTAGATTTAGGAGGAAAAATGGCAAAGTCACCATTTGTGTGGTAGGGCAAATGGCGGCTTCACCCTCCACCTTTCGACGACTTTGTCAAAATCCGGTGGAAATTGTCTATTTGGCGGTTTCACCAAAAATAGGCGAAGTTGCCATTTTTGTGAAAACGAAAACGACGACTTTGCCATAATTTCAAGGAAAATGGCGACTTCGTAAAAAACACCAATTAGGACAACTTTAGGGCAAACAGGGCTTAGGTAGGTATTGGCTAGATAGTAGTGTAGGCTAATGCGGAGCTATTTGTGGTTGCAGGAGCAGCTCGAGGTACTAATGGCACGTGAGCAGTGCTCTCATTGCTTATGAATGCCATAGATTTGGACGGAGGACATGGTGGCCTTTCTACACAATTTGGGTTTGCATGAAAGTGCGAATGCCCGTGATTAGAGCAAATCAAGCCTACTTGAGTGCACTGGTGGAGTGGTGGCACTCAGAGACTTCCGCTTTCCACTTGTCGACAAGTGAGGGTACAATGACACTTGAGGATACTTGGCATATCCTCAAGTTACCTATGAGAGGTTGGAGGTTGTTTTGGACATAGCTGAGGCAATAACAAGTGGTGTTAGATGACTTGATTGGCTATAGAGACATTCCCATGGTCCATAGGAAGGTCGACATTGCCCTGTTAGAGACATGCACTAATATTAGGCCGGATGACTTACTCCTAAGCGTGCCATTATGTATGCAATAAGAACTAAGGGAAAATATGCATTAGTCACTCGTTAGTGGAATCAAACATCCAAAACAAACAAGCTTAAGACAAAGCATTCCCAAGCCTAGATACTAGGGGGAGCTTGATAATAACAAGACAAAACACAACACAACTAGAAGGACAAGAGAGAAACCCCTTTCACCTTCCTTGTAGCTCCGAATCACTTGTTGAGATGGTAATTGGCTTGCTTGGCTTGTGTCCAAATTGGAGTCTTCGTCGGAACTCTTGCTTTGCGGTCAAGAGTTGGATTAAGTGCTCTGCTTAATTTGTCGAAAAATGTTAGTTTGCTAGGGTGCACCTTGACTGGGGATGAATCTGTGAGAGGTTATCATTGCGTATAGGGTAATATCCCAAATAAAGATGCTTTGACACAATTTTGGGCACTTACGTCCAACATGCAGACGAGTTTGGGATGTTCAGTGGTTCTTAGTCTTATTTTGCATAGTTTGGTAGAAATTAGTTTGAAATCCATTTTAAACATGAATGTGGCTGAAAAGAAGTGTCTACACCTAGTATACTTTGTTTGATTAGCATCTCCAGGATTTTGGATTCAGAACTATGGAGGCTGGGCTGAAGTTATTAGCGAATGATGATTCATCACTAGCGAATGAATCAACTTGCAACGAATTGGTAGACAAATTGATAGACCTTATGTCCGTACGGTTGGATTTTTGTTTTGTTGGTGGCTATCCTTTTCGGTTTTGGTCTATACCGGAGTTCCTACATTGGCCAACATCAAAATGTCCGAGGACGCAGATTTCATGTTGATATCTAAAGAGCAGTTTGTAAATGTAATGACTAAACTCTTTGGTTCCATTTTGCAGCTAAACTTTCGGGACAAACTTGGAGTAGTCTCCAATTTAGTCATTAAGGAGGGTGTTAAAGTTATCAACTAGCTATTATTTAGTCTTTAAATAAAGGTTGGCTATCAACCTTTTGAACTGATTGAAACCACTTTGTACTTAATAAGGCGAACACCCGAGTGTGAAGTGTGCCATGTGCCTTCCAATTTCTCTTCATTCTTTCAACCATAGTCACAGGGTTTGTCAAATTTTTTGTATGAGATTCGAAATTCGTCGAACTTTTGGTGTGTTAGAAAAAATTTGCCAAGTTTGGGAAGTTTGCCAAAGAAATCGCAGAGGAAAAAACCTGTACAAAAAAAAACCCTTCTGTCCCTTCGAAATTGCCTTTCCTCTTTGCTAAACACCAAAAACATCCTAGACAAGGTGAGATCTGTTGAGCCTGAACAAGGAGGCGGACATGAACATGCGCAAAACAAGAGTCAAGCTGGGTAGATGTGCGTTGAGCGGTGGAGGTGTTCTGGGTAGACTACATCGTTTTTTTTTGCTCGACGTCGGAGCGCGGGAGAGACGTTGGAGAGATCGTCATTGTGATCGGGGGAGCTGAGTTAATATTTAGATTTTTTTTTAAATGTTTGTTTATGTTTTTTTTAATATTTAGCGTAACTTGCTTTGGTGAGTATTTATGGTTTTTTTTTGGTTAATGTTTGTTTATGTTTTTTTTTTTAAATATTTAGCATAACTTTTTTAAAAATATTTATTGTAGCTTTATTTTTTTATATTAATTTTTTTAAAAATGTTTTTTAATTTGTTTAATGTTTTTTTCAAATTTATATTTATGTTAGTTATTTTTTCAATATTTTATACTTTTTTTATTGTTTATTAATAAATTATATATTTTTTCATTTTATATTTATAAATTATAATTTTTATTTATAATATTATGTGTGTGTGTGTCAAATTTAATGACGATTTTTTTTCAAACTTCATCTATGGGTGATTTTGAACCGAACTTTATCCTCGTCGAAATCGAACCTGAACCTTGTGACTATTGCTTTCAACAATCATACGTGCTTATAGATAAAACGAATTTTTTGTGGCCTGCATATGTTTTTGGATACTGCTATACAAAAATATAGCTAAATAAGTAAAATTAACCATATAATATGCAAAGTAAACCAAAAAAGTTTAATAACCACAAAACATATTGATAATTCAATGCCAAATGTCATGATATTCAGTGGTGGCACTTAGAACAAGTACATAGTGCAAATGTTACAATGTATACACAAAAGTCAAGATAAATCAGCATATTCATTATATTCATTTTAACTCCTTGGCACCAAACGGGTAGTTGTAATGGCGTAGAATTAGCAAAAGGAAGGAGTTCAATCCTAAGCAATTGAAAAAATGAAGGTGAGAGAGTAAATGTGCAGTGAGAGGTAAAAATGCAATGAAAGGAAAATATGTTGTTGTTTTCTTTTGATAAAATAAATGTGAAAGTTACTTTTAGGGTTTCCCCTATATTTTATTTTTAATTGTTTTTTGAAGCACATATTTGACTTTTTGTCAAGTGAAAAAAATAAAAAATAAAAAAAATTCTGGCCATGGATCCTGCCTGGACATGTCCAGAAAACGCCTGGAGCCCTGCGGATATGTCCTGTTTTTGGCCATGGATCCTGTTCGGATACGGCCAGGAAATGGCAGGTGCTCTGCGGAGACTCCTAGATACATCCTGGCTGTATCCAGGCAGGATCGTATCATGATCCGTTTCCATGCAGAATCGTACCAGTATCCAGGACCCTATACAGCAGTATCCGGTAACGTAGGTTAGAACACTTCTTGAGGGAAAATATACAGATTGATGATGACTTCCTTCTACATCATGTTTTGATTTCAGGGATACTTTTTCGCTAATGCTGTGGTGCTTTTAGTTTCTTTGCTGGACGGCTTATGGAGACAGCTAGATTTTTTCACTTGATTTTGTGACTTTTGCAAATTGGTGGTGAATGTTAGCTAGACTAAGGTTATGGTCTTTACATTTCCAAGGATGCTATGTCCAGGTTTGCTCTGCTGGGGAGCTGGCTGAGATTCCTACAACTTCGACATACTTGGGTTTGCAGTTTACTCGAATGTCGTTTAACCCAAAATTTACCTCCCGGTTATGGTTATGCAAGGGCCATTAGTCTCTAGCAATTTAAGAACTCCATTGGTTTCAGCTCCACCTTTAGGGTATTCCATCCAAAATGCACCTTTTTGACACTATCATCAAGCTCAAAGCATTCGATGGATTTGAGATTTAAGGTCCCTGGTTTGGACCTGTGTATTTGGGCAGTGCATTGAGAGAGTTCGGACTATCATGCTGCAATATTAGATTATGTGTAATGTACTGTCCCTCATAGTACCGTACAAGCAGAATTTGGTGGAAAATTGCTCTGGCTAAAGGGTGTTCAACTCATTTCTTGTCTTCACAGGCTTGGATCCTTAGGTTACGCGGGTACTGGACATGATAGATCTTTTCGTAGCTCTCTTCTTTTCCAAGGATCTTGCTTCCTGCAATCTCCAAACGCACGAGACAATGCTGGTATTCCAATGCTTTATGGTTCATTTTCTCTCTAGCATTTTTTCTTGGATGCTTCCACCCACTTTATCCCTTAAAAATATGAAATCAAGCTGATTAGAGGTGATATTGTAGACAATATATCCATGCGAACCTCCCCTGTTCAGCCTCTTAGGTTTGAGCTTGCCTTTCACGTTGAATGCTTTCTGCAGATGACTGAAGACCTTATCATCTGGTCAATCTCCTGAGGTGACATTGGACACAGGCTCAGATTCCTCTTGATCTGGTAAGAGTGGTCACATCATCTGAACATAAAGGCAGATCATCACATCCTTTGAGAATGGAGGATCTGCAGTTTTGCATCATTCTGGAGGTGAAAACTGAAGCACTTCATTTTTAGATGTTTGGCATATTATGACATTGGGGGAAGTAATACTGTTTACTTAGAGATTATAGAGGTACCCTTTCTGCATTTGTTTAGTGTTCTGACCAGGGGTGTCTTGTTTGTTTCCTTCAAGAGACAGTGACACCCAGGTTCAAAGTCCAATTAGACTATTACATCTATTTTTGAATTTCATCTCATCTAGCAGTGGCAATAAGTTTTCTTCAGCTTCAGGCATTAATGATATTGATAGCAGGAGTCAGTTTGGCAGTTAACTTCTCGTTCTGTGTAGAGAAAATTGGAACTGCAGAAGCCATAACCGAAGCATGGGGACAGCCAAATTTCATTGCATTCAATCTTGGATCTCGATGGCAGGCCAATATGATTGTGACCTCCAGGATTTCTTCGACTGTGGATAGTAGGAGGGGGCATACAATCTGAGGATAGTTTCACTGGCCTTTCTTGGCCCAAGCCATTCGTTTAGTATCTAATGCTCTGTGATTTATGAATCTATGGCCTCTCTAGGTGAGGATGACACACATGACTAGCAGATATTCTGTGTTTACTTCGTCATGGTTGCCTTTTATAGCTTGGATTGCATTTTGCTAAGGATTTTAATTTAAATTCCATTTGGTAGACCCATTGTTTTGTTTTTATGTCTAGGGTTACTTTCTTTTCTGTTAGACAATTTAATTTTGTCATCTATTTGAAGTAGTTTGCAGTCACGTTGACCAATTTGGTCATTGATGGACATTATTATAATTTATTTATTTTTTGTTGCTTGATGTTCTGTTTGACATACCATTAACCATATTGGCCGTTGTTGTATCTTTGTGAAAATAGTGAATGCTTTGCCTTTCATGACTCATGCTGGCAAGGTAATTCTTGTTAGTTATTGGCCGGATCTGTTTGTTTACTTCTATCAGTTTCCCGGTATGTGCTATGGTTTAAGCTGGAGAGGTAAACTTTTTCGTCTTTAAGACCGTTGTTTGTTTTTTTGTTGCTATAAAATGGCTAGTTAAGTTACTGAATTTGCTGCATTTTTTTATTACAGTTTTAACATGTTTCCTACAGTGAGTGACAAACTGAATTTTAGATTATTGAATTTTTGTGGGATTTTATTCGTGTGTATTTTAAGTCATGTCATGGTGACCTCCACGAGTAGTCATTACCCTAACGATATTTTTTCTCATATACTTTTTGGTAATAATCACCAAACAAGGGGACCCACTTAACACACAAACACCATAAGCATTTGTTTGTAGGTGGGAGGAGCGGGGAATGTAATCCATTGCTCTGGGCTTCTCAACCTCTAGCCTCTTTCTCCCGTGGCAAAGTTTTTGGAGCATGTAATGCCTTTATAAGTCATCGTTGACTCACAATTCTTACTAATGTATGATTAACCCAATTATAACCCAATCATTTATTTTGAACTTATTTTAAGGCTTCATAGATTGTGGTATCCTTAGTCTGTATCATAGTGTCATCCACAACTGGGGTGATGTGGGGTAGGGAAAGCCACACAGTGGGATTTTTCTTTCTTTTTGGTAGTTGCAATCTTATTTGCTTTGGCAGGAAACCTATTATCATGCTTAGATTCAGGACTTGATATTTGGAAAATGTTGTTAGAAATAGTGTCTGCAGTTCTAGGTTATGTGAGCTTATGACAGGGAACAAAAATAAATTGTGCATTTTGGCGCCTTTTTTGCTTCTTCCTGAATTGTATCCAGTAATAAAAAAAACAAAATTGACATTCACATTGCACATTTTATTCTGTCGGAGTTCTTATGGTAGCTACTTGATTGACAATGTTTTTCTAAGTATGTTAAGTGCAATTTTGCAACTTCTGCTATGCACAGATGCATACCTCCAACTTTAGAAAACTGTTGCAAAAACAGGGACTGAAGACAATTGTAATCTTTTGAGAGTGCTTAGCAATGAGCATGGTAAATGAGATTGAAATTTACAATTATTTTCAAGGTTTAATTAGCTGAAGCATTTGAATTCAGTTCTACGAACAACCCGGCTAACTTTCCAACATTCACATCATATAAATTGATTGCTTTAGGGATAATTGCCGCTTCTGTTTATAGTTTTATTATGTATATTTGATATGCGCTATATTTGTTATATGGGCCCTTTGTGCACTGGATGCTTTAACTTGCCACTAGATCTTATCAGCTGAATCTACTTGTTGTCCACCGTTTGTTTTTTCATAAAAAATTTGCTGTTTTCATTTTCTATTGTGATGTTTGATTGTTTCTTCTATTTGGTTGTCATATTGCAGCAACCGCTCTGCAGCTTTTCTGAATCTTGTGAAGCTCAGTAAAGCTCTTGCTGATGCTGAAACTACAATCAAGTTGAATCCAACATGGGAAAAGGTATTTGATGTGTTCTTTTTCTGTTTAGTTTTCTACTATCTTTCGATGTGGAGAAGTACAATATTTAAGTGTTGCTTTAAAAGAGTAGGAGCTGTGTTGGAAAGTCTTGTAACATAGTGGGATGAAGTATACATTTAAGATTGTTACTGAAGTATGACAGCAGGGTGATTGTGTGTGCTACTAGGGCTATTTCAGGAAAGGCTGTGTATTGGAAGCGATGGAGCGTTATGATGAGGTGCATCTCTTATGTTTTTACTAAAAGTTGTTGTGCATTCCATAGAAGTGGGGTTATATGCCTGGAGCTCTGATATAAATGATTATGATTAATAGCATGTGATAATCTGAGATTTTCAGTAATCAAGTAAATGACAACATTGATTTGTTACTTTATTTGATGTTGATGTAGTTGCAAAAGTAGAAGTTGTATTTAAGTGTTCTGATTGAGATAATCTTGTTCCAATTGCAGGCTGTGGCTTCTTTTCGAGAGGCTTTGCAACAAAATCCTCAGAGCACAGAGGTGTCCACTAAAATTAAGAGACTTTCTCTGTTGGCCAGGGATAAAAAGCGGGCACAGGAGAAACAAGCCATTAGAGCCAATATAAACATGGCAAAAACACTGGAACATTTGAAATCTGAACTGGTAAGTAAATTTTGAGGATTTCAATATATCCCCTTGAACATAGTGTTGTCCAGGCCTTTTACGAGGGAATAGTTTATCGAAAATTTAATTTCATTCCATGCTATTTTTCAGGCAAACTTAGGGATGTTTATAGGTTATAGTTCTCATCACCAAGAAAAGGTACACTGCTGACAAATTTTAGGCAATGTAAACAGTGAATTATATAACTACTTTAAAGAAAACATGTGTAATGACTGTCACCAACATCATGGTCAACATCATGCTCAGTCGAGTTTGATGCCCATTAGCAATAAACCCAAGGACCAATTCCGTAAGGTCAGTATATAGGCTTTGAAATGTGTTTCCTTTGATGGACACATGTGAAGAGTGAGATGTAGAAAATAAAGAAACAAAACTATTTAACACAAAAACAAAACTATCGTGAAGCTTTTGCTTTAACGCAAGTTTTGACATAGAAGTGTCCGCAGAAATTAGATGCTTCCTTCACTGCTTTCTTCTTAGCAGGCGTCTCCCAGGGACGTCCCTGCGCTTCACTCTTGCGCTTCCAAACAAGGCTATGATACCAATTTGAAAGTACAAAACAGAGCATATAACATAAAATAAAACACACTCAGATTGCTACAGCAATCATGAAAAAAACAAGATATTATTAATCTTCTTGAATCTTGCAGATCTTCTTAATCTTGCTTCTCTTTTTGATCTTTTGATCTTCTTTGCAATTACAATGCTGCACCCATGAGTCCTTTAAATAGATTTGAAAACAAACAATAATTAGAAAAGCAAACTGAAGACTAATTTTAATCTTTGCATGAAAACTGCTTAACTCTCTAACTGCTTGAGCTAATTGTTTGATAACTGCTGTGCATGCATGAGTGGAGAAATTATCTCTTGTTAACTTCAGTTTCTAACACTCCCCCTTAATTTCTACCACTAACTACGTCAGCATTTACAATGCCTAAATTTTGTCTCTCATGCGGAATACACCGCCTTGTGAAATACATCGCCTTATATGTGGAATACACCACCTTGCGAAATACATCGCCTTATATGTGGAATACACCACCTTGGGAAATACATCGCCTTATATGTGGAATACACCACCACCATGCAGATTTCGGTTTGATCTTGAACACATTCGACGCCTCTTATCTTTGGCATTCAGAGTTGGCTCTTCGAAGCAATCTTCTTTGTAATACGTCTCTTGTCCTTGGGGTTAGATGCATCTTTCTCATCTCTAGAGCGGTCTCTTTGACTTTCTTTTGACTGCATACAAATTCTTTAGCAATACATAGGACAAAATACAAAATGGAATGCTACGACATTCATCTTCTAAGCATAGAAAACAAATATACAAAATTTTCTCTTAGCCAATACACATACAAAGCTTTAAACACATCTTCCTTTCATTGAAACATGGACAGACTTCAGTCTTACGGTTGGCTCTTGAACATACGCTTCAACATGGACACGCGACCTTGGCTCTTTTCAGCGTCTTTTCTCCTTCTATTTCAAGTCTACATCGATTTCCTCCACACGGCCTCCGCTCACTGAGTCTCCAATACCACGCTAACCACTGATCGAGCTTTAGCTGTGCTCCACATCACCTTTCCACGCTTCTGCTGCACATTGACTGCTACGACATTCATCTTCTAAGCATAGAAAACAAATATACAAAATTTTCTCTTAGCCAATACACATACAAAGCTTTAAACACATCTTCCTTTCATTGAAACATGGACAGACTTCAGTCTTACGGTTGGCTCTTGAACATACGCTTCAACATGGACACGCGACCTTGGCTCTTTTCAGCGTCTTTTTCTCCTTCTATTTCAAGACTACATTGATTTCCTACACACGGCCTCTGCTCACTGAGTCTCCAATACCACGCTAACCACTGATCGAGCTTTAGCTGTGCTCCACATCACCTTTCCACGCTTCTGCTGCACATTGACTGCTGCGCGCTCCTCACCTACGACCTGTCGCTCCCCCTCACGCCAAACTGCTGTTTAACTAACAGAGCATATGAAAACAGAATCTTCCTTGCTGCTGTTTAACTAACCTGGCTCTGATGCCAATTTGTAGAAAATAAAGAAACAAAACTATTTAACACAAAAACAAAAATATCGCGAAGCTTCTACTTTAATGCAAGTTTTGACATAAGCAAACTGAAGACTAATTTTAGTCTTTGCATGCAAACTGCTTAACTCTCTAACTGCTTGAGCTAACTGTTTGATAATTGCTGTGCATGCATGAGGAGTGGAGAAATTATCTCCTGTTAACTTCAGTTTCTAACATGAGACGCTGAACATGTGACCGCTGGAGTAAGACGTGTAAGCACTCCAATGGTTATGCAAAATCTAAATTACTCCAGTGGTTATGCAAAATCTAAATTATGTTTTCTCTTCCTCGTCACGTCTTAGCTTTTGCTTAGTTGATGCCCCACCTCTAACGAACATTGAATGCTGAAGTCTCCTCGACCTTTAAAAAAGTTGCTTGGTAGTGTGAATATAAATAATGCCCCGACATCATGTGTCCAATACAAAAAGACGTGATTGCTTGGGCAGACAGGATCAGTAGATTCCTTGCAAAATGAGAAACTCTAAAGGCATTGTTGTCAGCTGGAAAGATTATATGAATACTTTGCAAGAGTCTTTAATAAATTTGCTCGGGGGTGTGAATGTAAATAACACCCTGGCATCATGTGTCCAATACAGAAAGAAATAATTGATTGGGTAGACAAGGATCAGTAAATTTCATGCAAAATGAGAAACTCTAAAGGCATTGTTGTCAGCTGGAAAAATTATACGAATACTTTGCAAGTTAAAGAATATTGTGTTGGCAAATATGTTATTAACAAAGTAGATATTGTTGAAGATATAATTTCCATTAAGATAATTAATGGATTCAAGTAAAACCAAGATTATGATCTTCAGCACCTCTAAAGTTTCTCTCTCCAAGTTACAATTTTTTTAATGTAGAAATCAAAATGGCTTATACATACATAGGGGCTCACTTTGTCGGTCCACTTATTGATGTCAAGCCCAATTCTTTGTCATTGCTTTGTAAGGGCTATGCCTCCCTTTCTGCTATGGAGTGTCAATGTTTTCAGATACATTTCTTGGTTATCCCTACAAAGATGTGGCTTGACACTAATTAAAATCACTATTTTTTGTGTCCAATATGTGGGGTTTGATCTTATGGCCTATTTTGGGCCCGTATTGAGAGGTTTCCAACTATCCTGCTTTAGTGTGATACTTGTTTTAAACAGACAATCCCTTATTACATTCTTGAGAGTGTTTTTTGCTCATTTTCATTTCCATAGGCTCAGGTCCATGGACGATCTTGCCCTGGGTTGGGAGAGATTTATTTTTAACCCTGTTTCTTTAGATTGAGTTTGCTTCTATGACTACCCCTAGACGATGACGATGTATTTTGAGCATAGTTTCTATCTCTAGTCTACTGGCATTTCTTGGATGGACTCGTTCCTTTCAGTTGCCCTTTAAACGCCCCTCCTCGTATCCTCTAGAAAAGAGAGTAATTAATGAAGTAGAGGGAGGAGGCATATATTGACATTATACTTAGATAAACTTGCATCTCTTTCCTTAGCTTCTCGACCCTAAGATGTCTTTATATGTCCTGAAATTTCTGTAGATTGTTGATGGCACCATCATTTGTCCTGATTATATTTAGTGTTATTGGTCTCATGACCTGAAGTTTCCTATTGGTGAGTTGAGAGTATGCTGTCACCAAATAGAAATCAAGACTGACCATTGTATTTCCTGAGGTGATAGGATGGAGACAGAGGAACTCTTTATTTTCAGGTCTCCTATCTACCATGAGATCGAAGGGGGATATTATTGCTTGTACGAAGACTCAAGAGGGTGACTTGCTTAATTTTTTGCTGTCACGGTCTGAAGTTGACTCTTAAACTTCACGAAGTGATCGCCTTCAGACAACGGCCTTTGCAAGGGATGTATAGGTCTACAAGATAAATTACCTCTTCCTTCCAACTCATTCCAATTGTCAGAGGTGTTATGTGCCCTTGGGACTCCTATATTTACCCACATATATGATTTTAGATAGGTGAGACTGTGTCCCCCTTTAGGATTAGCTACTAGAGTACCCTCATCCTCCTTTTCTTTCACTATACATGGTGGGTCCACTATTCTTTGACGTAGGAGTAGCTACTCTCTGTCTATTGTCTATGAGAGGTGGACAAATTACCAACTTCCTTCACCATGGATCATCAACCATGGATGTTCGGAGAGTTTCAGGGCATTGTTCTTTGCTCCCCCTCAAGATTCTCCAACTAGGCCCTTAGTCTTAGCCATAGTCCCGACCTTTCTCTTATGGACATTTTCAGATCTTGTAGTGGCTCTTTCATGGTGTTTGATGGAGATTTTGATTCCTCATTTTCTCTATAATGTCATAGACTAGGGACAACTTTTGCCTCCAACACAGTCTCCATAAGCTTTTATGCTATAAGTTTGCCAGGCGCATGGTTATTCTTTATGGTTGTAAATTTGTAATACATGTATTTTTTTGACATGTTTAGGGCATACCCCCGCTAACTAGTTAGAATCTTTTGTTTGTGGGCTTCTAACTTTTACCTTGTAGCCTCTTGTTTCTTTTATACATTGGATCTCATTGATCTCATTTTTATGCTGAGAGGCATAGGTACAATGATAGACAAGGGGGGTGGGAGGATTGATTGTAATAGTGTGAGATGTCTATAAAAATGGTCGACCTTTTATTTGAGGTCCATTTGATTTTCATAGGGCATTTTTTCTTCTTGCTTGGAGGAGGCGATTGGAAGTGAATGGTATCTTGGACATGTGGTGGAGTTTGGAGTGCAATGTTTTTTTCACAAAAAGATTTTTTTGACCCTGATGGGGCGGTGCAGCTAGATTGAGGCCATTTGTCGCTAGTGAGAAAGAAATTTGCAGAGAAGGTGACTAAGTTGTTAATCAACGTGGAACTCTTCAATGGGTGAAACCATGTGACAAATCCAAGATAGGGGCCTCGAGATTGATACATCTGTGTTTTTGAGATAAATGTATTTAAGATATCTGTACTAGTTTATGGGCTGTACTTTTGAGTCCCATTGACCTACATTAGTTATTTATGGACATTAATATAATTTCTCCCTTTCAATCTTCAAATCACATTAGAAGTTGGTACTTAAATTTTGACCTTGATCTGGCCTTCACCTTAATGTGGAAAGAATTTGATTTTGCTTCCTTTGCTTTGAGAAAATGCAAGGATTTTTTGCAAACCAAAAATTCCTGTTTTATTCTTTATAACTTTATGAATTGACCCTATATCTCTGTTTCCTTTGTTTTGAGAAAATGCAATTGTTTTTTTGCAAACCACAAATTCCTGTTTTGTTCTTTACAACTTCATGAATTGACCCTATATCACTTACATTGACAACCACTTTGAGCTTTATGAAGATTTTGTGGACGATATTGTTTAAAGTAATTATGATTGTGATCCTAATAGGGGTAAAAATAACTATAGTAATTTATGTCATTAACTTTAATTTTCAAGATCATTGTTAGATACATAACTATAGGATTTCTTTCTAATCATGAAATAATGAAAGATTTTGTTAGTGTGGGTGATGTCATTTTGCGAGAGCTGTTTATCCTGTAGATGGTCAATTATAACAGGATGTATTATAAGTAATCACTAAATAATAGTACATGGTACATCCATTTTTGTTGCTTTTTTAGCACAGAAAAACAATTCCCTTCCTCTTGTATGCAATGAATTGAATGAATGGTTATCTTAGGCGGTGAATAGCTTAAACTGTAATTCCTTTTAAAATTTTGGTGGTATTCAACTTGAAATATACTTCCTTAAAAAAATTAACTATGTATTTTGTTGATACATGATACTAGACCATGAAAAACACTATGATCTAGTTGGCAGTTCAGGACAGAATTCCGTTCTACATTTTTGTTTTACACATTTTCGGGGCCCTTCAGATTGTGATTTCGCCCCAGAAGTTTGGGGCCCTCTGAAGTGAATTTTTTCCTCATAAGTTTAGCAGGATGTCCCTAAAGGATGGCGGGGTTACCTTTAGGGCATCCAAAAATTGTTCATATCCTAAGCTTTGGTAACGCATATTACAGTTCCAAATTCCAAGCTGCAGTGAAGGATATATACGCTACCAAAATAACCCCCATATTAAGATTGTTGAACTCAAATCCAGATATATGTTCTTATCCAACAGTTTGTTTCCACTTCCAAGAAGGATACATGTCATTCCCATGTGGGATGACTCTTCGGCTCTCAAGGAGAACCCTTTATTTGTTATTTTTACTAACTTTTCCTTGTCTGCATGTATAGCTATAAAATAGATAGTTATGCATGAATAATGTAGAGTTCAAGGCATACATCTCTCCTACAGAGGTTGCCCTCTTTGTGCACTCTCCATTTTGCAACAAAATCTTATTGTTTTTGCAATTTCAGTTTCTGTTGATTTCAATTCCCTTTCCATAACACATTAAGCTCCATAACTAGTGTGTTGTCCACCAATTTGCAGACGTAATTCGGTCACACAAGCTAGTAAACTATTCCAAAAATGGCCACTCATGTCTGCAACAAGAATGTCTCATATTGCAATGGTGGCAAGTAATACAGCAGTCTAATAATATAACTTCCATAAAGCTTCAGCTATCAGTTGGATCTTACATTCTTGACTGTTCTTCAACTTGATTTATTTCTTGATAAGTTGAGGATACATTTTTGATGGGATTGGACATCCTTTACCACTTCTTGATGTTAATTTTGATTCTATGACAATTAATGTATATGAGATTGAAGAAGCAATATTTAGAATAAAACTGGTCTGATTGAAGGTGGCTCCAGCCTCATCATCATTCTTTTGCATTAAAATTGGCGTCGAAGTTTATGAAATAGGTGATTGACATTATTCATGTTTTCTCCAAATAAAATAAATCATATCAAGCATGAGGGTAATCAAGTTGCTTATTTAATTGGCAAAGAAGGGACTTAACTACCCCATAGATGAGTGCTTTCCATATAGGATGGATGTCCTGAATGAGTCACTTTGAGTAAATAACTTGCTAATCTTATATCAAATGATCATCATTGGTGATACACCCATTATGATGGTCAAGAATGAAGTTTACCTTGTTCTCACTTCACATCTCTTCAATATTATGTATAAGCTGATATGGCATATTTTTCTGACACTCGAGAATTAACACAAAATTTGCCATCTTAGGTGATGATGTGGTGAAGTTGTAATTGTCATGGCCTTTGCATTAAAATTGTGCACATGCCATTTTTGTGAAAAATATCTTCTAGAAACAATACCGCTTGTGATTTACCAATGGGCTTAGCTGTAGATGTACTGGTATAATCATACATAATTTTTGGTGTTGCATTTTAATTGAGTTTTTGAGTTTATAGTAATATGTTTGGTATCAACATATTCCAATTAAAAAAGTAATCAAGAAAAAGTGAGAATAGAAGAGATTAGTTATAAACAAGCAACAAGAAAAACTCTTGTATCTCTCCAAATGTAACCCAAAGCAGTTTTGAAAACACATCTTGCCTACAAAAGTCTAAAAAATCCCTCTTATTGACCTCAATGATTTGAGTTGTATGTTGCTTTTAGATAAATACCAAAGCTAGTGGGGTTGACTCAAGGTAGGTATGCTCAAACAATAACCCTCAAGTGCCTACAAATGGAATTAATTATGCAGAGGTGAGAGAAACCCTTCACCTCAATGATTTGGTTATGAGATCAAAACCCAAGGGTACAAAATTTGAACAATATATAAGGTAGATGGAAAGAAATTCCCTTACAAGCTTCCACAAGGCAGGTCTTGTATGCCAAATTGGCATTTGGCTTGGCTCTGACCAAAAAATTGTAACAGTGCATACTGGGGAATGCTAAAAATTGATTTTATTCAGTATTCAGAAAGATCTTTTACATGTATCTACTAAATTTATACTTGAGTTCATGAGGTTATGGAAAAGAATCGCTTATGATTGCACTTGTCTGAAAATCTGGAATGAGGTTTTCTAGAGATATTGCTAGTTTTAAAACTTCACCTGGCAATCTTTATTTATATTCCAACATTATCACTCTCTTTGGGACTAACATGGCCAGGGTTTCAGTGTCATCCCTTGTGGGCCCTCTGCAGCTTGTGGTTGTTATCTCTGCGATGTCTGTTACAAGCTGTTTAATGTTGTGGCATGTGCCTATGATGAGATTTCATTCCACATTTTAAATAATATCTTTTCCAAATTGGCTATATCAATAATATACTTGGATAGTTAATTAGATAACATGTTTCCAACTTCAACATCTAACCGTTCACCTCCTTTTTAATTTATTTCGATCTACCATTCGAATAATTCCGCTAGCTAACTTGCATATGGAATTGACTGATCTATAATTAAATTACTATAGTTAACATACCAACTATAATGGATATCTTCATAAAAGGATCTAGAGGACCAAATCAATTGCATATTGTCAGGATAGGAGATAAGACCTACATGGAAGACTATCTAGGAATCACATTGTATTACGTATGGGTTGCATGAATGTCCTTTTGATAATCCAAAAAGTATGGCTAACAAAATACGTAGAATCATTCCCTGCTGCAAAGGTCAGAAAGTGTGCCTCTCTAACATCACAAGAGCCTAAACATTGGTAGGTATGAATGCCGCCATTACATGAGACCAATACAAACTTCTTCCATTTTTTTTCCAAGGGCATTATGATCCTATATGGTCCTAGTTTTTTCATAAAGTTTTTTCTAAACAAAATAAACTTTGTAAAACCAAAGGACTTTGTTTTTGGAGTTGTTGAACAAGATGAAATGCTGTTTTAGTGTTTAGGAGAGAGACTATAAGAGAAACCTATATTTAACTGGCCGAAAATATTTCAAAGATTTTTAATGTTTCCAACTTCCATCTGTGCACCTTTGTAACCTATTTCTATCTATTCTTCGAGTAGTTCTAGTAATGAACTTGCATATGGATTTGGCTATTTTTTAACTTTATAATTATGGTTAACACACTAGTTATGGTGAATATCCTCATGTAAGGATTTAGGGAACCAAATGGATTGCGTATTGTAAGGATATGAAATAAGATTTGTGGCTTGAGAAAAACTATGTATGAGTTGCATTGCATTGCATTACACATGGGTTTCTCCCCATTGATGGTCCAAAAAGCAGAGCTAGCAAAAACAGTAGAAGCATTGCTGGATGCAAAGGTCAGAAAGTGTGCCTTTCTAACATTTCAAGTCTCTAAACACCGGTGGGCATTCACTTAAGCAAACCTTCCATTATTTTTCCATCAAGTTTTTTCCCAATAATTTAAACTTCGTAAAGTCAAAGAACTTCACTTTTGGAGGTTTTGAGCAATTGCGAATGCTGGCATGAGAGACTATTTATTTATATTTTAATGAGTACTGTCAGGTGATTGAAGTATATAAGCATTCAAATGATGACATATATTTTTAGCATGTAATACTTTTTAATAAACTATACCTAATAATAGGACTGGCTAGTGGCCAAACTGTGGGCTAAATTATTTGGTAAAATTTAATAACAATAAATTCAACTATTAAATTCAAAATTATGATGATGACCTAAGCATCGGTCATAGAATGCTTATAGGTGTAAATATCCATACCTTTAGTTTGTTCTTGTCGATACTGCATTTCTAACTAGAACTTGATATTTGCTCTGCACAAGTTGACTATATGGTTCACTCGACATCTTGTCTAATGTCATTCAGGAGTTGCAGCTGGCTGTCTTAGAGAGATACTCAGAGTCATCATCAAGACAGTGGATCAATTGCCTCCACATAGATCGTAAACAAAGGAGTACCAGCTTTGAAAGCGAAGTGACTGATCCTAATATTTTTCCTGGAATTCCATATCACTGCAAAATTCATGGGGACGCCATAACAATTCTGTAACGGCTTCTGACATTTTCATTGGATTCAAGGACACAATGTCAGGATTCAGCATCAGGTTTGAAGCCCATATTCTCAACTTCCAAAAGAAGCTCTGAAATCACTTACAGCATATAAACTGTTCTGGATGAAACCCGGAAAGGATGTTCAACCTATGGTTGGTTTGACACAGAATTCCTTCAGGAATTCACATCCCTATGAAGCCCAGATTCTACATGAAATTGTTTACCTTTAAGAAACAGGTTCACTTTATGGTGAGCAAGTATGGTTATTTGCTACATGTTCTTATGCTAGGGGTCAAATTACTGAGCTTAATAAAGTTTAAGTTCAGGCCTGCCAATTTTGCTATCTTCTAGTCCTGTTTTGCAATGTTAGAAACAAAGACTCGACGTGTCACATTAACTTATGACTGGTGCCAAAAAAACAGAGTTATACTTGTGAATAAAACTTGGTCAATGCTCGGATTGGTTGTCAAAGCTCAACAAAACTGTGTTAACACGAGTAATACTTGCAAATAACTCGCGAGTCAATGTAATACTTGGAATAACTGGCAATTAAAATTCTATGTTTTGCTGATTTTTATTATTTTGGCTCTATTTTTTAGGTATCGAATACTTTTAATAATCTTGCCCTTTTCCCACGCCGATTTGATTCCAACCTCGAGTCTGGATACTATTTTTCCACACATTTTTATAAGCGGAGCATGCTTTTGTTGTCTTTACTAAGGATTTATCAATGTATTGAAGTGATGAGAATCTGACTCCCTTTCTCTGAGAGCATAAAAGTCCTGCATGTATATGTATATTTGATGCTATTATTTCTTTAGCATACAGGGCTTTATTTGTATTGCTGTCAGTATACATGGCACATGGATTACATAACTCTTCTTGGTGATAGCCAATGAATATTATAATGGTTTTACTCACAAAAAAAGGTTGAACTGATGTTATCAACACTGCAGGTTCAAAAGACTGATTCCCAAAAAAGTGGTGAGGAGCTCTTTACTTTTGTTACTGATATATTGGAGACATCTGTAAAAAGTTGGCATGCAAATGGACTCGTAGATGCTAGAGTTACTTATCTATTTGACAAAACAAAGGAGCCGTCTGATGAGGCCACCACAATTGTAAACGTTGATAAGGTAAGACTTATCTGTCATTTTCCTTAAATGCATGAATTTTGTTTTTTTTTCCGTGTTCCATTGAGTCTTAGTCTGAAATATATATGATTGAAGTTAAAAAAAAAAAAGATCTTTTGGGTTTGTAAAGGGTAAGATCTCCATCGTATCATCAACATCCTTGTTGTTTATTCTCTTCTTATTCCTTGTTTCACATTTACTGGAATTACAATGTGAAATTTATGGGAAACAAGTGAATGGATCCTTTTTTGGTCATGTGCATATAAGTGTGGCTTTTATGCAGAAGTCTACAAGCCTAGGTTATATATTGATTTTAATAATCCCACTTGTAATTAGCTATATGAATATGATTTAGTAGTTGTAAAAAGGTGCTTCATATATTGCTGATGGTTATTGTGAATCTTGAATGTGCCTGCAACTTCCTATATTGTTTTCAGGCATTTGAATCTCCGGACACTTTAAGAAGCTGTGTGTCATTTCTTCGACAGCATGCAGTGGATGTCTCATCCAAAGCAGCTTGCTTGGTGGTGCCAAAGAAAGTGATATCATTTCCCCAGGTAATTGTTTCTTTGTAACTTTGTTTGTGAATTTGATATATACATTATTGTTGAATTACAAGGGAGGTTTTGCAGGCATGCCCACTTGAAATTAGGGAGTTGTTTTGGGTTAGAAATATTATAATAGGTGTGGCTTCCTTACGTAATTGTCTTATGTAGTAGATCTGTAAACATTTTTGACACTACTCATGTTCCCCGCTGTATGTGAATGGTTGGCCAAGACTGACTGTTGGCAGGTGCCAAAATTTCTCAGCATTCTATCTTCTAGGACTCGTGGATCTGCCACTCTTCAAATTTTTATGTTTGCATTGTTGCAGTCAGCAGGGTTCCTCTTTTATTTGTTTTCTTAATGGCTTTTAGGCTCATCTCTTAAAGTCTCTGATGTGTATGTGAGTTTTGGCAAGGGTTTAAGCACATTCCTGTATTATGAGGTTGTCAAGCACGGGTAATAAAATATACAAAATATTGGCTCACCATTTCTGTTTTGAGGTTCGTATGTTTTATTTTCTACATGTACACGTCTTTATTTGGTGGAAGAAAGCTCATTGGATTGCATGGATTACTTCCAATGTTTTCATGCACTAAGGCCTTTGTACATAAGAGTAGTGATGATGATTACAGGGGGCTCTTTTTGCACAAGCATTGTGAAATTTCGAGTTTGATGTATAGTGTAAGCAACCTGGAAGGTGGATTTCCCACCTTGTATTTCCACTTTGTCTGCTCATTTTGCACAAGACTTGTGAAATTTCGAGCTTGGTGTATGGTGTGACTGGGAATGTGGATTGTCCCCTTCGCCCCTCCACTATCTCCACTTTGTCTTCTTAATATTAACTACTCACCATTTAGGAACATCAGTAGGACTTCGGTCTCTATCTTCGGCAGGACATCAAGTACATGTCTCTTTAACCATGTCCTAGATGTTGGAGTTGACCCTAAAGGGATTTCAGTGTGAAAAATGAGAAGCTTGTAAGGAGGGGGAGGCACAAAGTTATTTTTTAAATTCCTCCATGTTACAACATTGCAGTAAGATTTGAATTTTTAGTTTTTTACAAAGCTGTATATTTGCATCATATTACCAAGATTTGAAGATGGCTGTGCATATGGTACAAATTCTATGGAATCAGTTTGATCCAAGTCATGCTAATCATCATGAATATTTTGCATTTATAAATTTGTAGGCTTGTGTTTTAAATAGAAGAATGTTTGCATGAATAATACTTCACATCACTCAAGTTTCAATTTCAAGGCAAACTTGAGGTAATTTTCAAGAACAGAGAAAAACACAATAACTTATTTTAATTTGGTGGAGATGATTTGGAGGAAATTAGTCTGCAGAAGTACAGGGCTTCTAAGTGAAAATTTGCATAGGAAGAACTTGTCCATCTATATGCTGATTTTGGTTTTGAGGAGTGTATAGAGTAGGTAGGCCATATAGTGCATGGAAACCATTAGTCTTGGACTCTAATTAATGTCCCAACAATTAAAACTTCGGAAATGGAAGTGGTGAAAGGAAAAGCATGAAGAGAAAGGAAAATCATGAAGAAGCACCAATTGGGAACAGCTTTAATGAAATTGGTGTTATTTTTTATTGGTAGCAAATAGTGGTCAATGGCATTAGGTGGTTGGATGTATCCAAACCACACCATTATGTTGGCACTAAGAATGGTTGGGCATTGAACATTAAAAAATGAAGTGGTAGTTTTGCAAAGTAATCATTTTTGTGTAAATGGTCAGATGCGTACATCAAATGGCCATGTTAAGTACACACCTTTCTAATGTAGAGGGATGGATTTGTGCAATAGATGGCATTATTTTAGTACACTCAATTTTATGTTTGGGTATTTTCTTAGCTATGGCACCACGAGTGAGAAGAACATGTTGTTTGATGGAAGTAACCTTGTAAACGTGAATATTGTGGTCAGAGAAAAGGTTGCAATCCACATCTAAGCTATGATATTGGGTACGCCAATACTAGGGGACTGGTCTGCCATTCTGGGTCTTGGTTCCTTTTCGAAACAACCTTCGGTTTGGCCTTAGTATGTCCCATCCGGCTTTGATACGTTTTGGATGTATGCATGGTGTACACCAAGGCAAACACTAAAAATATTTTGCTATGGACGTGAAGGATTTTGCTTGACACTAATGCATAGAGAAGGAAGACATTTTCCCCTTGAACTTCATTTCATACAATGCCATAGAAAGTGATGGTCATTTTGATTCTACTAGAGGAAAAGGACATACATTATTAAAAATCAATGCTTAGCACTAAAGAAACATTTGCACAATAATTACCCTAGTGCAGGCTTTATTGAAATCAGTAGTAATCGAAATGCTCTATAGACAAATGATACAAATCAACAGTGATCTTGTTCATTCCAAGATGGTGTTCCCTTCGGCACTTTAGGGCTTTAATGTTTTGAGTTGGAGTCAATTTAATGGTCACAAAGCTTTGAATGGCCCAATCTAATATACTTGTGATCAAGGTGGCAATTCACGACAAACTTTTGGGTAGAATATCGGAAAAACTAGTATATCACTTGTAGGTTACCTTGTTGAGGTGAGAACTTTGAGACTAGCTTAGAATTTTAAACTGTAATATGCATTGAAAGCTTATGAAAAGAAGTAATTTAGATGCCGTAAATATATGCTGCAATTTATACAAATTAGCATGTTGTCCACCGGGTTCCAATTAAAATCTGGATCCACTTGACACAATGATCGTTAGGTACCTCCCTCTAAGAAGTTAATGTTAGAATTTCCAACTTCAATAGAGATGCTCAAATGTTTGGAATGCTCGTTGCTTGTATGTTGTGTTGTGACATATTTTTCTTATCCTTTATTAATATAATATCCAAATGTTACAAACCTATCAACATACCCCTACCCCTACCCTTTAGTATATCCCTTCATCACTAGTTATTTTAACTCTATTATCTTAAATATTATATTTATTATATTCCAACACTCTTTTCGTAGTGTAATATTTAAGATATACCATATTGAATTCATATACATTATATATATGAATTCAATATGGTATATCTTAAATATTACATTTGTTATATTCCAACACTCTTTTCCTAATGTAATATTTAAGATATACCATATTGAATTCATATTTAAGATCCACTTGACACAATGATCGTTAGGTACCTCCCTCTAAGAAGTTAATGTTAGAATTTCCAACTTCAATAGAGATGCTCAAATGTTTGGAATACTCGTTGCTTGTATGTTGTGTTGTGACATATTTTTCTTATCCTTTATTAATATAATATCCAAATGTTACAAACCTATCAACATACCCCTACCCCTACCCTTTAGTATATCCCTTCATCAATAGTTATTTTAACACTATTATCTTAAATATTATATTTATTATATTCCAACACTCTTTTCGTAGTGTAATATTTAAGATATACCATATTGAATTCATATACATTATATATATGAATTTAATATGGTATATCTTAAATATTACATTTGTTATATTCCAACACTCTTTTCCTAATGTAATATATAAGATATACCATATTGAATTCATATATATATATATATATATATATATATATATATATAGATTTCATTTTATGTTCATGCCTCTTTCTATTAGGGGTTTAACTTAGATAACCTCATAAATCCAATCATGTGCACATAGTAACATACCATTCCACGGATGCCCATCATTAAAGCCATCTTGGTAGTCATCAAATCCAAAAATCCAAATCTCAAATTTGAGTGATTAATTCTTATAACACCCCCCCTCAAGTCATAGACAAGGCTTGAGTGTGCCAAGCCACAACGATGCTTGACCCTTGAGTGTATGACAAATTTCAATACTCTCACTCAAGTAAAAAATCACGGTGCCAAAATAAATTCAAACTTGACCCGTGATTGTGGGTTTGACCATTCAACACACCCCCTCAAATCACAACAAGGTTTGAGTATAATAAGCCATACTTTAATCTGAATCCCAGGAGATATTTGGGGGAGAACACCCTAAATGAGGATTTAGTTTGATGTATGTGTGCGGAAGTAATATAAGATAATATTCAGAGAACTAGAAAAGAGAAAATAATAATACTAGAGCATAGTTTCATTAATCTGTGCGTTTTGTTCATGGCATACTCTTGAGGGAGATGTATGGTTGCTTATCTGCTCCTATCTAATTGCTATATAATGCTAAAGATATGTATACATATATTAAAAAGCTGTGAAGGCTTAAAGAATCGTTATGGAAGTCAAAACAATTGAGATTCCATTTTTGACTCTTCACCCTCTAACGATTGCGCTGAACAACATCAAAGTTTGATGACCAAAATTTGGCCGATGTTAGCATGTGGTGGTACCACATGGTGTGGGTGGACCTTAGTGGTATTCCCTGTAGGTGTCTAGGACCCTGAGATTGCCATCAATGAAGATCGCACAAGGTTTGGCATGAGCATGGATGGTGCCATGTCTGACCTCCTTATATTGCATTGTGCTACTGTAGAAGTGTGTGCAGTATCTGGTGGAGACGGATTAGTGATCTTGTAGGTAATGCAAACCTCTACATGTGGTTTTGGAGTACCACAGACCATCGAACAAGGTCTGCAGTTATTGCAAGTTGTGAGAATGTGCATGGCAGTATCACTAGGACCGCTTTTGGAGAATCCTTCGGGATCATACCTCAACTTGACTGTTAAGTGAGAATCAAACTTTTTAACACTCCCCTTCAAGCCAAAGGCAAGGCTTGCGTGTGCTAAGAGACAACTAAGCTTCACCCTTGAGCATACGACAAACCCCCAAATCCATTAGTCAATCGACTACCAAGAAAACTTGTGTATGCCCACTTATCCATATTAACAACAATGATCAACTATGAAACACAACTTAACTAAAATTTTACAAATGATTTGGCTGCAACCTTATCTCAATCCTTCAAATATATGAGGATGAGTTTATATGGGGCACCATATAAAAATTACAAGATGTGTATGTGTGTGTGTGTTTGTAGTGCACCCTTGTAGAGTATATTTTCATCATGTGCTCATATTAAGACCTTTTTATTCAATTCTTGAATTTTGTTGCTAAAAGAAGTTTGGTCAAAAGATCAACTGGCATATGCCATTTTTGTCATTTCCACAAATACCTATATTATCTCTAAAGTCATATATTGGTCTATATTTTGACTGGATATTTCTTTTATCAAAACCTTTCATATGATTCCTTAATATTACATCTTCATCAAATATAATGTCTATGCTCCTAATAATTTCTTACTCGTTTGGATAGAAAATACAATAGATTCCATTATCACTTTATACCCAATCATAATGTTTTTTATGTTTAGCTGAAAAGTCCATCAAATAGACATGAAAATTGCTTTTACTTTTTATATAGGGAAGTTTACTTATAAGAGCCTTGAGAGTTTGTTTAATTCTGGTAAGATACAAATATCCAAAATAAATAAATATGCTAAATAATAACAACAATATGAGAACTACAACAGAGATCCCACAACACGAGATGTTTATGGTCCAAGAGACCCTAATATCCAATATACTAAAAAATAGAATAATTAAATCTTAAAGTAGGGCAACACCTTACAAGTTACAACACTCCTTAAAGGAAGACGCCACTCCACACAATATCTCCAACTTGAAATCCCAACCAAATAAAAACTCTCCATGTTTTTGAGATCCATTACAATGATATTCGCCTCTTATATATAGGCCTCCCATTACGATAGGACGACTTAGTACCCATTATAACTAACTCCACAAGTTACACATTAGACTCAATGTATTTGACCCAATATAACTAAGGGGGATCTGTGCCACATGTCAGCAACTCATATACATCATAATATCATGTCCATAGGTACATAACATGCCGTCACTCCTTGACGTGTTTTATTGTTGAAAACTTGAAACATAAGAAGAAACGCATTAATGAGACTTCCTCAAATCATTGCACCCTTGCTGCCATGTCCGATTATCCCACCACCTGTGTGTGATCTTGGTGCATGATAGCTCTCCAAACCTGGTTTGATATTCTGCTGTGCTTATTTGATTCCATTTATTTCCATAGTTTTTCCTTTGTGGCTTCCATGTATAGCCATAATGATACTTTCTTTGATTCCATGCATGTTCATAATTCTTTCTTTTCCATTGATAGCCACTGTGATTACTCATTTGATTCCATTTATGCTCACAATTTTTATTCCTGTGATTCTATGTATAACCATAGTGATTGCTCACTTGATTCCCTAAATATCCATCACTATTGCTGCTTTGATGTGTCATGACATGCCCTCACTATTGTTGCCTCTCATGATGATGTGAATGTCAATATGCCATGCCCTTATTTTTCTAACTACTTTTACCTCTTCAAACTTTTATTCTTCTAATTGTGCCTCTTCGACTTTTTTTCTAGCTATCTGTGCCTCTTCAACTTTTTTGCCGATATCTGTCCCTGTTCAACCTTCTTTCCCACTACTTTATTTGTTCCCTGAGTAGATGAAGTGTTATTTTCCTCTTGTACATTTTCTTCATATTCTTCTTGCTCTTCTGACTTTTGTAGACCCTTCACAATATTTAGATTCATCCTCATACTCTACTTTGACCTTGCATTGTTCCTCATTATTTGTGATATTTTGCAAAGTTACATTCTTTCTCATGTACGAAAGCTTCACTAAATTATTTTGCGTATTAGTATTGATTGTTTCCAAAATCTCTAACCAAGATATCCAAGAAAAATATTTAAACTTTCCATATCCAAAGCATAAAAATGTAAATGCAAATTTGCAAAACATTTTTGTCCATAATGAATATTAAATCTTTGAAAACTTGAATCTTCTTACCATTTATTTAAGTTTCCTTGATATTCTTTGCTTGAACCTGTAGGTGCTTCCATGTTGATGAAGTCATACATGTTGCTAGGGTTTATAGATACAATGACCTTTTAAATGGGTCCATGAAACTGAAATACTTAAGCTTCTTTCTTGGAGCTAAACTGCTTGAACCCTTATCCCCCACCTCTTTTTCATCATCCATGTCCTCCTCATCATTGTCACCATCATCATTATTTTCTTCCTCTTCTTTTTTTTCATCAACACCGTCATTCTTCTCATCCTTATCATCATACCATCATTATTTTCTTCCTTTTTCTTTTTCGTTTTAATCATTCACATCTTTATGATCCTCACTAGCATCTTTGTTCTACAACTCCTTTTTGGTAGACTTTATTACTCTCCTTTGAATGATATCCCTTTAATATTGTGAAATATCTCTAGAGCTTCGCCCAACAATTTTATTCTGTAAGCTTCTCGATCCATGATTCACAATTCATATAAAGACTAGGGTTTCCATAAATCTTGCATTCAGTTGATCTCTCTTCTTATTACCATTCTGGGTATACTGCACATGTAGGCAAGTTGATCTAAACATTACCTTCGCAATGCAAAAAAGGACACTTGTTTTGCTGACCCGGATTGAGAGAGATGAATATTTTTCCTTCTGCTAGTAAGGTTGTGCCTATAAAAATTGACAGATCTGCAGCTTCGAAGGTCAACTTTGGATGGTCAAAACTTGCTCAAAATTACTCCCTTTTTAATTGTGACCACTCTTTGGAAAGCTCTAAAAAAAACTCCTTTTGATGGTGCGGGAATCCCCTGTATCAGAAAATATGGCCAAGAAAACAAAGCATATGAAGTTGACTGCTTTTGCCTTAATTTGGTGCCAAAATGTTTTGCCAAAAATTCAGATCACGGGGTAGACTTCGATTTGCTCCTTTCCCAGCTCACCATCTTCCTTGATAGTGCTCAATTTTTTTTACGTCCACTTTTTGGAAAGCTGTTTCCAATGGTGTTGGTTTGTCTAAATCTAATTATCTAGCCGTGAAAACAAGCCACATGAAGTTGACTGCTGTTTTCTGAAAACATCTGCAATATTACACAATCTGGCTAAAAAAATTTCTGCTACTTTGCTCAAATTGCTGCTCTGATAACACCTGGTAAGATACAAATATTCAGAATACAAAAATATGCGAAAGATTAACAATATGCATAAATATAATAGAGATCACACAACACGAGATGCTTGTGGGCCAAGATGCTCTAATATTCAATTTACTCAAAAATAGAATAATTATCTTAAAGTTAGGGAAACACCATATAATACTCTGAAAAAGCCAAGATGCTTTAATATTCAATACATTCTCAAATAGAATAAATATCCTTAAGGAATGGCAACAGCATACAATACTCAGTAGGGAAAAATACACTCCACAAAGTATCTTTCACTTGGGATTTCAACCAAATCTAATACTCTCCATATACTTGACATCCCTCACAATAATATTCACTTCCTATATATAGACCCCCTAGTTAATAATAATGGAGGGTTAAACACTAATCTCAACACAGGTTGACTCATTACTAGTTATAATTAATTCCACAAGCTATCTATTTGACCCAATATAACTAAGGGGATGTGTGCCACATGTCGCCATTAACATCAACCCATATACATCATAATACCATATCCCTAGGTACATAATTTTTCTTATGACTTTTTTGATTTAAAACAAGGCATGATGTGAAAAGATGGACAAGTTCTTGCTTGATTTGGGGTTTTCAAAATACCACTTTACTAATTAAGGATCCTCATGACCGAGCTAAAAGTGATGTCTAGTCTACCAAACAAACACTTAAAGGAGCTTTTAATTAAATTGCAAGAATATTTAACTTAAGAGATACAAATTAATTTAAATAGCCATATAATGCTTCCAAGTGGTATTCCCTATTCGTACCTACATTATCACTTAAACTTATTGTTGATATGTCAAGTTTGATTGCTTGATTATCTTCTAATGGTGTGACCACAATCGAAATGGATCACAATGGGAAGCCCTCACAATTATACCTAGGACAACATTTGGATCATGCTGACCTCTCTGTCCTAGTGCTGTGTTGTGAGATTGGGGGGAAAAAAGTGCAAGAAAATAATGCAAATGAAAAGCAAATAAAGCTATGCAGTAAAATGGTACAATATAATGCTCATCCAAGGGAAAGAAGTATAGAACAATCAGTATGCTAGATTTAATATTAACCATTTCCTAACCAAATGCAAGGGGTAAAGAACTTTAGTGCTGCAAACAAATTGAGAATCCACTTTTTAATTAAGACTAAAACATAGAGAATTGGCCGCTATATCTTTATTGATTATTTCAAAGGTACATGCATATTGCATTTGCTATGGAATTAAACTAACATCAAAACATTTAATTAATAACTCAGGTTAAGATTCACAGTGAAAACTCTTAAGAGTTCTTCAGAGTCAAAAGAAACAATGGCAAAAGGGCTGACTGTGCAGACCAGATCTCAATGTATACAGTTAGAACTTACAATGGTGGAAAGAGGATGTGCCACATGCACAAATTTCCACCATACAACTCCCAATACAGAAATAGGTGTTGGTCTAAGAGGAGCGATTTACTTATGCTGGATGATCATCTCTCACTCCCTTTAATGTTTTAGATGTTGCCATGCATCACCATCCCCAATTTTTGTGGGCATACCCAATTTGAAAGAGATAAGTATTGTGCTCATGGGCAAGTGATCCTCTGTTCGGGCGACAAATGTCAGTATTTGATTATCTGGGTAGGCGTACGTTATCTTTTACAACTTGCCACATTGACAATGAAGATCTTTGGGTGAACAAGATCAGATGACAGAAGCAACTTGGGGTTGGCAACCTTCTGTTGTCATTTAGAGTTGCCTAATAATGCCACATGGATTTCTTTGAATATTTTAATGGGAATGGGCCTGTGAGTTCTTCATCAAGGATTTTGCCTTTATATATTCCATGTCTTATTTAAACATCCCGCAGTGTGGATCTCGAAGAGATCGACGATATGAGCAATTTTAAAACGGTGTAGGGTTGTCTCACAAGTTGCCTATAGTCACCATGTTGAAAGTGGGAACCCACCATGAACCTTGGTCTATTTGAGCACATAGCAGTTTACATTTTATAGTAATGGGCTTGTTGGCCATTAGATGGAAAGGGATCAATGACAGAGGCAACTCCTTGGAGGTGTTAAACCTGCCAACCCCCTCGATTTTCTTATGCACACCATGTGGCACATCTAACGGATTTCGATTCTCGAATGCTAGCTTCTTAAAAAATGGGCCTGCCTGCTGTAGGATTTGCCATCATGGCTGGATCAATGGTTGGGAATCAATAAACTCTATGCTTAGCAAAAGATTAAGGTAGGGATTGCCATATTCAAGCCTAGAAGGATTTGTTTAATTGATTTAAGGAAATGCCTTCAACACTACATATACATCAATACACCTAGCTGAAAATTTCTTAAAGGTTAATTTCCATTAGGAATTTTCCCAACCAAGGAAGGTTTATTCCCGCTTTTTAAGTTTGTTGATATCGAGGCCAATTGGTTTAGAGGCCGTTAAAGGTCATCATAATGCATTGTTACAAATCTTCACTTGAGACTCATTAAATTTAAGAAACAACCCCTTTCCATCCATAAATTTTGATCCAATTTCTTGATTGTGAGTTTCTAATTTAATTTATCCAATATACCCTTGAGCCCTTCAATAACCAAACCCAAAGCTTATACATATATGGTAATTTGTTTTTGACTCTAATGGCCTTTACTATACACCATAGATATAAATCCTCAAATTAACTCAAATCCTTATTTAATGTCAGGCTAGGAATGGGCTGAGTAAGTTTGATAATAAATTTGGTGCAAGCCAAAATTGTATGCGTGTTTTCAAAATGAAGAATAAGTACAAATATATAGCCACAAGATGGCTGTTCATTTCATCTTCTACAACGACTATCCATCTTCTACTAGATTAAAAAATCTATCCTACTCTCAGGATAAAACAAATATTATATACAACAATATTACATCTCCCCTTAATCCGTAGGGATTACATAGAACCTAAGCATGCCTTAGAGTTTTTTAAATTTATCTCTTCCAAGCGCTTTTGTTACGATATTTGTTGGTTGCTCTGTATTAGGACAATGTAACAATGTTACACTGCGATTTTTCATTTAATGTCAAATCAAATGAAATTTGGTGTTGATGTGCTTGGTTCAGTTGTGAAATACTGGATTTCTTGCCATTTGAATGGTTGAAGTGTTATGGACCACAAGTGGCGTTGATGAAACCTATATTACTTGCAAATCTGCAAGAATCCTTCTGAGCCATATTATTTCCCTAGTTGCCTATGAAGCTGCCATATATTTTGCTTATGCTAAAGAAATTGCTAGAACCGATTGCTTCTTTGAATTCCAAGAGATGTTTGCTCTTCCAAAATTCATTAGGAAACCTGAGGTAGATTTCCCCTCTTCATAGTCCCCTGCATAGTCGGAATTTGAGTATCCAACTAGTTTTAAGTCCATCTTGGAGTATTATTTGAATCCAAAAGTTTGTGTTCTCTTTGGTTATGGTAGAACTCTCTTTGCTACTACACACCTAGTGACTTTATTTAGGTTGTTGCATGAATCTGGAAAGAACATCAACAACAAAAGGAGTTTGGTTTAGTTGTGGTTACATAAATTAGACTTCCAATGAGCTGTCTATACTTAGTTGTGTCTACAAATTTTATAGTATCATCTAATGTCAATTTCAAATTTTGTTGCACAGGCGCACTGAGTGTTTTACATTGTCATTCCAAATTTGTTTAGAATTTCATCGATGTTTTTTTGTCATGTGATTAAAAAGGACTTTGAATCACTTCAATACCCAAATAGTAATGTAGTTAACCTAAATTTGTCATTTCAACCTTTTATCAATTCTACTTTGATTTTTGTAATATACCTTTCATTATTTCCTATGAGGAGCAAATCAATGACATATACAACTATTTTGACAAAAAAAGTTGCATTTTCAAATTCAAAACACTTGAAATTCATGCTCAAGTGGTGCTCGGTGAGCATTTCATACCATGTTCTTAGGGCTTGTTTCAATCCATACAACAATCTTACCAATATGCACACTTTGTGTTCTTGGCCGTCAATTGCAAAACCTTTTCGTTGATTCATGTAAACTGTTTCTTTGAGGTCACGTTTAGAAAAAAGATTTTACATCCATCTAATGAACTTTTTATCCATTGTGTTGCTAAAGCCAACAAAGCTTGAATGGTATTCCATTTCGTTGTTGGTGCAAAGGTCCCATTGTAGTTTCTTCCTTCTTTTTGAGCAAATTCCTTTTCGACAAGCCTTGCTTTGTGTTTATCAAGTGACCCATTTGCTTTGTATTTGTTTCAAAACCCAAATAGTAATACAATTAACCTAAATCTGTCATTCCAAAACCTTCTATCAATTCTGCTTTGATTTTTGTACTGTACTTCTTATTATTTTTTGTGAGTAAATCATCCACATATACAACTATTTTGACAAAAAAATTAAATTTTCAAATTCAAAACGCTTGAAATTCATGTTCAAGAGGTGCTCAGTGAGTTTTTCATACCATGCTCTTGGGGCTTGTTTCAATCCATACAACAATCTTACCAATCTGCGCACTTTGTGTTCTTGGTTGCCAACTGCAAAACCTTTTGGGTGATTCATGTCAACTGTTTATTTGAGATCACAATTTAGAATTTTTATTTTATATGTCCCTTTGATAAACTTTCCATCCGTTTTGTGCTGCTAAAGCCAACAAAGCTTGAATAGTAGTCCATTTCACAGTTGGTGCAAAGGTCTCATTGTAGTTTTTTCTTTCTTTTTGAGCAAATTCCTTTGCGACAAGCTTTGCTTTGTGTTTGTCAAGTGAGCCATTTGCTTTGTATTTGTTATAAAAAACCCACTTGCAACCAATGGGTTTATAGTCGATTGGAGGATCAACTAACTTCCAAGTTCTATTTTTGACCAAAGTATCATATTCACTTGTCATTGCTTTTATCCATACATTAAGCTTTTCAACTTGTTTGAAGGAAGTAAGTTCTGAATTAGAAGTAACATTGACTTTTTCTTTGGATGGTCATCTAAGTTTTTCGATTTTATCTTGAATTTCTTCTAGGAACTTATTTGATTGTTGTACGGATGTATACGTACTTTGAGTCCATATTTTTCCAACTTCAGCAGGGCTAACATCTTTTAATGTCTATGCAACCCATTTTGGCATATTTTTCTTAGTTACTTGCAGAATCACTAATGCCTTATTTTATTGATCTAAAGCTCCTTCATTTTCTGACATATGTTCACCCTCTGATAAAGTTTCATTTTCTTCCACAGGTAGTGTCATTTTCAATTGCAAAAGCCAATAATGATTCAATTGTTTCCCAATTACATGACTTCCCTTCATTGTTTGGAGCCTCCATATCATCTCCTTGAAAACATCAAATTTAGCATATTTCTCAATTCGATTCACTTGTCAATTAATGCATACTTTGTTCTTTGCGCTTTCACATAAGACATCTCTTGCGATAAGATCTTTCTTATTTTTCTCATCATATAAACTGTAGGCCGTTGAAGATTTTGAATATTCCAACATGATGCATTTCTGAATCCTGTGGTCCAACTTATTCCTTTTCTCCTTGGGAATTAATGTGTAGCAAGTGGATCCAAAAACACAAAGATGTCACACTAAAGCGCAAGATGACATACCAAACTTCATATAGAGTCTTCATTTGAAGGGTTGTTGATGGTGACCTATTGTGGAGATGGATTGTTGTTTGAGTTGCTTTGGCCTAGAAATATAGATTTACTTATTTGAAAAACAACATTTCTCGAACCATGTTCATCACGATTTTGTTCATACTCTCAACTACTCCATTTTGTTGAGGAGTGTAAGGATCGATGAGATGATGCTTGATCCCATTTTTTTTGAGATAGGCTTCAAACACCTTCAATGTGAATTCACCACCATTATCAATTTTTAGTGTCCCAATGCAGAATTGAGCTTCATTTTCGACTATTTTTTGAAACTTTTGAAATGTTTCGAAGACTTTTGATTTTTTCTTTAAAAAGTAGATCCAAGTCATTCTTTTGTAGTGATCAATGAACAACATAAAGTACTTATGATCAGCAGTGGAAAGAATTGGTAGAGAACACAAATCAGAGTGAACTAATTGCAATTTTTTGTTGGCTTTGCATTCCGACCTTTTAAATGATTCTCTATTGTATTTAGCCAATATACAAGTTTCACACTTTTTCAATATATTTGGGCAGAGTTAGCAAATCTACAACACCATTATTTTGCATTGTTCAAACGCTGTCATAGTGAGTATGCCCAAAATCTTTCATGTCATAAAAGGCTTGCTAACATTCCTTCAACAAGATGAGCACAATTTCATGAAATTGAAGGCTTGCTTCTGAGTTTCAATAACTTTCCTTACTCAAATCCAATCAAGACAATTGTGTTATCACATTTTATTTTGATATGTACCTCTCCATCATTTAGCAAAAAGAGGCCTTGTTGAAAGAGCACTAGAGACAACAAGTTTTTTTCAATTGAGGAAGGTATAAGACATTCTTGAGATTGAAATCTGAAAGCTTTGGTGACTTGAGTCGAATTGTTCCTTTTCCTTCAAGGTGTAGACTTGTTCCATCTATCAAATACAATGGACCACATCTTTCTTCATGAAACTCCTCAATGAAGCCCCTTCGAGAAGTCATATGTGGCATGGCACCAATAGTTAGGACCCAAGCATTATCCCATGTTGAATTGATAGAGGCATTATTGACTTAATCTGAAATAGAAATCACACATTCACTTGTGAACTGAGTTGACTCTGATTCTGAGGTTTTCTTGTTTTTATTTTCTTCTTTTTGTTTGAGATAGGCCTCAATTTTGTCCCATAATGTTTTGCATTCATGAGCCTCATGACTCCCTTTTCTCTCACAACATTTGCAAAACAAATTTTCTCTATCATTTTGTTTTTTCTAATGTTGACCACTATTTTTGTCGATTTTGCCTCTTCGGCTTCCCTTTGCCTTCATTTTTGAAAGACGAGGCCTTATTGGAAGAAGAAGCCTTAGAAGAATTGCCTTCTTGATGAACATAACAAATACTTTTACTTATGGTGTTAGTTTTTCTTCCAAAAGCCTTTTCTCTTTTGGCCACCTTTTCAACCAATTGATCAAAAATGAGTTTTCAATTGCTTGCTTGCTTGCTTGCAAAGACTCCAAATAGGTGGAATATGTAGGAAACATATTTTTTTATGAATTTAATCATGTATATATCAACTTTTATACTAGTAGCATCAACATCATGCTTGATAGTTTAGATTTATGAGGCCAAACTCATTACATCACTGTTTTTCAACTCAAGTTTGAGCAATTTCAATTGTAATTATATGAACTCTAATTCCAAATGAGAATTATACAAGTCTTTCAACTTTTGTAGTGCTTATAAAGTGTTGCATCCTTGTATATGACGAAAGTTTCTTCGTCAACTGAGGCCCTTATCAAGGCCAACGCTTTTTAATTCTTATCCTTCTAGGATTGTGATTCCTTTGCTTCTTTTGGTTCAGCTGGTTGTGCATCCCCATCACAAATGTCAAACTACAAATCATTGAAGATGAGAGTATTCTCAACTTACTTGGACCATTCTAATCAGGTGTCCTTCCTGTTTAGTTTTGTGCCAACAATTCTTTTTATTGAATACATTTTTTTATGAAGGGAGATGGATTGGTTCCTTATTGCTCTAAAATGTTCCTTTTTCTATATACAACCAGATCGATATACCACACCTATAAATATCCTCGCCATTCTTATGTACTCGGTAGTATGTAGAAGAAGTTTGTCCTTTTTATATATACCTGACGATACGTGAAAAAGATGTAAAATCACATGGAAGTGGAATGATATGTGGGTCTTAGGTAGTGCGTGAAAATGATTTATTTTATCTATGACACTTGCTTAGCGAAAAGTCTTTGTATGTGGATGTAACAACCCTATATAATCGGAATTTGTTATTTTTAGGAATTACGTCTAGCATATATATGAATGGGTAACGGTGGAAAATTGGAAAGACAAAAGTTCTATTGTTGTTTCTCTCCGACGATTTATGGGACAGAGTCTCAAATGCTGTTGTTGCAACGATATTAGGTGATAGATGCAGTAGTTTGAGTGCGATGATATTACTCGTAAATGTGAACCAGAGGCATTACTAATACGGAATGTTGCAATTGTGGGTTTTCACAATTTACTTTGTTTTTAAATTGGTTTGCACAAAAAATGATTTATTTAATTTTTTACATAAGCCATTAATCCTCCATGAAGAATATATATATATATATAAGTTTCCAAAATTAAAGAAACTTAGCTTTTGAATGAATTGTGGCATTATAGGATTAAATTTTGAAAGCTTTAAAAAAAAAAACTTATCTTGAAAGCTTTATTGTGCAACTTTGAATGAAACCATGTGAGCCATGCCATGTGGGAATGCCGTACAACCAGCTATGCAGGTGCAACGCCGTACAACCAGCTATGTAGGTGAGATGCCAATGCTTCAATTGACACGTTCAAATGGAGACCATTTTCGGGTGACCAGGTTTCAGCAGGTCCAACACCTCAATTGGCACCAATGCAAATATTGCCAACAAATTCACTTTAATGAATACAACAACACAGCAGGAGAAGTTATAGTATTGTCAGGCCAGCGCTTCAGCAGGTTACAGCAAGTCCAACACTTCAATTGATCACAAAGTATTTGACCAAAGGACTGAATGTGATAGTCTTCTCGTATAATATCTTAATCGCAGCTTATTGAACAAATGAGTATCATCCAAATGACACCTTTGATTACTATGCAAAAATTTTGTGCAGCCCGTACAGCTGGAAATAAACTATTGGAGGATGAGAAAAAAAGAGTGAATAAGCTGTGGCTTTGACATCAATGTTAGGCCAGGAATGGGTTGAATAAATTTGAAAATAAATTTGGTGCAAGCCAAAATTGTATTCGTGTTTTCAAAATGAAGAATAAGTACAAATATATGGCAACAAGATGGCTGTTCATTTCATCTTCTACGATGACTATCCACTTACTACAAGATAAAAGCTATCCTACATCTAGGATAAAACAAATATTATATACAATAATATTACATTTAATTACTTTTTACCATTCCCACTAATTTAATATCTTAAGCATCTATATTAGTTAATCATTCTCCAATATTGTTTTTGGCAAATAGTTGAGTGTGTTCCTATTCACACATAGTGCTTTGTTTTAGACAATTGAGTGTGTCCCTATTTACACGTGTGTATGGACTATAGAGAATGCCCTAGTCCATGTGTTTTGTTGTTTTTCGGTGAGCTAATGAGTGCATCCTTGTTCATTGATTAATTATAAGTATGTGGGATTGTATGTCTGAGTCTACTTGTGAAGTTTATTCTCTCCCATTATTGGGACTTAGATGTATTAAGAGGGGGAATGTTAGGATTTATTACACCTTTGTAGATTTAATATACTTGGTCAAATAATTAGTTTGTTACAACCACCACCCATGTAGATAGCGTTTGTTAAGGTTATAGGGTTTTGTTGATGGAATATATCCTAGATATTAAGATCATAACTGAGGTTGATTGTATGTCAACATACTTTTGAAATGTAAATATGCCTCGGTGAATAAATAAAAATAAGAAGCGAGTATTATTTATTTTCAAAATGAGTGCCGTTATTTTTTCTAAAAAAGTTTTATTGTTACTTTAATATAACCCCTAACTGTAGGGGTTGAGATAGGAATTGTAGCAATGGTAGTAACTGGAGTATCTGAAGTAGAAGCCAATTTATTTGCTCATCTCTTGCGATGTATAGGAATGCATCAATGTTATGTGGATTGGTATTAAGATATTTGGTAATTTTTTTAGCATTAACTTCATCTTCTTTATTTGTATTTTTATTAGTTTTGATAGTCATGATAAGCCCATCAATAGGGTGTGTGGTTAGGTCTTATGGCATTTTAGATGTATAACTGCTCTTGCTCCTATGTCATGCTAAACTTTACAAAGTCGAATCTTAATGGTACTCGTGAATGAAAACAGGTTTGAGATTGTGCATCAGTCATTGTAACCTTTTTATGATATGTGGATTTGATTAATGCCAATATATATTGAATCCAAATAAGAGCTTGAAAAGTAACACAAAATGCAATGCTGAAGATCAAAAGATGTAAGCAAAATGCAATCATTACTATTTGAGATTTGAAACTTTTGGGAGTTTATAACAAGGAGAAAGGGTAAAACTAGTCAAGGGTGTGCTTGCTTTGTGGGCTCTTCGATGTATTGATTCCACTCGTAAATAGTGAACACGCTATAAAGGACTCAAATGTTCTTATAGCCACACTATCTTGTGTTGTGAGGTACGTTGAGGGTAACTTTCCATAGCTAACCACTTATCAGTGCACTACAAAAACTAATGGTCGAAGGCTTCTTATGGCCGAAAAACAGAATCCTAGGTGTTTTTGATATACCATAAGGTATGTGGAAGCTAAAAATCGTGAATAGTGTTGTATAATGGTTTGAATATTAGTGCAATACCTCTCACACCATGGTTTAGGAAAATTAAACACTGCTTTGTCTAGAACGACAACTCCTATGAGTTTTAAAATTGTTGGAACACAATTTCTAGGAAAACAGAAAAAGAAAGTTGAGAAAAATGAAATCAGAAAACAAAGACTCAAAGACAATAGTTCTTGTTCACCAATGTTTATTATCCTATTTTGGAGAAAACACAAATGAATTGTATTTGTACTTGTAGGTGTAAAATTGGAAATATTAGAATGCTAAAAATGCACAATGATTAACTATTCTGATTGACAAATTGCTAAATATGGAAAATTGCTATTTTTGAAAAACACTACAGAAATAAATTTAGCTTGCACATTGCTCTCTGTTGATTATTTTGATTGTCTGCAAGTGAAAATTAGAAAAAGAGGTGACTGTATAGGCTTAAGATTAAAATCATAAACAAAAACAGAATTTGGTTAGATTCACTATAAGTGGATGGTGACATAGGGCATTCCTGTCCATTGATTGCGGACTTGCCTCAGATGATTGTGATAGGGTTCTAACAGGGAAAAACAGAGAGCATAATTTTGGAAATGACATAGTAGAGGCAAAAGCACAAGGTATTTCTTGACAAGACTATTGTAAGTGGACCACAACGCAATGCATGCATGTTCGTTGACCACAAACTTGTCCTAGTTGATTGTGCACAAAAACTGATCATTGTGCCTGTTGTGCCTCTGTTTGCTGAGTAATTTGCGATACCACAACTAGGGTTTGTCATCTTTTGTCTTTGAAACCCTTAGGGCACTTTGATTGTTTGAAAACTTGCAAGAAAAAGAGAGTTGACTTCAATCATCTTCTTGATGATTGATCGTTGCTTACGTATCCAATACTCCGACAAGAGTCCAATGAGGGAAATCAAGTCCACGTAGTTCTCTCACCTAGAGTGAATGTGTTTGTGCTTCTTTGACTATATGTATGCAACTAGACGATGGTTTTGATACTTGACAATGATAACTCTTGACTTGTTTTAGAAAGCCCTTGATTTGGCTTATGGTTGTTCTTTGTGAGTGATTTAGTATTTGGAGAGAAAAAGGCAAATTTGTTTAATGTGTAAAATTATATATGCTTGTAGCAAGTGAATAGAAAGTGTTTAAAATGGACTCTTGATATGTATTTATAGGAGAATCTTTTGACAATTTCTTTTAGCCAACTATGTGAAACGTGTGGAAAGACTCAAAAGACTGTTTTGAATTTTGGAAACTAGTTATTTGGCACGGGCTGCGACTGTTGTAAGTGGACATGGGTGTAGTGCATTCCAGTCCGCACTACAGTAGGATCAAGGTTACTTGTCCTAGACTGGAGACAATATGAAGTTGATTTTAAACATCTTGAGCATTTGACATTGAAGGCTATGTACAACAATGATGGCAAATAAAGGATTGATCTTGCATATAGGTAGGAGAATCGTTTGACAATTTCCTTTCGCTGACTATGTGAAACGTGTGGAAAGACCCAAAAGGATGTTTTGAATTTTGGAAACTACTTGTTATTAGGCACAGGATGCGGCTGTTGTAAGTGGACATGGGTGTAGTGCGCTCTAGTTCGTACTACAGTAGGATCAAGGATACTTGTCCTGGACCGAATACAATCTGAAGTTGATTTTAAATAGCTTGAGCATTTGATATTGAGGGTTTTGTACAACAATGATTGCAAATAAAGGATCGATTCCGCATATAGATAAAACGACTTAGAGGAATGGCGACTAAGAGTCATGTAATTCTACGCAAGTCATGTGGTTTGGAGTGTGTCAAGAATTAGTTTTTTCAAGTACTTGTGACCAAATTTATGTGTCTACACTGATTTAATTTATCCTTTTGTGCAGCGTAAATGTGTTCCATGCTTGTATCTACCGCCAGTGTGAAGAAGACTCTAAAGTAGAAGTTGTTTGCACATAAGTTGAAGAAAGACAAGACTTTGTTCATTGGTGGAAGCAATGACGAAGATTGTGTTCTTATTACACACGATGAAGACCCTCCCCACGAGAATAGTGAAGAGGAATATGTTTATTGAATCCAACATTAAACTTGTCTTGGGTGTTGTTCAGTGAGGCCCAACTCTCGTTGAAGATGAGATCAGTGTTGTTCAACGAAGCCCAATTCCCACTAAAGAGGATTTTTTTGAGGCTTGTTTTGCATTGAGGGAACATAGTGAGGCCTAGTACCCCTGATATTTTCAACAAATAGTTGAGTGTGTGCCTATTCGCACATGGTGCGTTGTTGTAGTCAATTGAGTGTGCCCTATCTACAAATGTGTGTATGGACTAAGTATGCCCTAGTCCACATGTTTTGTTGTTTCTCGGTGAACTGATGAAGTGTGCCCTGTTCATCGATTAATTGTGTGTTGGATTGTGTATGTCCCAATCCACATGCGAAGTTTAATCTCCAATTCTTGGGACAATGATGTAATAAGGGGGAATTTTAGGATTTATTACATCATAGTATATTTAATATATTTGGTCAAATAATTAATTTGTTGGGTGGTTGTAATAACTAGGTAGATAGTGTTGGTTTAGGTTATAATGTTTGTTGATGGGATATATCCTATATATTAGGATCATATCTAAATTTTGTTGTTCGTTTACAAATTTTTGTAATGTAAATATCCCTTGATGAATAAATAAAAATATGATGAGTATAATTTGTTTCCAAAACGTGTGCCATTAATTTTTTCAAAAAAGTTCTATTGTTACTTTAATATGGCCCCACTAAATATTTCAAAGGATCACACCCTACTAATTTCTATAAAGAGCTTGAACTTCATGGAAAACCAATATCAAACCTTTTCCATTGCTCCGTTCCTCCTTCCTCATTCCATCTGTGGCCATGGCTCTTATAAAGACAAAAAAAAATTTAAAGTGTCATTACTAGCCTATCGTAATAATTTAAGGGGCTTCTGCTCTGATTTATCCTTTTTGCAAAGCCTAAATGTGCCGCACGTTGCTTCTTGCCACATGTTGAACTATGGCTACACTTCCAACATGACATTGTGATATGGATAAATGGATTACAACCAAATTGCAACACAAATATTCAAATACTATTAACTAGGAGAAATGGCATGTGCAAAACAATAGTTAAAGCCAAATTAATTATTCAAATTCTGGAAGGAAAACATACAAGGTTTAGAAGTGTATCTTGAATATCGCAAAAATTGGGGATAGTCGTTGGGGTTAGAATGCATGAATGCACACTTAGTAGTGATAGTGACCAAGCCCAAAAATCAAAGATGAGTGCATAGGATGCTTGTGACGTAGAAGGGAAAGTCACAAGGTTCGTCGAATTTTTTGCCTAAAAATTCAGAGTTTGACAAATTTATTGCTGAGACCAAAAAAATTGTTCCAATTCGTCCAATACGGTATGGCAAAACAGATTGAGCGAATTTTTTTGAAGGGATTTTGGTGTTCCTCTAAATCGGTTTGCTTGTTGGAGTGGTGACATCTGCGGGTTCAAGTTGGAGTGGTGACGTTGATTGGTGTAAAAACGATTATGAGCTGATTGGTGTAACGATGACTGCGAGCTAACTGGAGTAATGATGAGGTGAATTGGTATATTGCGCTTGCTGTGTAGGAGCCAAGGCCTAACTTTGTCTTTTGTGGAGGCGTTTGTTGTTGCTTGGCTTGTTCAGTGCTAGGTCATCGCTATCGTTGCGTGTGGTCTTTGGAGGAGTGTGTGGCAAACCAATAGGTAGGGTTTACTTTTTTTTTTTTTGACTTTTTTAATAAAAACATTAAATTCTTTTAGGTTTTGTTTTTTATTTATTTTTTATTCGGTTTCTCTCTTTTTAAAGTTTTTATTTTGTTTTTATTTCATTTTTATTTAGTTTTAGTTTTTATTTATTTTAACTTATTTTTAATTATGTTTTCCATAATTTTTAATTTTTATTTAGTTTTTATTTTTTGAATTTATTTTCAATTATTTTAATCTTGTTTTTCATTTATATATAATTTAATTTTTTTTCAAAATTTTATTTTACTTAAATTTATTTTAATATTTTTTATGTTTTTCTATGGGTCGAACTTAATGGCAATTTTTTTTCGAACTTTATTCATTGGCGAACTTGAACCAAATTTTATCCTCGTTGAATTTGAACCTTGTGACTTGGGTAGTAGGTATGAAGCGTGAGTGACACTTCTGGTAGATGATATATACAAACTGAAATTGATTTGACAAATGCATTTCCGTTGGTCTGGGTCTTTTGCCCCTTCACTCTAATTTTTGCGTTGTGACCCCTGTAACTTTCTAATCAAATATCTTCTTCGTCTTGTCGTAGAATGGCAGCAATATTTGAACTAAGAAAAACAATAATTGTTAGGTGCATATATTGTGGGTTAATCGGTGTTTTTAGTATTGTCTATTTATCAAACCCCTAGGCGATAAATAATATGTCAAAAAAAGTAAATTGCTTAATTGAAAACAACTACAATGACATGCAAAACCTATGTTGTGCGCAATTTTTTTTTCATGAAGAATATTAGATTCAACAATGACAAATGTAATAATGATTGCTTGATCTCTCTAGAATCCTAGTAATTGCTGAATAGATTCATGTTAGTGTTAGATGTATACTCTTGCTCTCAATGATCTACAATACTTGTGTTTTTATAGACAAATTGAATCCAAATGAGGATCATGGTTGTGCCCAAATTGACATCAACAATTCAAAAGCAATAGAGATGGGACAAGAGGGATGTGTGCACATTACTCAAAAGGGGCCACATAGGGGGTCGAGCAATGTGAGTGACAGTCTTGACAGAGTTAGGAGCATCACTCACGCTCCTAACACAAAGTTCAAAGCTAGGGCAAATAAAGGAGAGAGAAAGGGACAACTAGAGGGCGTTGAGAGAAAAGATGTGGGCCATTAGAAGTCGACAAACACGCTATTAACTTCCAATTTGGACCAATAATCAACAAGTACGTAAGCATCTTATAAATGCCATGGGGCCATTTTTAGATGTCTACGTTTTGCCCCACTTTGAAGTCTGTGCATGCGTAAGTTTTAAAGTAAATAAAGATACAGAGGTGGATCTAAATGTGGATACAAAATCTTGCACGTGTGAATCTTTGGAACAAAAGCCAATGCACCTAAGAATCTGCAAAAACTAATTTTCTTTTCTACACATGCATTGGTGAGTGCTAAATAATGAAAAGCTATTGAAATCCGTAGTATTGGAAATGTAATGCCTCATTTTGTTAAGATGATATAAAAGAATGGAAAGGAGTTGGGCACTCTATTAAATTTTGGCCTTATTTAAAGTCTTGAACTAAATTTTGAGTACTCTTTTAAGTAACATTTTGGATAAAATCTAGATACAACATTGAGAACACTCCTAGATAAAGCTAAATGATATCTTGAGTACATCCTTAATAGGAATGAATGAAATTTGCATGATACTTTGAATACATCCTCATTAGGAGTAAATAGGGTTTGAGTTACTAGAATTGTGATGTGATGACCCCCCCCCTCTTGAGATTTGAGATAAACATGTGAAGCTCAAATCTCAAAATAAAGGGATTAAATGCACCATGTTTAATATAAAATTTGAAACTACCAAACGTAGAACGTATAAATATGTAATCTTGGAATCATGTGTTATGAATGAGTTGCCCCATATGGGCCTATGATATAAACAATGTAGGATTGAGAACCATATGCCCCATGTGGGCTCAAGATATTAGTATAGCGTAATCATCACAAGATATTGGTGTAGTGTAATCTATAGCAGTGTAAGTCATGAACATAGAGTCCTGTCCCCGATGGATGCATGATATGAATCATGGCAACATAGGCAAAAAGCAAAAGCGTTTGGATGATATCAATCTGGGCAACACATCATGGACATAAAACATGCTAGGCACATTAGTAAGATAATCATGATAGAAGATATGTTCAAATATATATGATAAGGCACAGAAGAACCACTCGAGAAAAATAGGAAACACATCAAGCATATGAAAACACATTAGTAAATTTTGAAATATATTAAGCTACAGGGAATAAATATTTGAGATGAGTGAAGCACATCATGTAGAAGCATGGAAGCATAAAAATAATGAATGTAAGAATAACTTGTATCAAAGTAGGGACATTCCCTATGTTTCCTCCAAAGTGAACATGAAATATGCCCTTAGGTCTACTATGGAGCCATAATAACGAACTTGCAACCTATTGAGAAACAAGATCTCTATCTACCTCGCCAATTTCTTTAGTACCATATATGAAAAGATAGTGAAGTGAGGCCTTTATCTATGGGCTTACGACATGAACATGAAGTGTGTACTTTAGCATAGTTACGATGTACAAATCTTTTTGCAGCCAACACTTAACAAGGTAAAGGTAAAGGAGTTTAAAAAAACAAACAATAATTATTGCATCTTATGACAAACATTTGAAAAACACTTTTAACAATTAGATAAAGTAGAATAAAATTAATGATAACAAGTTACATATAAAAATAGCTTCTCACCCACTCACCTATAGGATTCTTAATCACCCGCTACTTCTATCATAGCTTGTTAGATTACTATATTGAAAAAAATGTGCCTTCATCATGTAGAAGTTATTGTGGAATTTTGGGATGAGACAAAGTAAGCAAAATCAAGAGGATAGACAATAATAAAGCAACATTAGAAAATGAAACTTGAGTAAAGTAGAAAAATGGAGGCAAAGATGCAAAATTGGATGAAAATAACTGGAAAATAAGGCTTGAAAAGTAACATGACAACTTGACAAGAAGACGTGGTGCAAAACAAGGTTAAAAAAAGTTAGGGAAGTCCGTGAAGCATAAACAACTAACATAATCAGGTGAAAAAAATAACTTTGAAACAATGATGAAATGTAAAGAAAAATCTTGAACATTACTATAAAAGGCAAAGGGAAGCTGAACATAAGTTAGAAGTGGAAAACAGGGAACAAAGAAGACACCACGTGGGTGGAATAAAATAGAAGCTTGATTGGAAGAACATGCAAAGAAGCAAGCATACAAACAAAGAAAAAAGGAAACAATGATAGAAAAGTAAAGAGTATTCATTTGCAAGTATAAACAATTAGTAAGCAAAGCTAACCAATAATAGCATCATGATTAAGCAAGTCATAATAGTCATTAGAAGATATATAAAAGATGAAGCATTAGGATCATTAGATCAAACAGAGGGTGTCAAGGTAGTCGTGAATCAAGGAATGAGAAATGGTCATTATACATCTTCTTCCTACCATACTATTCATTAAGCGATCTTTCTCATTGATAGTATCTTGAATAAGTGAATTCTTTTTGAGCTCTTTTGGTTGTGTAGTAGCTATGGGTTGTGGTAGACACACACTTGTTGGGATAAATCATACTTTATGTTTTGTCGCCTTAGGAATAGATCATGGTTCTTCCTTTGGTATTTCCTTATGTAAGGCCTCTCCTTGAATTTGTTTTGGAAAGTTGAAACTTGAAGGTCCAAATTTCAAGCATTTATGCAAAGTATAAGGAGTTGCTTTCATTTGGTGTATCCAAGGTCTACCAAGCAAAACATTGTAAGATTGTTACAACCCACTAGATGAACTAAAACAAAATGCAGTAAATTTTTTTTAAAATTTTTTTATAACACAAAATTTACTTCCTCAAACAAGTATTCTATTTAAAATTATAGAATCACAATATATTATCATAACAAATAATCATTCAAATTTCAACTTTAATTTCAATGCAACATAGAGTGTTACAACTTCATGAAATAAAATACATGACACAATTGTGGCTGGTCTCACAATATAGCAACCGCTGTTCAAGTAAATAATATTACATTTACAAATTCAATAGGCATTTAGCCTTATATACTATATAAAGATAACTAACTTTCAGGAGCTCAAGTTGCACCAACTCGCGTATCCCTGATAACCTCAAGTGTTGTCTCTAGGAATGTACTGTAGTGGGGGAGGGAGATCATCATTCAAACGCTTTATCACTCCAACCCCGGACCAACGATCCCCTTCACAATCTGTTATCAGGGAATGGCCCTCCCTACACGGATAGGCAGATAAAATGGTGTGGGAATCCAGAATGAGACATGCTAGTACCCCTTTGTGCTATAAGATTCTACTACATGACGTGTATCATAAAGAAAAATATGTTTTTACTATGATATCACACAACATGCAAATCATACATATGGATTGACAATGTTAATTTAACATTACTTTGGTCAAAGGTTTAAATAACATATGATCATCTGGGTCAGTCAAATTCATAACACATCACTTGATCGGGTTATCCATATCCATCATTGGTGATGTTAACCAGGTTTGAGAAACCGTCTCGCTGCTTGGGTAGTATCATCAATGCATGCCTCATAATATACATAACACATAAATAATCCAAAGCATAAGCTCACCATTCGGGTAAACTAATGTAAGGATCGTGATCACATACATGCAATATCTGTTATAAATAAGCATACATTGACAAAACCATGCCAACCAAATACGACAACAAAAGTCTATAATAACTCAATTATAACTGATATTTTCAAGCGTAATCCTATTTGTTTGTTCAAAGAAGTACATTAAGAAACAAAGACCTTTCAGACAGTTTCCAAAATGGTTAGATCTAGTTTTCCCCTAATACCAACAAAATTTGGAAGGAAAGGCTCTAATTAACGATTTTTCGTATTTTTAAAATAGCACAAAATATGTATTACCACAAAATCAATTGTTTTTAAACATATTTTGTTAATTTCCTCATGAACCTTATAATATCTTTCATTTCACATAATAACGTCAAATATTAAGAAATGAAATAAATTCTCCTACATAATTTAATCACAATGTATAAACCAATGCCGATATTCAAATTGTAGGTTTCCATGGCATTTGATTTATATTTATACTAAAATTCCATCAAATTTCATTTATGATATGCTTTAAATGGAAAAGCTTGTTATAAAAACATAGGAAAATCACAATTAATGAACTTACTAACCAACTATATAATTTTTGATTATATATTTATACATTAATAATCAAATAAAATTACTTAACCAACTATATATGGCTCTCTCTCTACCCTTCCTGACAATTCACAATAATTTTAAATCAAATATGTGCTAGCCAACGAATTATGAAAGTTGTGACAGAATCGAAGAAAGTCACTTTCACGATATAATTGCTGGATGGAGGAAGCGACGTGAAGTGACTCGCACTCCCAGAAGGAACCACGACCACAATACATATATATTTTATATATGTTCTACCCAGACATGGAGATAAACACATATTGGTAGTCTGTTGAAATCCTTGACTGAAATGGAATGCGGTTTTGCTTGAATTGAAACGACTGAGATAAAAGAATGGTGGAGGTGTTCTTGGGCTGAAATTAAAGAAAAGAAAGGAACATAACTAGATATACAAACTCAATGATTTTAATGACATTCTCAAGCCTTAAGCGACTTGCAAAATGGTTGGGCGCTACCGGAGAGGCTGGGGTTTAAAACATGACTTCTTTAATTGCCAATTCAGTGACTCTGCATGTACTTTCTTATTTTCAGTACCATATACAAGCAGTGATGTTACAATTTAAAACTCAACAATGTAAAACACATGCACGACTCAGTTACTCAAATGCATGGCTCAGCATAACGACAATAACTCAACATCCAACTTAAAGACTTCAGCTTTACGCTTAAGAGACTTAGTGATCTCCTAAAAGACCCAATGCTTTGATTAGGTGGCTCAACAACTTCAATAAAAAGAGACTGTGTTTCAATACATATATATTCATAAATATATATCCATATATAAATTATATATCTAGTTTGGCAATCATCACTGATCTAGAGGTCAATTCAGAAAAGGTCCTAACGCAGAGCGAAACTTGCACCATTGCGTAGGGCCCATTGAGACCTTTCCAATGGTATGTGGAACGCAGAAAATAGAGCTCATATGCTCCTTGTGCAGTCGGTCAAAGGTACAATCAAGCTGGTCAAACTACCAAAATTGACCATTATGGAATGATTCGAGAATAGTTCCAATGTGTAGGGTATCTTGAGAGCTTTTTGGTGCAATTTGAACAGGTTGATTTTGAGCTCGTATGCGCAAGTTATCGTGCGTCGAATATCAAACATGGCAAAAAAATTGGGTTTGGATGGAACAACCAGTTGGACGTCGACAAGTGGCGAGTGGACGACAAGTGGTGAGTGGAGATTGGACCACATGGTGGGTCCTCAAGCCACCACGTGGCTTGCCACCATTCAATTATTTTACCATGGTCCAATTTTGACTATATTGTAATTAATTATCCTCGAATGTTCCAAACAAACCATATAACTTACCACTTCCACGTGACACATCCACCTCACCACATAGTTTCCACATACCTACCACATGACCCTATGTTCCATGTCACATTCCATATCCCAACATCCATGTGAAACCCACATGCCACCACAATTCCCACGAAATATATGTTTATGCCAAACACTTGGCATTATTCACCACGAGTTTCGTGGTATATGAAAATTCAAACAACCACCACTTACCGAATGTGGGACAATAGATTAACATGACCACCGAAACCGTTGAGAAGGGACTCGAACCATGACAAGTTTGGATAAAAGGCCCAACCGCTTGGGCTACGGATTTGAACGGCTATATAAAGTCGGGACCATGTATTTAAACAACATCAAACAAGCTTAGCAACCATTGTATAAGGCTAGAGCTAGAGAGCTTGGACGAATTGTAGAGGGTGCTAGAGACAGAATTGGGAAAATGTTCGAAAAGAGACTTATATTATTTTTTCCCAAGGAACAATTTTGTAGGTTATCACTTTTCATTTTGGAGAGGTAAGTATGTTTCAAGCGTTTTTTCTAATACATTGGCAAATAAAGGACCCAGAAACATAGGCCATTGTGCCGAACTCCGTTATCAAATGTGTGTTGATTTTCTTGATGACTCTTGCAAAATTGTTCTTTTAAATAAATTTGCAAGTTAAATATTAATTAATTCCGTAAATTATTATTATTAAGCAAAATCAATATATGTAAGCGTATTTTGCTAAAGTTTCGGATCAATCACTAAAATGACATCGAAACAGAGATAAGCTACAGCTACTCAATGGTCAAATGTTTTAATTGATAGGTCGGAGACCAGCATACAAAATTAACCCGATTCCTCAAAATAAATATAGCACAGATATAATATTTGGAAGATCCAAGTGATGAATACAACAGTTATTTACTGAATAGAATGCGGTTCAACGTAAATTGAATCAGGGGAGATATAAAATGCTGGTGGCGTTACTATTCTTGGGCTAAAATTAAAGAAAAGGAACAAAATTTGCCAATCCATCTCAGCCTTAACACATTCAAAATCTTATAAGGAAACAAATAAATATCTCAACTTATTATAAAACCCTGGGTGATTGAACAAGGAACTAGGCGTTGAATAATTGGTTGGGCACAGAGTATTAATGACTCAGCGATTTTATAATAACAGAAGTCACATTTCGTTGCGTGATCTTATATGTATATATAAGCTATGCAAGTATATTTAAATCTATAATTATATATATACACCTGAACCGTTTGAACATTTCTCATATATTTTAAAAAAACAAAAGGAAACATAAAATCCATAATCCAAAATTTTTTCAATACCAATAATACACTTATTAAGTTAATTACAGTACCCACTTAGTACGCTTTTCCCTTCGTTGCAGATAAAATTTCTCCTTTGTTTTCAAAGCTTTCTTTCTTCCAATTTCCGCTTCTCTTTCTCCGTGTATCATTGTGTGTTCCAATCCTTCTTTTTTCAATCCCCTTAATACCGTTTTCTCCCCATTTCCTTTTATTTGCATGCCACTTGAAATCAACGCTGTAGGCTTTGTTCTCAATAATTAATTGGGAGTCCCACAAGTAATTATCGGATAAATTTATAATTTATCTCCCTTGATTTCTCAAGTTAGTATTAAGGTAACTCAACTTTACCTTTTCAAGTAAAGCCATCGTAAGATTTCATGCATTACTAATTAATAATCAATTCCACTTGACTAATACCAGATAAGTCTTTTAAAGTATATGTTCATCCTAGTGTTTAATTAGGATTTATATCATATTTAATTAACGTAAGTACTATGTTGAATATCATAAATTAATAATTGTCTAATACAATTATTAAACAATTTAAGATTATAATAAATCTTTATTTTGACAAATTAAATATAACATTACTACTATTTTAATTTCATATTGAAAGATGCATAAATGACACAATTTATAGAGTACAATATAAAACATCTTACAACATAGTAATCACTATAACCAATTTTAGAATAAAAACTATTCTTTTTTAAAGCACAACTGAAATATAATCAATGCAAATTATTCTAACATTAATGAGCATAATACTAGCAAACCAGATTAATACAAAGAATTTAACAAGTCAATCTACAGTGGTGTGTGAATTTAGATTACTATTATTTTCATTTTGTCATATTGCAATCCTCTCATCTGCACTACCCTCTTCGATGATGCTTTCTCTCGTCAAGCTCTGAGAGTAAAACCAATCCTGCATCCACCTCATATCAAATATGTAGTTAGTCTGAGTCATCATAGGTATAATCAATGATGCAAGACTAACAAGTATACATCTGCAATGCACAGAATAATCAAACACAACTGTAACATCATGTATACAAATCATCAATATCATTGTTCCTAACAACATTTGTCATAGTGCTCAAATCAAAGCAATAAAAATTCAGTTATTAACCATTTCAAATCCACGAATTTAAATGTAAAATCATAGGGTGAAATCGGGATGTAACAAAGATTCATTATTGGGTGCCATATGATTAATCTTTGATATGTTTTTGGACCCACTTTAATAATGCAACTAAGAGGCTATCTACCAATACCATCATATCCCGTAATAACCATTGGAGTATATGCCAAAATGTCCTTGTTAAATTCTAGGTATATCCTTAGTGCAAATATGTGAGCATGAACCATTATTCCATCTTTTTCCTTTCTATCTAAGAAGGGTCTTATGAACAAAGGTCCATTGTATGAATTACTTGGAATCTTACTCTCATAAAAAACACAATTTGCAGAGATGCTTCTTTCCTCTTAGTTGAATGAGCCACACCAATAAAACAATCAAGTGGATGAGCATCAACGTCCATAAACATTTCATTATGATTTTGCTTATCTATCATATGGATATTTTCTTTGTTGCTTGATGGGTTATTGTGATTTGGAAAGTGTTGGTTTGGTAGAGCTATTGATTGATTCAAATTGTTATTTGTTCCATCCACTTGGATTTGATTATTGTTTCTTGAATGATCGAATTTTCTTACTGGAGGCAAAGTAACCAAGCTATACTTAAACAATCTCTTCAAGACATTATTGAACTTTCACTAAACCTAGTGAATTACCTATGTTTCTATTGTTTAGGTAATATGAACTTCTTAGATTGTTGTTCTATAGCACTGACCACATTCTTAGCATCATTCTTAGGTTGAAATCTTTTCTCATTGCGTCTAATTTGTAAGTTTGTCTTGTTTGGAAATTTTGCACCGTTGGACCCATACTTAAGCACATTTACATTTAGAAGTTTGACTTCAAAGTCTCTAACAACATGACAAAGTTCATTAAAAGAATGATAAGGGTTGAAGTCCATTTTGTCCTTAATGATTTGAAGCAAACTATTGGCAAAAATAATTAAAGGTCACTATATGGTGGTTGATAAGACATCTTGGTAATTGTTGACTATTTTGACCACAAGTCAAAATAGGACAACTCCCTATGGTCCAAAATTTGATATAGGGTCTGTTAGCATGTTATGGTTATATGGTTTATTTGATGTCATTTAATATGTTTCTAGCTTTATCATAGTCCAATTTAGTCTTTATGTCATTTTGTGTCACTTAAGGATCATAAATGGGTCATAAATGAAGGTAGTACGATTTTCCAAGGTGTCCAAGTGTTCTAAACTCCCTTTCAACGTCCAATATGTCAGATTCCTTGTTAGGAATGCCAGGGCTAACTGAAACTTGCAGGTTTCTAACTGAAAATCAAGAAAACAAGAGAAAAGGGAGTTTTGGCAGCAGTACGGCTTATGGAGGAGAGTGGCACGTGGGAGAAGCTTATGCAGTGATCCTTCGTCTTCCCTAACTCCATTTCCACGCTTGATCTGCTTTGGAAGTGCCAAAAATGAGCCAAAACTGTTTCTCTTCTGCATTGCTCCACTAGGCAAACAAAATTGGCCAGTAGGACTTCCAGGGCAAAAGCTCTTGGTGGTGGATAGTACTTTTGGTCTGCGTAACATTCATGGCAGGAGTTCAAGGATTGGCTTCCTATGCTTTATGAACCATCCTTTACAAGTTAACTGTCTCATTTTGCATGATAAACCTCATACCCTACAGGGTTTTCTTTTGTATGAGTAGGGCCGTACAATCTAATTGTTGAATTGCTTCTACAGGATGTGGAATTCTCCCTTTCATGTTTTCCATCTTGGTTTGCATGTTTGGAGTTGATTTCATGAGCCAAACAGTTCGTGTTGCAGGTTGATGTCACTAGTGGATTGGCAGTCAAGTTTCACCAATTGTAGAAGGTTTCTTTCTCTACAATTGTTTCAAATCAATGTGAGGTGTTGTGTTTCATGTCTCCAATGTCTTCTTGATCCCCTCTCCTTCCAAGTTCACTCTCCAAAGCTATCATCATGAAAGTTGCAGTCAAGGACTCACAGTTAGTTTTCTGCATGATTCCTTACATAGTCAACTAAGTGAGGTGTCTTGAAGTGTGAGAACGTTCATAGAAGGTAGATGAAGATTCCCAAGTTGTTGAACACCTCTTTGGAGCATGAACAAACAAGTTAAACCTCTCTAATGCCATGTAACTGACTATGACAGTTAGTTCTCTAAGATACAAAGTCTTGTACCATTGAATGTACGTCTACAGGTGCCATAGAAAGAGTCAATCACGTTGGGACAAGGCAATTGTTTGGTTTCAAGTTCCTTATGGTTGAAATGATTCGTTTGAAGAAGGTTCAATATGAACTATAAGGTCACATTCCATGCATATGGCTCACATCTACATTCACTGCCTTGTCTGCAACTATATGCACATGTATAGGGGTCCCCATAGAGCTCTGAAGGTTTTGTATGGTGGAGTTTAACATGTTTTGAAACCTTCATGAAGTTTGGGAAGTTAGAAAAGACCATGGCAATCATGTTTAAGGTCATTAAAGAGCAAGCAAGCTCAAGAAATCATGTTCAAGTTGAAGAATTGAGTTTAGGGACAAGTTCCGTAAAAGCTCCAAAACATAGCCCTAACCACTTTTGGTGTCACCAAATGATGATGTGACACAAGTCTAGATGAGTCCAAATGCATCCTATATTGTAGCCCTATCCTAGGGGTAGAACCTTGCAAAAGAGAATGGATGTGTGACTAGAGGAACATGATGTTTAGGGGCCTCCATTCTTGGCATTTGTTCACTATAGACATTCAATGTTTTCTGCAGTATGTTGGATCACATATGACCTCATGAACTAAGGTGACCTAGCAGGAGTATATATGCATGATAAGTGATCCTATGAAGGTAAGGAAGGTATTCGTGTTTCAAAAAACATCAAGGTGAGATGGAATACAATGTCTTGGTCTTGACCACCACTTACAGGGCACCATTGCTTTTAAGGAGAACCTACAACTTGACTGTAGGTACCTACAGTACCATAAGTCAAACCTTGGAGATTACACCTGTAGACATGAGCATTGGCTAATTGAAGTTGGTTCAAGGGCCTCAAATGGATTCTATGAGGCTTAACACAGTGTTTCAAGATTGGTAATTCACCTACAGGGTCCTTTTTGCCTCAACAAGGTTAACTACTGTTGACTGTAGTAGACAGTGAGCTAGAACATGGTGACTAGATGATGGCCTGGCCTAAACAAGATGCATATAGGTCCAAATGAGTTGGAAGATGACCTTGGGGACTCCAAGAAGGTCTTTAAGCATTGTATTCAAGGTGCAATCATGTAAGTATATATACCTACATGTATCACTTTTTGAGCAAGAAAGTACAATCATAGTTGACTGTCAACTAGACCAGTCAAGAGAGGACATGCAATGCAGAGTTTAGCAGAGTGGTGAAGTGTGTTATGAATGAGAACACTTGGACAATGAGAGTATCCATCTCAAGAGACTTTCATAACATGGAAACAGGGGAAGGAAAGGTTCCAAGGACAACCTATAGTCCACACACATGTATAAACCCTGCACAGTCAACATTTCCATGAGTCTGTCTTAGGTTTTGAGACACTTGGGGGTGCTAAAGATGTGACGAAGCCATGAAAATTGATACAAAGGGTCCCCACCACTTCATGAAGCCCCTTGTATATTCACGTTTGCTGAGGCAACAAAGGAAGTGACCTCTGTTTTGTCTCAGACAGAGGGCACTCCCCAAGAGTGAAAATCTGCAAGTTTAGAGGAAAGAAGATGAGAAGGTGAGCTAGAGGCTGATGAGACCTTGCAGGTGGATGTCATGAGCTGTGCTAGGCATAAATGAACACAAAAAAAGCTTCATGGATGCTTGAAACATAACAGGGTGGTCTAAACCCACATGGGAGCAGACATACCTATTAGGTCTCAACTAGGTCTAAAGCCCAAAAGGGGGTCATTTTCATTTCTAGCACTAGATAGACATTCCAAAGCATTAGAATACTTGCTTGGGGAATCATAAGGAGTGTTTGAACTGTTGGAATGCAAATGAGACCACAAGTAAGCCATTTCTTGGCTTAAGACCATCACAAGGTATGCAGAATGGAGAACAAAGCTCGAGAAGGCAAGTTTGAGAGATCACACCTACATGGATGCTTAGCATGGGAGTCTGAGGAGTTGTGGGATGTTGACGGAGGTCCCAAACTTGCATTTTGTGGGATTTGTTCAGGATTCTAACATCAGCGTGTATGAACAATCCTTAGAGGGCAAAATCACTCTAAACCCTCTAAAACCGTTACTAGTGACGTGATTGGGAAGATGAAGTAAGAGAGGCATCCAAGAGGGATAGAATGAACATGAAAGTGATTGGAGCTTGCACAGGACTCCTTAAGGCTCCTTCCCATTCATTTGGAGTTCACCCTACTTGTACGAACAGGGTGGAAAATGGCTTTTCTTGACAATTGTGTATTGTGCAGGTATGGAAGGGTTCTAAGAGATGCAAGTCACTTTGGGAGATAGGTTGGGTCTTAAGCTAACCTCTCATACTCATTTGTTGCTTCAGAAAAGCTCACAACTATCTTTGCAAGTACATCTCAACCAGTCCAAACTGGCATAGTGAACAAGCAAGTGAGAAGGTGAAAACTCTAAGTGGGAGGCCTTTTAAGGTCTACTTGATGGATCTAAGGGTATGAGGGATCTTGACAAGTGTCATACTCTCCTCTGTATGGATTGGATTGGAAAACTGAGGACAACCTCAGTGCCAAGTGTGAAGGGTGAGTGAAAGAGGAGTTATTATGGGGGACGCCACAGATCTGCTGGTTCGTGGAAGTGCACCGGAATTGATGTGAGACACGATTTGCACGAGAAGGCCAAATCTAGGCAAACACATACAATTGCAAATTACGAATAAACAAAGACTAATTTTCACATAACAAAGTTAATGGCTCCATCTCAATAAGTTCGGATTAGATAATCCGTATGAAGTACAGGGACAAATAGGAGTGGATGTAACTCCTCCATGAAAGGCGGTCAAGGACGCCTCAAAAATAGAGTGTGACTCCCTGGTCTCAGAATAGTCAGTCAACAGAGTAACCCCCACAATGAATGAGGTGTAAGATAATTGCTATGACATATGACATGTCAACAGAAACTCTTATGACTGCACACCTAAGTAAGACTATCCAAAAATGTAGGAAATCTAAATGACATGAAATATTCAAGTAGGAAAAATACAAGAAAATGCGAGGAAAATAAATCCTACACTAACACCTCCCATAAGCGTAGCTTAGGTGGGCAATGATAAAAAAATGAGTCTCGGCAATTGGCCCTGATCAAGTACCCATGTACAATGCAACCCCTCATACATAGAGAAGAGAAAATCCAGTGGGAAAAACTCCCCTCAAAAGAGATAAATGAAGTGAAGAGGCTAGAAGCCCCCCTGAAGATGATGAAGTTGCCGAAGTGGACTGCAACTCAAAAATAGCTTGTAGATGAATGAACTTGCTCTTAGTGAAGGGTTTGGTGAAGATATCACCCTGCTCTGAAGACTTGCAAAATACTAAGTCGATGACTTGCTCATGAATCGACTCTCGAATGAAATGCATGTGAATCTCGATGTGTTTGGTACTCTGATGAAGGACTGGATCCTTGTTGATCTGAATGGTGCTCTGGTTGTCATAGAATATGACTGTAGGCCATCTGATCTGGTTACCAAGCTCAGAAAGAATCCCCTGAAGCCAAATAGCCTCAGTAGTTGCATTAATAGGTCCTTTATACTCTACCTTTGTGGAAGATAGAGCAATAGCATTTTGCTTCTTGCTTGACCAACTGATGGGGCTCGAACTCAGTGAGAAACTGTAACTTGAAGTGGACTTACGACATTCAGTGTCGCTAGCCCAATTTGAGTCTGTGTAGCCGACCAGGTCAAAATTTGAACCAACCTTGTACTGTATCCTATACCTGCGTGAACCTTGAATTAAGTGCAAGATCTTTTTCGCTGCTCCACAATGCATGAATCTCGAAACAATACCAACGACATAAGAGATGTCGGGTTTGGTGTTAGTCAAGTAGATAACGCTACCAACAAGTTGTCGATACAAGGTAGCATCGACCAATGGAGTGGAACAATCAGCGTCAAGCTTGACTCCAGATAGGATGGAGTTGGAGATGGCTTACAGTCAGCCATGTGAAACCTTGCCAAAAGATCAAGAGAGTACTTGGACTATGCAAGTGAAATCCCTGAATCGGTCTAAGTGATCTCAATGCCAAGGAAGTAGTGCAGTAGGCCCAAGTCAGTCATGGCGAATTTGTCTTGAAGAGTTTTCTTCACTACTGAGATAGGCAAAGAATTCCTGACGATCAAAAGGTCATCAACATACAAAACCTGTGTCAATAATGAATCATCCTGTCGCAAAAATTACACATGGGGTTTGAGTGGCATCGGGTAAAACTTGAAGTAAGAAGGAATCCATTTTGGCATACCAGGCTTGAGGGCCCTGTTTGAGGCCATAAATAGATTTCTTAAGTTTGCATACTAAAGAAGAATCTCGAACAAATCCAGGTGGTTGCTCCATGTAGATCTCCTCAAGGTCTCCATGAAGAATGCACTCTTCACATCCATCTGATGCACATTTTAACCATGTGCGGCGGCTATTGCAAGTGTAAGTCTGATCGAAGTCATCTTGGTTACTGGTGCAAAGGTCTCTGAGTAGTCGATGCTGGCTACCTGTGAAAAACCTTTGGCTACTAATCTAGCTTTGTATTTGTCAACATACCCATCTGCATCATACTTGGTCCGATATATCCAACGACATTGAACCTTCTTCCTTCCCTTAGGAAGCGAAGACAAATCCCAAGTGTGATTGCTAATCAAAGAATCATATTTCTCATCCATGGCTCTATCCCACTCAGGTGTGCTTGATGTCTCTTTGAAAGTCTACGGATCAATCGTGGAAGCAAAGAAGGCATGTGGTCTACTCTAAAAGTCTGACTGAGTACATCTGTCATCATCTAGATCCCTTGTCCAAGTGCTTGCACTTTGAAGTGTCTGCCTAGCCCAAAGAGGCCCTGAAATGGGTGAGTCAGGGGCTGAACCTTCATTCTCTGATGCATGCTTAGAAGTGGATTAGGATGATTTCCCATCACTCTGCTCGCTGCCAGACTTGCTGTCGGAATTGGGAGAAGAAGCCTCTGTCTCAGGAACTTGCAGTGAGTAATATGAATCCTTGGAATTGCTCATCCAAACTGAGTGAAACCGATGTAGATGAAGTGTTTAGTAAAGAGTCGGTGGGACTATCTTGAAACCTAACACTTCTCTCGATGAACAACTGATGAGTCGTAGGGTGGAGAAGCCTATAACCCTTGACCTTGTTTGGATACCCAACAAAGATGCAAGGTTTAGATTGAGCCTCCATAACCTTGCATTTATTTTTGGGAATGTGTGCCATCGTCGGTGATCCGAAGACCTTGAAATGCTGCATCTCCAGTTTCCTATTATGCCAAGCTTCAAAAGGAGTGATGCCCTTTAAAGCTTTGTGAGCTATCTGGTTCTGAATGTAGCATGCACAATTGATGGCCTCTGCCCAGAACTGTGGAGCAAACGATCTAGATTGAATCATATAGTTTGCCATCTCCTTCAAGGACTGATTCTTGCGTTCTGCTACACCATTCTACTGAGTGTACGGTGCTGTTCGCTGAAGATTAATCCCTTATGTGATACAAAACTGCTCAAATCTATGGTTGACGTACTCCCCCCCATTGTTTGTCCAAAGGATTTTGATGCACTTTCCAGATTGCTTCTCAGCAAGAGCCTTGGAGTCTCAAAAATAATCAAACAGTTTGGACTTTTGTCTAAGAAAATAGACCCATGGGTATCTGAAAAAGTCATCAATGAAGATGAGGGCGTATCTGGCCCTAGTAAAAGGATGGGAAAACTGCTCCATGACATCACTATGAATCAGTTCAAGAGGTATTGAAGCTCTCTTAGCTTTGCCTTTGTCAAAATTTTTTTGGGATGTTTGCCAAGGGCACAACCCTCACAAAGTCCCTTAGAGAATTTAACTCTAGGCAAGTCGGTAACCACGCTGTGCTGACTCAACGACTCAAGATAGCGGTAGTTAAGATGGCCAAACCGCTTATGCCATAGCCTGCTAACTCTATCTAAATGGGTAAGCAATGCGGTAGGAGAAACATCTGGAGCAAAATGGGAGGTGTATAGCCTATAATGGTGATTAGTCCTCCCCAATGCAACTATAGTGTCACTGTGTAGCTTTCTGATTTCAACGAAATTTGGTGTGAACTTGACTCTCATGGCCTGCCTTGTGTGGATAATTTGATACACTGAAAGGAGATTAGTTGATAGTAAAGGTACACTTCAAACATTTATGAATGTTTCACTTTCGACTTCAACAGACTCTCTTCTTGCAACTGCTGTTGGAGTGTCATCACCCAAAGTGTAGAGGACATGCTACAGGGCTCTAAGTCAAGAAACGCAACCTCTGATGAACCCATATAGTGCTCTTCTAACCCAGGATGAAGTAGATGCGGAAGCCACTGCAACTAAAGCTTTGCCTTTAGGTTTCTCTTTCCCTTTTTCCTTTGTCTTAGAGGATTCTTTGATCGATGAAGATTGTTTGACAGACTCAGGGACCCCTATATTGTTCTCTAAGATATGTGTAAGGTGGTCTATTTGTTTCTTCATGCACTTGTGTTCATTGTGCCAACTCATCTTGCAATAGCACGTTACCTTCTCTGGCTTATGTTTCCCTTCGGAAGAGGTTTCAGTGTTAGTCTTTGTAGTGGTTTTCTATTTTTTCTTCTTTTCAGGATCCTTACACTTGTGTTTCTTATCCTTGCTGCTAGAGGCTTTCTATTTCTCATTCTTGACAATGACCGCTGAAGTGTTGGAAGACTTGAGGGTTCCCATCTGGATCAACTTATCTTGTTCTTTAGTCAAATCTGCAATGAAGTCATCTAAGGATGGCATTTTCTAGTTGGCTCCTATGGCTCTCTTGGTAGCATAAAATGTAAAGACAAATATAGAGTGATTAGGGCCTAGTTTTGCAAGCACAAAAAAAACTAATTGCTCATCTTTCTTCTCGGTTTCACACTCTTTTAACTGCAATCTATGTGACTTAAGTTTGGTGAAGAAGTCTTCCAATGTGTCAAATTTGCTAGGGCTCAGATTAATTAGCTCAATCTCAAGCTCATGACCTCTCAAGGTGTCGACTTTCCCAAACAAGTCTCTTAGGGTGTCCCATACTTCTTTGGGAGATTTGGCCGACTCTATGTGAAACAATAATTTTGACAACACTGAAATACATAAAATCCCAAAGGCTTGATCACATTTATTAAACTATTTTATCTTGTCTGCATCCGTTGTGGGCTCAGTTTCTACTCCCATAGTTATGTGAAACAACCCTTTACTCTTAAGAACCATTGTAATCTTACTTTTTCATTCCTGGTAGTTGAAGGGCGTGAGTGTATTAACAGTGCTAAGATCCATTGCAGAATTAAGATTAATGTGTTGTTGCATAAATAAAATGTGCAAAAAGAAGAGAATTGCAGAGTAGAATCACAAACCACAATACACCCCCCTTGAAACTAGGTCAGATATCGTCCCCCCAAATTTGATACTTCATAATTCAGTGCGTTTTACAATGCAAATGGGCTAGCTATGTGGGAAATTAAAAAAAACACACTTTTGCAAAAGACGACGCTCAATTTTGAGCTACCATTTACAAGATATTAACAAAACAGATTCTCGTCAATAGCGCATTTTTAATAAAAAATTGCACTAAATGATTAAAATATCCATGATGCTAAGGGGGTACTTAGCCTTTTAACCAGTTGGTGGAATCGGCTCGGAGTGAAGAATATAGAGGTTTTGATCGTGTGGGGGAATTGGCCTCTTGCCAACCCGGGCCTCACCCTTCGTCTTCGTCAAGTGGAGATACAAGGCTTAAAAAACCTCTAAATTGACATAAATATTAATTTCTCAAAAAATGACTTAATTCATAAAATCATAAACTTTGATTTTAGAATATGAAGATAAATCAAATGAGAAATAAACAACAAAAAAGACAAATATGAAATATTACATTGGATTTGAAGTGGGCTCACCAAAGAGAAGCGCCAAAATGAAGTGCCCAAACCCTAGATTCTTCTTTTGCTGGCAGTTTTTCTGATTTTGGGCATCGTCAAAAGAGAAATACATGTTTGAAAATGAACCAAAACATTGTTGGGAGGTTGAGGAATGCTGTGAGCAGCTACTAGAGATTTGTAGATATAAAAAAAAAGTTTTTTTTTTAAGACACCAGGTACAAAAATGTAGTTGAAGGGACGTTTTTACAGTTGGAGCCTTCAAAAATGCCTCCCACAGATCTGACGCTGCATATAGTGGTCGAAAAAACTCTGTCCAAGGGTCTGCAACAGGGCAAGATGCCGTTATACTTTATTTCAGGCTTGAAATAGAGTTTATGGGACGTCAAACTTCCACCAAAGAGCAAAAAACGTGGTCTGATTTTTCTAGTGGTCTGCAGGATGTTGGGAGGGCCGTGGAGATCCTTTACAGAGTTGAGAAACACTGCAAAGGCGCTGTTGAAACCTCCTTGGAACCCTGCAAATGGATTTGACTTGACAAATAACCAAAACCACGAAACCACAACCAAACCAACAAATAACAATACCACAATAATAAGAATCAGAGAAAACTTATTGCAAAAAGAATTAATTTTGAATTTGAAACTAATTGCAGTGATAAACCAGACATTAGTGATACCAATGTGGCTCTGATACCATATCGAGGACACCACAGATTTATTGGTTCGTGGAAGTGCATTGGAATTGATGCGAGACATGATTTGCACGAAGGTCAAATCTGGGCAAACACATACAACTGTGAATTACGAATAAACAAAGACTAATTTGCACGTAACAAAGTTAATGGCTCCAACTCAATACATTCGGATTAGATAATCTGTATGAAGTACAAGTACAAATAGGAGTGGATGTAACTCCTCCATGAAAGGCGGTCAAGGATGCCTAAAAAATAGTAACTCCCCGGTTTAAGAATAGCTGGGCAACAGAATTAGCCCCACAATGAATGAGGTGTAAGATCACTGCTATGACATATGACAGGTCAACATAAACTCTTATGACTGCACAACTAAGCAAGACTATTCACAAATGTAGGTAATCCAAATGACATGGAATATCCGAGTAGGAAAAATACAAGAAAATGCGAGGAAAATAAATCCTACACTAATAGTCATAGGAAAATAAATTCATGTTCAGAAGAATCTTGGTCATTAGGGACGCAATCAATACATGTTGGGGCTTTGTTTATAACCCCTCTCTTTCAATGCAATCATGATATTTACCGTTGGTTTGTTGTGGGATGTTCAAGGAAGGCTAAATGATGAAGACAGTTTCCAGGCATGCAAATGAAGAGTCCTATGCCACATTTCAAGGGTTTCATGCCTTTGAGGGACGTTTGTCTTATGAGACCTTGCATGGTCTATTCCATATTCCCTTCTGATGTAGATGTAACTTCTCTCAGCTTGACACATATTCTAGTGACTCTTAGACTTCATTCTTCTCTCTCATCTCTCAAATTATATAAGTAGTAGCCATTTTGGCTCTTGTAGGCTAATTCCACTCCATGTATGGCGAAACCTTGTTGGGTTTGACATTGTATTTTGCCTTAAAACAATAAATACAATCTGGTTTGAGTTCATATATCATCTTGTCAAAGTGTAAGAAGAGATATATAGTGAATAGTTAAGAGATATTCATCTATCCTTGCTTTCTCTCTCAATCTTTCAATATTTGATACAAGTTGTTTCACTCTAGCAGGTCATATGAAGTGTTGTCAAGTGTATGGATTTGTTTTCAAGTGTATAATGAGCCTTAGTGTCTGCAACTAATCTATGGTTCACTTACCTTGGATAGTTCTCATGCATCTCACCTTCATATTGAAATACTAATGTTAGAGCATTCTAGGATTTCGAAGCTATTGTTGTTGGTCTTGTTTCTTAGTGAAAGAAGTATGATGATCTTGTGAAAATCCTTTTGGTGTATTCTTAGAGTATTTTCATTTCATGTAAACTTCTATCTTTTTTCCCACAAACAATTAGTTAAGCAAGGGATAAGCATTTCAAGGTAAATTCAGGTAGCTAGCCCTTCAATCTAGAGGTTTACTTCTACCATAGGTAAACCCACATACCTAGAATTATTCCCATGTTGCCCAAATCTAAAGGAGACTTGAACATCCTCCTCTAGGGTGCAAGATTTGGTGACAACAATAACCATAGTCTAAAATCGAAGCATATACGAATGGTTTTATTTGATCCTTGCTTTTGAGCCAATTTTGCAAATGTGACTTTCATTCCAATGTTGATTTGAAAATGAGTTAAGAAATATTATCAATTAACGTTGTAAAACAACATATGTATCTAGATGGTAAAACAGAGAACCAATCAAGTGCATAACCTTCAAGCTTCTTGGGAATAACTTAGTCAATGGTCTATCGTCATGAGCAAGGTCTAATTAAGAGGCATAAAAGGCTCTAATGTGATGAGAATGATCTCCCTTTCCATTGAACATTCAAAGTTTGGAGCTACAAATCCTATTGGAAATGGATATGCAAGCACTTCATAAGCTAATAGGTTTAAGAGAGTATAATCAGAAGCCACCTAACTTTGAAAAAGAGTTTTAATTTGATTTGCAAGTCACACCATATATGCATCATAGTAATCAGCTTGGGGTCTAGAAGCATAAGTTGAAGAAATAGCATAAGTTGGAATAGATTCTCTTTTTGCAAAATAGAAGAATTAACAACAAATGAAACAAATTGAGGAACGTTATAAGCAAGAGGTTGTTGAAAAATAGAAGGAACCTTAGCAATCGAGGGATTTTGAGGCACATATTGAGGGAATAAATACATGTTGAGAAATTGGAATAACTTGGGAAGCACAAGTATGTTGAGAAATAGGAAGAACTTGAGAGGTAATAGAGACATTTTGAGAAATAGGAAGAACTTGAGAAGCTATATCATTTTGAAGAATGAGAGAAACATTAGGAAGAAGAGAAGCAACATTGGAAAAACTAGAAACTTGATTATTGGTAGGATTAGAAGAAATTTGAGAAATGACTACATGAGAGACCATAGGTTGAAGTTCTTGGATGATGTCAATTAGGACATGAAGTTGATCAGGGTATTCTGAAAGATATTTTCTAAATTTAAGAGCATGATTGACATTATGAACACTCATATATTCATTAGCTACCTTATAAGGCACACCCTGAGTTGTAGCCCTTTCTTGGTCTTCTAAATAAGCCTCATCATAATTTCCTTCACATTCATGCATATTATCAATTTGGGATCTATTCACGACAAAAGAAGAAACATTGGCATTGTGGAAAGACATAATTTCCATCATTTTCAATATAAAGTACAATTTTTGGAGCAACATTAGATACATTTCTAGATTACATTGTCATTTTAAAGATTGATCTAGAGTAACAAAAATAATTTCAATAAAATTAATAGGTTCTTGATTAAGCCTAACACTTTTCCTCGGTGGATTCTTAGATCTAATCAATTTAGACGACATAGATTGAAATCATACATGGAACATACCCACCATTTAAGCACATTAAGGTTTATATAAAAAATACAAAAATTAACCTAGGATTTCAGATCTGTTAGGAAAAATATCCTAAACTGTGAAAGTAAATAATGTAGAATTAAAAAAAGCGTTCAACAATGAACAATGAGATAACCACAACACAGAGAGATATGTGGAAAACCCGGCAAATTGCAGCAAGGGAAAAACTACGAGGCGATGACAGCCTCAAACTTCCATTCACTATACAAAAACTCCTTCCTCTTCTTCAAAGCTTTCTCCTTGTCTTGGCCTTCCTGCTCCTAGCTTACAACCACTATGCAAGCTTACATGCAAAGCTCTTAGCTTTGCTCCCAAGAATGGCTCTCTTCAAAGAAGTAGCTTTCTTTGAAGGCTCTTAGCTTTCTTGCTCCTTGTGTCTTACCTACAAAGAAGTTCTCCAAGAAGTTTTCAAGAACAGCTTACCAAGGAATGCTTACACACAAAGCTTTCTTACCTACCTTTAAGCTTACAAAGACTTGCTTTTTTCCAGAGTTTCATACAAAGCCCTTTACAATACATGTGATTAGCATCCTTTATAGAATTACAAGAGAGAAGAAGAGAGCAAAGAGAAACTAAGGAGAGAGTCCAAAAATGGCACCATACTCCATCATGCATGAATAGTATGCATAGTGTAGTGTTTGTCTACATGTGCAAAGGTCCACAAAGCAGAGCATCTAGACAAGATCAACCACCTCCATGTGCCATCAAGATATGGTGCCCCACTCCAAATGAGTGGACAATCAGGGACAATAGTTATTGTCTTTCACATTTATGACTTTAACCCAACATTTTAATCATGGAGTTCACATAGCACTGCGCCCTACACCCATACATGGGCCATGCCACATCACCTAAATGCCACCTCAGCATGTATAGTCACTTGAAACTCACCACAATGAATAGTGATTGTGAATAGTGACTTCACTTTCAATATTTTCCCATTTATTAGTATTCAGGAATTTCAAACCCCTGAGTATTATATCATCCAATTGCCTCCATTGTCCAAAACCACCATCATCAGTGTTCACCATGAACCAGCCAACAACTCCCGTTGCTTGGAAAATATCTAGTCATGTGCGTGCTATGGCGAACAAGAGGATTACATAGAGAGAATTCTGCCATCAAACTTATCTAACTGGGTTTCTCCTCCTGTCATTGTTGTAGCTCCCACAAGCACAAAACAACCTTGGCTCTGATACTACTAGATGCTAGGAAAAATATCCTAAACTGTGCAAGTAAATGATGAGGAATTAAAACAAGCATTCAACAATGAACAATGGGATAACCACAACACAGAGATATACGTGGAAACCTTTGCAAATTGCAGTAAGGGAAAATCCAAGGGGCAATGACAACTTCAAACTTCCATTCACTCTACAAAAACTTCTTCCTCTTCTTATAGAGCTTTCTCCTTCCTTGACTTGGCCTTCTTGCTCCTAGCTTACAACCACCATGCAAGCTTACATGCAAAGCTTTTAGCTTTGCTCCCAAGAATGCATCTCTTCAAAGAAATAGTTTTCTTTGAAGGCTCTTAGCTTTCTTGCTCCTTGCTTCTTACCTACAAAGAAGTTCTCCAAGAAGCCTTCAAGAGCAGCTTACCAATGAATGCTTACAAACAAAGCTTCCTTGTCTTCAAGCTTACAAAGACTTGCTTTGTTTTAGAGCTAAATACACAACCCTTTACAATACAAAGGACTAGCATCCTTTATAGAATTACATGAGGGAAGAAGAGAGAAGAGAGGAGAGAAACTAAGGAGAGAGTCCAAAAATGGCACCATATTCCATCATGCATGAATAGTATGCATAGTGTAGTGTTTGTTTACATGTGCAAAGGTCAACAAAGAAGAGCATCTACTTTAGACAAGATCAACCACCTCCATGTGCCATCAAGATATGATGTCCCACTCCACATGAACAATAGTTATTGTCTTCCATTTGTGCACAAAAGTCAAAAGGTGCTCAATTACCTTTATGATTTTAACCCAACACTTTAATCATGGAATCAACATAACAATGCACTCCACACCCATACATGGGCCATGCCACATCACCTAAATACTACGTTGTTTGGATATGGGTACGGGTACGATTCGGGTATGCGGGTACATCATTTTTCAAAAACCCTGATTTGGATACGTCGTGGGTACGTCTCTCTATATATATTTTAAATATATATATATATTTAAAAGAATTTTAAAATTAAATTTAAATACTACCTAAAGATATAGTAAACTGTAAATTTAAAATAAAATATAAATTATAATATTAAAAATGTAACAACTAAATAGTATTTAGTTTAAATTTTTAATATTAAATTTTATTTTATTTTTAATAGTTATATTATATTTTTAATATTTTATTATATATATATTTTTAATATTTTATTATATATATATTTTAATATTTTATTGTATATCTTATTTGTTTTAAAATATTTAAAGTTTTTAAAACTAAATATTTATATATTTTTTAATTTATAAATTATATTCTATATTTATATATTAAAATATTATTTATTTTTTAATTTTTTTTAAGTTGTTTTTAAGTTTTTAAATTTGTATTTTATATTTTATTATATATATTTTTTAATACGTATTTCCCAACTTGAGCATCCGGAATTGTTTGCGGGCAAAGGCGGGGAACAATATCTTTCCCGTCTTTTCACTTGCTTTCCCGCAAGGGCATTCGAAGAACACCCTCCCCCCATAGTAGTTATAAGTTAAAATCCATGCCACGATTCTCGTAAGGATCCCATTATATTGATCAAGCTCATTTTTTCAAGTGCAAATCGCACTGAAAAGGCAACTCCGACAGCGTTCTGAACACAGCGCGGTTTTTTTTAACTGTTTGACCCCTGGGAAGCTCGTCCCGTACGGAGCCGCTTACCCTACGTCAACTCAACCAACTTGCTCGCAATAAAGCAACCATGGACAGTATGCACCATGCATGCGACCACCTCAATTATAAGGCCGCTCAAGGACATCCTTCCCAGGAAAGCCCCCTACGCACTTTCAAAGAGGGCACATGCCATCCACAAAAGCCAAATCTCGACCGGCACAAACACCTCGACTCCAGGCAAAGGCAGCATTTGGAACAGGGGCAAAGGCAAGCAGGCCGTAGTGCTCTAGCCTCGGGTTTTCAGTTTACAGGCCCCTGCGAAGAACATCGCGTACGGAGCCCTACACCCTACATCCCGAAGCGATCAAACTCGCGATCGACACGAAGGACAGAGTGCACCGTGCACGCGGCCACCTCAATTTTAAGACCGCTCGAGAACTTCCTTACCCAGGAAAGCCCCCTACGCACTTTTAATTGGCGCAAACAGTCCGAACGCGTCAACCTCAGCGTGCAGGGAAAAGGTTTTTTTCGCGCGTTTTCTATTTTTTTTTTCGGTTTTTTGCGATAGTCGCCGGAAATTTTCGGGGACGCCCCGGAGGCGCCTGTCGGCGTGCCGGACGTTTCCGGCACGCCGGCGGGCGCCTTCGGGACGCCTCTGGGCGTCCCCGGGACGTCCCTGTGCCGGAGGTGCCTCCGAACAGGAGGCGTCGGGCTGGGGGGCGTACCCCTGCAACACAGCCTAAATGTCACTTCAACATGCATAGTCACTGCCAACTCACCACAGTGAATAGTGACCATGAGTAGTCACTGTGAATAGTGACTTCACTCGCAATAAAATCAAGCAAATCAAGCAATAATGAAGCTAGGGCTATTGGATCTAAGAGCATGCAATTAAATAAGCCTAGGAAAATTAGATAAATTCAAGTTTATCACAAGATTGAACAAGATATAACCCTAAAAGGCTGTAAGATAGCATGGCTTTACCAAAGTGTAATATGGATAAATGGATTACAATCATATTTGTGACAGAAATACCGATTACTATTAACTTGGTTAAATAGTATGTGCAAACCAATAATCAAAGCCGAACCAATTATTCCAAATCTATAAGGCGAATCCACAAGGTTTAGAAAGGCAAATACACAAGGTTTAGAACCTTATACTGAATATTGTGATATCTAGTGAAATTCGTTAGGCTCAGAACACAGAAATGCACGGCCAACATTGACAATGACCTTGCCCTGAAATTTAGCAGTGAACAGAATGTACAAAGCGTGTGCGACATTCCTAGCAGGTACGAAGCATGAGTGACGCTTTTGGTAGATGAATGACATAGTGAAATTGATTTGATGAGTTCACTCGCTTGGTCTGAATCTTCTTATTCCTTCGCTCCATTTTTTGCATTGCGACACTCATAACCTGCAAAACAAATTTCTTCTTTGGCTTGCCTGACAATGGTAGCAGTATTTGAACAATAAGGAAAACAATGAATTTTTAGGGACCTATCATGAGGGTTAGCTGGGTTTTTAAGTGCCATCCACTGATCAGGTCCCTAAGCAATAAACATGTAAAAAAGCAGTAAATTGCATCATTGAAAACAATTACAGGGACATACAAAACCTAGGTCGTGCGCCATAAATGCTCCACAAGAAATGCTAGCTTCAACAATACCAAATGCTTTAATGGTTGCTTGATCTTTCTAGAACGCTTGCAAGTGCTCAAAAGGTTCTTGTGAATGATAAATTGATATTTTGTCTCAATGAACTCCAATGCTTTTGTATTTATAGACACAAATTGAATTCAAATTAAGCACCATATTGGAAATAGATGGAAATGAGTTAGCAAGCAAGAACATTTTCAATAACTTAATTAAGCATGTCCCCTGGACTCCCCAGTTCATTGGGCACGTTCCTAGATATTTTGGGGATGTCTGAACGTCACCATATAACTGAACAGAAGTGGGGAAAACCCAGAGACATCCCATGGAAGTCCTGCAAGTAAAAAAAATAAAGGGGGACAGGATGGGGACATTTCTTCCCCATGCCTGCATCCCCGAATTGTCCTGGATGGCTTGGAAATGCCAGGGATGCATCCCCATGGTACATTGCAAAAGAATCTCATTTTAGGGTATGTGCCATGTAAATCCAACAGCTAGAATGGTGCCATGTAGCTAACTACATATGTAATTTGTATTTGTTGAACCAAATGTATCATAAAATTTAATTTTTATGTTTTGTGCATTCATCAAACAGGATACCTTGATAAATTGGTTTCATTATTGCAGGTTTGGAAGGGCCAAGGGATCAGAAAGTGGAAACATGGGCAGGGTGATGGTTTTTTTGTCCAATTTGAATCACCTCTCATGCGAAAATTGTGGTTTGTTTCCAGCTCAATTGAGAAAGGACAAACTTTATGCAGGTAAGTTTATACCTATTAATTCTATTTGTTAAAACCCGATCTTGTATGTTCGTTTTTAATTGCTATTTATTTTAGTGCTTTAACATGTTTTTGAAAAAGCGGCTAGTGAAAATAAAGAACCAAGTGTAAGTTTACCGTGGGGTATGTTGGAGATGCTGTTGCAAGTTTATCTGTTAATGCTTTTCGTGCCATTGCAGGGATCCTGAAGCTTTAGATTTGGATGCTCACGAAGTGCTTCCACCTCTTTTCAGATAGCAAAAAACACTTGATTTGCAATTTCTTTATAATATAGCTTGAAGAGTGCATTTATGCTTCTAGTAGCCAAGGAAGCCTTTCGAGCTTGCAGCCATCCATCACAGCCAGGGAGGAACAAGATATGAATGTCCAATGTTGTAGGCCGTTAGTTCCCTTCTATTGAGAATTGAAGGAACGTTCTATCATCTCTGTCATTGTATCTTTACACATGAAAATATCATGCAATAGAATTTTGTTTGCTAGCTAAGATTTGGCCCCGTCATTTTGTCTTAAATCCATTCTGGTAATTTTGTTAAAAGTTCCTAAATACTTTGCATTCTGCAGTTAGCTTTGCAATCAAGGAAGTTTATTGATTATTTATGCCAGAACCGTTTCCATATCATATTTGAATGCTCAGATCTTTTAAGTTGTGATGGTGTATGAACCATCTTAATAACAGATCTTACCCCTGTTTTGCTTGTGGGAAGTTATAAATCCGTATATTGCATAATGCTCCAAAGGGTTTTGTAATTTTAGGTTTGTAACTAGAGAATCCCCAGCATTGGATGGACCATGTAGATATCTTTTATTTCTCATTTATCCTTTGCCTTGTTTGACATAATTGTATTTGAAACATGCAAAATGTTTGTAGTCTTTGCACTTTGAACAGTCTACTATTGCTAATAGTGTAGGCAGCAGGCTTCATTGCATATCAGGATATGATGTAGTTTCATCGGGGTAGTTCTATTCTCTCACATAATGTGAAATAAATGATTAGTTCTATTCTGGATATGATGTAGTTCCAAGCTCTGATGAAACAAACATATTTAATGATGTTGGGTGGGTACACTGTGTATTAAAAGAAATGAAATTGATTGTGGCAGTTGCATCTGATTGCAACAGTGCGACTTTTATTTTTTCTGGCAAGCTGAAGATCTTTCGAGTGTTTGCAATCATATGGCTTGACAGTAATTATCTAAGTTATACACCTAAACTCCAATAGCGAGGGGTCAAACAAACCCACATGTATGAAGCCTGACCCTCACATAAATTTGAAAACTCTTTAAGATGTGCACACTATTTTAGATGGAAAAAGAGAGAACACACCACCTCTTTAAAGAACCTTCTATCATTTAGGGACATTAAAAATGGTTTCTCCATTTTTTGAGTGTATTGTTTGCCTGTCCCATGCATCATTAAAAAATAATGCACACTGAAAGCCCTTCAACAGGAAAGTTTAGTTTTTGTGATCATTTGAAGGTATCAAAACCAACATAGGAAATTTATGTAGTTAGTTATAATTTGGATAGGTTTCTAAATTTATACTTATTTCTTATGCGCTTTGTTTAGAAAGAGAGCAAAGATTATGTACAGTTAGCCCAAATGATTGGGATAGATGACACTAACAAAGATAACTAAAAAAAGTACAATGTAAATACGTTCAAAACAAATTGCAATGTATACTTTATTACTCTTATAAACCAAACTAATCTAAAGATGTCAAGTCGACTTATTTATCTATATTCATAGCTTCTAAACAGCAAGGATTCACATACAATGTAATGGTGAAACATTTGTATGTTATGCTTAAGTAATTCATTAGGATAGACCTTTTATTTTAGGGGAAAAAAATCATATAATGGAATATAATGATGTTAGAAACGAGGGTTTTTTTAAGCATAAAATTACATTATTAGAAACAAGGAATGTGAAATAACTCTAATGGTAACATAACATGAATGTAGGGAGGAATATAAATCAGAATGTATTCAATATAAACATTATTGTTTACATGTTTCATGTAAGCTTTTATAGGTTTACAATGGTTCGTTGTAAATATCAACTAACAGGTTGTACCTAACTTGAACAAAGTAATTATAAAACTAATATCAAATTGAATAAAGTAAACAAAACAATTGTTGGCTCATAAATGATCTATCATAAATGATCAAACAAACTCTCTCTTGATCTAAAAGGGTATACAAGATGAAATAAATAGAGTAATGATTTTGAAGTCATCAATTTTTTTTTAATGTAATTGTAATTGGTGTATTGAATTTTTTGGTATTGTTAAAAATTGATACATTGATAAAGAAGCTTGTCTTGCGAATTGTGGCATAAAAGATCGATGAACATGATAAAATCATGTTCATCCTCTGTGATCATCCATATCGTACTATAGTAGAACATGATCAAACCATGTATAATTACATCAATCAAACATAAGGCTCCACAGATAAGTCCATCCAAGCGATCAACTTATACTGTGTATGACACATTTCATAGATGCCCAACAATCATTGACGATTTTTGTTCAACACTATTGGTGCTAGCAATTCTTGTCAACTCTTACTGTGATCGATTATTAATCATAGTCCAATAAATGTTACATTGAAGATTTTTGTTCAACACTGTTGGCGCTAGCAATCCCTTTCAATTCTTACTATTATCAATGACTAATCGAAGTCCAAGAAATGTTATATCTTCTTTCTCTATAAAGCGAGAGGTGAGAAGCTATGCATCAAGAGAAACAAAATCAATCAATCTTGTCTCCATGTCATGAATATCAATGATAGAAAGCCAAAATTGGAAGAAAGCAAGAACACAAGCCAAATTTTTTTATTACAATAGATCCTGGGCTTGAGCCTAGTAGTTCACACAAGATGGGTGAATCATTGATCATTCAAAATAGTTTGTCAGGGCCATCGAGACCATAGACCTAGGCCATATATGATGTCTTTTGATCAGGGGAAAGTGTCATAATAACTTGAATAAATGGAGTAACTAGAAGATCTATCAATAGAATGATTTGCATAATTTGCATTAACTTTCTTTTTGTGTGGAGAGTGAGGTCGTCAATGATGATATATATCTGCGAGATGTCCAAGACCACCACATTTGAAACATCCAGGGTCATTCCTGTGTTGACGAGATCCAGAAGAAGTTGAATCACAAGAACCATTGGAGTGAGAAGTGTCTGGTGATCTTTGCGTTTCAAAGATCTTGGAGAGAGTCGATGAGAATGTTGTGGAGATTGTCTAGAATGGTGTGGAGACTGTCTCGGAGAGTGTTTCAGAGAGTGCTTCTGAAACTGCGCTTGTATATGACGATGATTTCTATGATGCGACCTGGGCTTTGATAGTGAACTACTTTGGTATGCTTATGTTGAGTCAACAAATCACAAATATAATAGAATGTTGTGCCAATGAGTTTATCACTAAGTTACAACATTTCGACAAAGTTGGTATATGCATAATTGAGATTATTCAAAGTTATAGATATGATCATGTCATCATTGATCTTGTCGCCTATAGTACAAGAATCTTGTTTTAGAGTTTTTATGTGAGAGAGATATTAAGATACATTTTATTCAGTGCTAAACTTATTACTAAGCAATTGAATTAAGAGATCAATCTTTTTATAGGTATGTTGTTTGCCATACAGATATTTTAATGCTTTCCAAAATTTTCATACGTCTATTTTATTAGCATCAATGTGAATAATCACCCATGCAATGTAGAATGATTTTATCAGTGTGAGTATGCGTTTATCGTGTTTTTGTTATTCAATCAATTTTACGACTTTAGTAGGTGGTGTGTTTTTTATTTCTGTTATTTCCCACAGATCATTAAAAATTAACATTTTCCATAAATAAACTCCATTCTTTATAATTTTTGGGAGTAAGTTATCACTTTTCAAAGATAAAACTTACAATTTTAACAATGAGCACAAAATATAGTGATTAAAAAATACTACTTAGAACTTTTCTTTGACCCTCATAAATCGATTTAAATTACAATAAATTTGAGACCTCTATAAGTTACAAATAATTTTTTTATATCCTTATAACTCCTTTACACAAAATAAGGTAAAAATAAATAAGTTTGACGAAAAGATATACCAATGGTTTTGAACCCTTGATCTTTCCTTTTATCAAGTGACTAATTAAAATATAATATCCATCCCTCCTTCAACCAATTTGAAAATACATAGGGATAATATTCTATTTATTGCTGATGTGGAAAAATACAAATAAATCTTTTACTAAAATTTCACTCCATATAAATATTTATAAACCTTATTTACTTGGCTAGTCTACGTGGGACTCAAAAAAGTTTTCACCAAAAATAAAATAAAATAAATAATTTTGTGTTAGACCAAATAAATGTTGATTAATGTGTTGAAGATTCGCGACGATCACAATTCAAGGAATTTGATCACATCAATCACAGTGACCAATCTTATCTTCAGTAAGCACAATCATATAAACCTTTTGTATGTTTCTCTTCGCTTTTTGATATGGCATCTGATTGCTTTTCTTTGCTTTTTGTATGCTTCACTCCAAGTTCATCATCTAAAGGTTGTATGAACGCTCTAAGGGCTTGATTTGGTTCATAGGCGATGGGACTGGTAATCATGGAATGGATGACAACGATGACATATACATGTCTTCATGGACTGGTACCATCATTGGTCCTCACAATTATGTGTTCATGAACTGGGACCATCATTAGTCCTCCCAATTTTGTGCATGAAGGGCACATTTATCAGCGCACGCTGTTTTGTGACAAGGATTATCCATGGAAGATATTCTCAACACTGTCTCTCTCTTTATGCTTTTATATTCATGACTTCCTCCTTCAAAACGTGACTTTGATATCACTGTAGATATAAATCAGAATGTATTTAATATAAGTATTATTATTTACATGTTTCATGAAAGCTTTTATAAACTTACAATGGTTGGTTGTAAAAACCAACCAATAGAGTGCAACTAACCCGAGCAAATAAAATAATTATAAAATTAATAACAAACTAAATAAAATAATCTTTGAATCATAAATAACTCAACAATGAAATAAAAATTGAAAAATTTTATATAATATATATATAAACAAATTATCAAACACATTATATTGTTAATATCATAAAAAGTACAAAATCAATTATAACATGTATTTAAAATAAAATATATTGTTTTAATTATACAATTTAATACTATATATAATTAAAAAATATAAACAATTTTACAATAGAGAATGAAAAGGTTAAAAAATGACGGTTTGCAATAAGTTTTTAAGGTTCAAGATATTTAAATGAAAACGTAAGAAAAAAATTAGGTTTCTATAACGAAAATGTAAATACCACATAACCATTGCCCATGTCATAGCTCCAAAATTAAAATGTAAATGTGGAGCAAATATATATATATATATATATATATATATATATATATATATATTTAATTTTTTTTTTTTTAATGCATCTTTAATTCAAGCAGCGAATCCTTAAAAATTAAGTAGTATGCTTCTTTGAGTAAAGGCAATTCCCTTGCTAATTTTGTTGGTTCATGTCCATATTCTTTTACTTTATAAAGATGCCTTGCACTTTCTATCTATTTAACGAGGGAATCATTTCCTCAAACAACGTTGTCATTATTGAACCTTTAGAAGAATTAAAGACCCCGATGGAGATAAAATCCAATCAAGGCCTTTTAGTCAAGGAGCTATTGGTGTTTGATATGATCTAAGAATTTAAGAATTTTAGAGTAAGTATTTTTTAAGTTGGGTAACGATTTTTGATAAATTGGTTTGGGATATAATTGGAGTTTAGATTCCAATTTATTAATTATAGAGTTTTATTTATTAATGGTTTCGAGAATTATATCAATGGTTATGAACAGTTTTGAGATCGTATTAGCGGTTATGAATTGTTTTGAGAGTCACACCAATAACGATGACGACTTTAAGAATTACATCAACGAATAATAATGGCTCGGAGATTTGTACCAATGACTATAAATAATCCAAGTACCAACAATGGCCACAATTAATTCTAAGAATATAAATGATCACAACCAACCTCATATGCCATTTTTGAGATTTAAATCTGGGTGGGGCTTGGAACAACCAAACCATACCATTTAACCAACTCACCTAATCCGCAAACAATCAAACATTATATTAATAAGAGGGACATTTCTATTGTGACATAACCTCATTGGCATAATGACCAATCAATCGTTATGTAAGTAGGAGGGACACTTCTATTAAAGATTCATCTCCATTGACCTTAAAATCACATAGTATATTAGCTTTATATGTTGTTACGCACTGAGCCTTTAAACCAATGTGGGATTAAGTTTTTATGCAGGTATGAGGATTTTAGATTTGCATAACCAATTCCAAGATACACAAATTAGGTGAATTTGATTTGAGGTAGTAAGGTGTATTTTTAAATTTTAGTAGGGATTTTCTTGAATTTTTTAAGCAATAAAAGAGGAGAGAGGAAGCCCAACAAGCAAAAATATGCATTCACAATCAATAAGTCATTATCTTAATAATAGTCCACTTCCATTGTGGTATCAGTGCCTTTGGCATAAGCATCAAGCCTTCTGACCAATGTTCAAATATACATAAGCCTTCCAACCAAATGTTCCAAGATGCACAAATTAGGCGTATTTGACTGAAGGTTTAAATGTTTGTTGTGGAGGGATTTTTTTAGATTTTTTAAGTTAAATAAGAGGAAAGGGTAGGTTGATCAAATAAACATTACTTATCTACAACCAATCAATTATTATGTTTTTATTGGGGCCACTTTCATTATGGTATGAACCTCTATTAACATAAGAATCATGGCATATTGGGTTTATATGTTTTGTATATTACGCTGTTGTCTGATGTATAGAAGATTGAGTTTTTATATATATTTAAATATTTTAGACTTGTAGATCTTGGATTTCAAACCACAAATTAAATATATTCAACTTAAAAATAATAAGATAGTTTTAGAAACTTGTTGTAAGAAGATTTTAAAATATTTTTATGCTATATAAAAGGAAAGAGAAGGTGAATAAACAAACATATGACTCATTGCAATCAATCAACCATTATATTAGAAAGAGGGTCATTTTTATTATAGTATCTATTTATTTACATAAGTTTATATATTATTAAATCGTTAAAACGATTTCAAAATGTATAAATAATTTCAAAATATAAAAATTAAATACAAACAATTTAAAATAATATTTTTTAATAAAAATATGTAATTATTAATTTTTAAATATTTCAATCTACATTTAAAAAAGGGAGAAAAAAAAAGGGGGGGGGGGGAAAGAAGAAATGAAAAAGATTACCCACCAAAAGATGCATGGAGAACATTTGAGAGGTGTATGGATCATATCTATATTCAAAGTTGAAAAATGAAAGGGATAAAAGGGGTGATCTTGACGTTCACGAGGTGCTCCACACGTTTTAATTCAATTTAGATTATAGGTTAAAGTATATGAGGCTATTTGTGCACCTCACACCAAGGGCACATAGAATTTATAAAAATGTTATTTTTGTTATATATATATATTTAATTTTTTAAAATATTATATATATTTAATTCTTATTATACTCCATGACAAATGAGTATGTTTACTCAGTTTTTCCTTTCTTATTATATGGTTTTAAAAAAAAAAAAAAATCTCTACAAAAACTAAAGTTTATAATTTTTTTTTGGTTTCTAACTATTTTTTTTAAAATTATTTCACTCTAATGTTGTAAAGAAAGGAGTTGATAATTTAATTAAAATTTATAATAGTAGAAGGTGGTTTTAATGGTATTTGTACTCTATTCACCTTTTAGAGGGTGATTGAACATTAATCATATGAAGATGCATGTTAAGTATAATCTTTGATCATTAGCTTGTAATTGGAATTCATCTTTTAGAGTGGACCAAGACATCAACTCTTTGGTTGGTTTATAAGAAAAATTTGACCTTAATTCCTTTTCTAAAAAATCGTAAGCTTTAATCAAAGAGAGTTATTTATAGGGTTCATGTTATCTTTAATATCATACTTCAAATTCAAAATTAAACATAAAAAGTTTTTCTATGTTAGATCACTAGAGTAGTGCCCCTTGTATAGTTAGTCATATCTCTTCGGAGTCACCTTGCCATCGATTGTCCCCATAGGGTCATAGGTTTAGACAGTGTAGGAGGAATCTATCTCATAGTAGGTGCCGTAGTGGCTCTCCATGATGACAATACTTGTCCCTAACTCTCAGCTCTCACGTTGGTGGTGGCAGCCCTAATGGATGGGTGGCGCCTCAACGAGGGAAAATCCATTGCTTGACACTTGTAATTTCACCTATTAGGCAAGATAATGCAGAGGATAAAGATAAAGAAAAGGACGATGATTGTTGGAACCCTATACTTGATTTTACAGATCCCCTTGCTCGAAGTTGCCAAGGGGTTGGGATAACAAACCAGATGATCCTTTGCCTCCTTCGCCTATGCTCATTATTGCTCCCACTACCTAGTAGTGTTTTGTGGTTTGTTGGCTCTTTCTTTTATATGCTTTTGGTTGATTGTGTTTTCAATTTTTTTGTTATTAAAATATTCTATATATAAATTGAGTTTTTAGTTATTATCGACTTCGATCGATGTGTTTTCTCAAAGTGTAATATCGTTCAATCACTTTTTTGTATAACTATTAGAACACATTGTATTATTAATAAATGGAAAAACTTTTCAAATTAAAAAAATAGCTTTACTACCTCATTTCAAATACATCTAATTAATGTTTTAAAACTAATTTCACTATTTCAATTTTTTTATATCTATCACCAATTTAAAAAAATATAAAATTATTATAAAAATTCAATTATTTTTTCTGAGATATTATTGAATTGTATAAATATTTTCATCTTAATCTTTAAGCAGTCGACTACAATCGGAATAAATGCATATCAATTTCAGAATCTCCTTCAAGCTAACTTTTAAATCCAAATAAGTGCATATCGATATCAGACTCTCCTTCAAGCTAACTTTAACTACTTGATTACAATCTGAGTAAGTGTATATTGAATTCAGAATCTACGTAAGCTCATTTTCAGAAAAATATTTTATAAAAATGATATCATGAAAGTGACAATGGAAGCATTGGAATATAGCAATGAAGACAAAAGCATAGGGAAAAAGAGAGACCCACATAACATAAAGTAAAAGGAGAATGAGCAGATATTTCTCTCTCTCGTGGCCACAAGAACCATAAAGAAGAAGAATTCTTTCATAAAAGCCGGTCAGAGATCTCAATCACACAGCGAATATGACAAGTTGTCATTGACCTGAACCATATTTGGGTAACCTTTCTCTTTGGTTGCATGTGGGATTATACATTCCTTTCCCATGATTCAAGGCAAGGACCTTGAGAGAAATAAGACATCTTTTTTCCACCATATATCTTATTTCTTTGGTGTCATTTATTTCAACCACAACCTGCTTATGGTGCACGTTTGCCTCCACAAAGGCATTCTTGGATGTCCCACATAAAGTAATCTGATTCCTTCCACCGGCCTAATCTAGTCTCTCATCACTGTGTGGTTGTCACCCCACATGCAGAGCATCAATAGGAGGATGATGAGGAGGCCCCCTTAACCAAAAAAAACTCTTCATGTGGTCGGCTATGGACTCTGAGAATTATTTGAGCAGGAAAAAGAAGTGCAAAGTTATTTATGTGGCCTCAGGTTCTTTTTGTGTCTCTATGTAATGCATACCACTCAAGGGACGGGAACGTGGATGAATCACAGAGGAAGGAGGTGGCAAAAGAATATCCATCTCCTTTGGGTAGAAAGGTATTGTCAGAAGAGTGTTTGAATTGCAGAGAATTCATTGAGTGGAATGTGGGTCTGTGGAATCACTAGAGAAGATTCATGATATTTTTTAAATTTAGAGGCCATCATATCCTATGTAGGTGTGTGAGTAAGACAGATGGAGGATAAATATGACTATGGGTTTAAGATAGATGCAGAACAATCAGGAAGGGAATCCCACAGAAGATGCATATCAAATGGCGATACATGGCCTATGTGCCTTCCATCATGCATGGTCATTAAGTCTCTAAAGTGGTTGTTCATCCCACATTTCGGGTCTCTCTGTTGGACCCATCATTAACTTCTTAGAATTTAAGGTTTTAAGTTATCTTACCTTTATTTAAGGTTTTAACTTATTTTATGTTTTGGGGTGAGGGTGCCTTCATGTTGATTGACATTAACGTATTAGTATTTTAACATTTGCGTGTTATTTAGTGGGGTATTTATTCCGCTACATTCGGTCAGTGTGTGATTTTGGTTTCATTTTTTTTTTGTATTCTTTGGGATTTGTATTTTGGTAGATGGTTAGGCAACACTTTTTACACCATCATTCTCACTGTTGGACTACAAATATTTGTATTAAGGTATTGGACGTTCTTGTCTTTCTACTTATTATCAGAATTTAAGGTATCCGATGTTTCGGGTCTCTTTGCTGGACCCATCATCACTTACGTAGAAGTTAAGTTATCCAATGTTTCTGGTCTGTCTACTGAACCCATCATCCACTACATAAAATTTAAGATATCCGAGGTTTTAAGTCTCTTTGCTAGACCCATCATCAATTGCATAAAAGTTAAGGTATCCAATATTTCTGATCTATCTGTTGAACCCATCATCCACTATATAAAATTTTAAGGTATTCAGTGTTTTGGATCTCTTAACTGAACCCATCATTAAATACGTAGAATTTAAGATATCCTACATTTCAAATTTCTCCACTAAACCATCATTAAAAATAAAAGCTAAGTTTATCCATGATGGATCCTAGGATTTAAGGTCTCTGATGTTTGGGGTTTCTTTGCTATCAACAAGTTAACAACTGCCCAGAATATAAAGTATCTCATACCTTAAATTCTAGGCAACTGTACCAAAAACCTCTTATACACATGATCATTCTGATGTTTCAACTGCCTTAAGAAAAATCTGAATTGATCTAGATTTGACTTGGTGAAACAATAGCCATGCTAATGACTGATAACGTACAGTTTTAGATTGAGGTCTGATCAATAAAAACTATTAAATATTAAACATCGTTTAGAAAAAGAGAAGCCCTAAAGCAGTAGTTATATTCCAGAGAACATTCTTTCATGTCGGTCAGAATATTATTTGGAGTTCCAGTACAATAATGTATAACACCCACTAAGTAGCATATGGGGCCAACAATATTTTGTGAAAATTGAATGATTGAAACAATGCCCAATGAAAGTAGAAACTGAGTGAGATGCCATATCTTGGCAGTAACTGTCAAAAAAATATTTCTAGTATCAAGATAATTTGCTATAGAAATGTCTGAAAAAAACTAAAAATTGCCTGGACCACCATATCAAAAGTTTGAAAGCAATATCTGGAAATAAATTGGGGTTATAGAAATTTCTTACATTTTGTTATTTCAGCAAATATATAAAGTGATTTCACAGCAGCTATCAGAGCATTTACTTTATGTCCATGTTGTTATAATCACAAATTGTAAAGGTGAAAATGTGACTTAATGAAATACGGAAAAAGTGGTACATCCATATCAAAAAGTTAAAAAAAATCTAATCAGCAAGACCTTTCTAGTGGGAAGATAAGATACATGGTATGTTGAGGCACTCAAAGGCTTGTATGTTTAACATTTTTTAATTTTAATTTATATCAATCTATGAATAGTCAAAGAGAAAATTATGTTTTATTCCATAATTTGAACAATTTAGTTTCATGTCTTTTTAATATATTATTTATTGTTTAATTTGGTTTCATAAGAATTATTAATATTATTTTTAAATATTTAAAAAAATATATTATAATAATTTTTTATGAAGAAGAAAAATATCATTATAGTTATAAAAATTGCAGATAAATTTGGTTTTATCATATATATATATATAAATTTGTATTTAAAAGATATATTATAATATTTTTGTGAAAAATAAAGTCTCATTCAACTTATTGAAAATGGTTAATAACTTAAATTTTATTGGGTTAACTTTTCTCTTCTTTATTTTTGAGTAAGATTTGATAATAAATTAATTTAAAACACTATTTTAAGGAGATAATAGTTTTGATTTTCACAAATAATTATTTTATTCAAATGCTATTTTTTTTGTTTTACAAAAAAATTTATATGGGTATTTATTTTATTCAAAAGATAAAGAAACTTATTTTAATACATAATTATTGTAAGCATTTATTAGTAAAGGAAATGAATGATGAATGAATATAGTATTTAATAAAGAATAATTTAATTAGATATTGATTTTAATAAGATTTTTACTTATATATTTGAATCATTTTATTTAAATGACTTTTATAAATAAAATAATTAAAATATACAAATAAAATTTTTATTTGTAAAATTTTTCAACTAAATAATAATCTAAATACTATTTTATAATTTTCTAATATATTTAAATATTTATCATTATTTATATTAATTTCATAATAATTTTTAAAATTCTCAAAAAAATATATTGAAAAGACAAATGATAATAGGCTCTCAAATGATAAGGATTTTATTAAGTCAACCGCCAAACTTTTGATGGGTGGGATGGAAGATTCTTTGCTTATGGGAGGTGATCAGTGGGATGGAATATTCCTTTGCTTAAGGAAGGTGACATAAGTTGGGTTAAATTTAGAAGTGGTTAAGTTTTAGAACATTTATATATTGATGTTATTTTTTTAATATTTTTTAATAATATTTTATTTACTGATAAAAATCTATTTTATTTATTAAAATATAATTAAGATTTTTGATTTTATTTGAATAAGTAAGATTTGTTGACTTAAAAATATTCAATATCAATAATTAAAAAAGGAGGATTTGGTGAATTAGGGGGATTAAGAAGATATGTTATGTTGAGAAAAATAAAGAGATCACTTTTTATAGTTCTTTATAATTCAAAATTAAAGCTGAAAGACAACACTAAAAAGAGAGGAGAGTCCAATAGTAAATGGTGAGCATCTTCTTTCCTTTACAAAAAATACGGGCTTCCATAGTCCATTGTGAACCCTCATCAATTAATTAATGGCATCCACATGTAATATTTTTGCTTCAGTCTTACGTCCTCACTTTCCTATATATCCACAATTTTGTTTGGATTTATCGTATTCCATTTGAGAGTTGGTGTAGACTTTAATTGAAGCCAAAGGAATTTCATCCTTTTTTTGAACAATTGCATCTTCCAACTTCTGGAAAATTTCTATGTTTAGGTGCTTTATAATTATGACCTTCTTAAAGCCACCTTCAAACGCTGGAATAATCACTTGTAGGGCTTCATAAATATAAAAACCAAACCCCACCACTATTAATCATAGTTGGACGAAACCTTGTGAGCAGGGCAAAGAGAAACTAGGCATCTGAAAGTCAGTAGTTTGCATAACTTGTGGAGGAGAAGAGCTCTCAAAAAATTTCCCATGATTATGCCACACAAAGTTAGCATCACGAGTTCCCTCCTTTTGTCTCCGTTTCTAAGGGGCAAAAAAATATGTAATTCTCAAGAAACTTTGAAGAACAAGTTGCCCCTTAGTTGCATCAAAAGCATGTTGCATTTGAAAGGAAGTTTTTCAAAATTGAGGAATTGAGTACTTGATCCAAGAGAGGACACAATTTTGACAACATGAAAAATGGGATTGGCTAGGTCAACCATAATGCAAACCCTCACATACCTATTTAGGGAAATCAATGAATCATCATCAATTTTAATGGAATTTTCCACCTTGTCAACCATATTTCTCATGACCAAAGGAAATTTATACAATTTGAGCCACATTGGAGCCTTTGGGGTAGCATCTAAAGATTAAATAAAGGGGACTAATTATGAAGGAGCATTCAAAGTGAATTAGAAATCTTGCATTGCCCAATAACAAAGTTAGTCAATTAGAGAAATAAACCAACTCTAGGTGTGTGCAGTTGCATGACACAAAATTTTGAAATGTTATTCTAGAATACACAAGAGTCCACTTGCACATAAGGAAGGTAGTTGAGAGTTGCACAGGAAGATGGAGAATAAAAAGGGGTTAATTTTTTTGGCTGAGGCAAGCAACATGCACCAAAAACTATAAAGTGCATGAGAACACACAGGGGACAAGAAACAAGGCACAAATGTCAAGACACATGTGGTAACATGCAAAAGGACTAAGCTTGCAAGGCATGCAAGATCATGGTGTGAAAGGGAATTATTTGTTGAAGGTGTGTTGTACAAGATCGAGGAAGGTTACAACTGAAGATAAGTTCAAGCTTGCATAATTGGGGTACAAAGAGTTGAGATTATCAAGGAAGCACATCAAAGAAGTGCACATAAATAGTCGAGGGGCACATAAATTTTATGTTGAGTAGAATCGACCAACAAAGGAGCTCAAGGTGCCTAGTGAATAGTGATGATGGTGCTTGGTAAGAAGGAGAGTTCGAAGCAAAGGTGTGTAGAACATTCAACTCAAAACCCAAGGAAGTAGAAGATAGTTGGAGGAATAATGAATTGCAGGGACTACACTTAGCCCTTCCTTAGGCAAGGTCAATACTATAAATGATATGGAAATATAAAGGGATAAAAAAAATATCTACTATGTGTGTATATGACTTGAAAATAGTTAAACTTGCACGACTCAAGGTTTGTAAAAGGCTTTGTTACTTCTAGGGTAGGTATATGATTTGCATAGAGCCTACAGGTTCACTCATAACTACATTAAATACAATGTCAACCAATTGTGAGGGAATTCAACAAAATGACCAAAGCATAGGAAGTTATAAATAGGAGTCTTGGACCAATATTTGTAATGCTCAGAAGGCAAGGATGAGACTATGTTAGAGTGATCTCATAGAGGGAGCTTGACAGGATAGATGAAGGCCCATAGCTTTGGGATAATGTACTCTAAGGATGCTATTGTAGAGAGAGAGATCTATGTATGAGGGCTGGACTAGATAGAGTTAAGAGCTCAATGTATACTATGAAGCTTATAATATCATGTAACGCCCTAAAATGAATAATAATAATGTTTTAATAGCATAATATTTTGTGAGCAACTCTGAGGGCTGCATGGGTAAGGTATCCCTTCACTAGGACCACTGACTCTGACTACACCAATTTGGTATTAGATCAAGGTTGTGAACCTTGAAAGATGTGGGAAGAAGAAATAAACCTACAACAAAAATATTAGCTAGTTGAAATAAGGTTAGCAAATTACTGAACATGAGGTAGTTAGTGGAGTATTGTTCTACACTATGAGGAGCTGGGTAGAGAACAAAAGGAAGATGTGAAAAGTGAAAGACTATTAGATTACAGAATGTGAGGTGGCTAGTACAGCATCATTCTCCACTAAGAGGATGGTGGGTGGAGATAAAATGGGTGGAAGAAAATAGAAAAGAACACTAGGCATGGACAAGTTGCATAGGGTCACAAAAGGAAGCAAAAATAATTATTGAGTCTAAAATGCCTATGTAGGATTGTGATGAAGAGCATAAAATTAGGTAGTGAAAGAAGTTACAAGGTTGCAAGCAACCCATAAGATTATTGTGTGAAGCATTTATAGATTGTCGATTGTGAGGTATTCATTGCACTAAAAAGGGCATGAAACATCTACAGATCTCTAAAAGTGAGATAGTCAAACACAATGCAGATAGATCATTGAATGTGAGGTAGTCCATAGGCATAAGTGAAGAGAATGCACTAATGGATCACTGACCGTGAGGTATTCAAGTGAGAGAAAATCTTATAATCAACGTATTTGGTAGAAGTGCCATAAAGTCATTCTCCATCAAGTGTAGATGGGTAGAGAATGAGGAGCACAAAGGATGACTCAAAAAGAAGCCAAGATGAGATGTGATCTAGTGTCCTAGATCTTGAGAAATATAGAGGAAATAACCTTCATGTTACATGCATTGTAGGAAAGGAAAACATAGGGGGAAAGAAAAACTATTGGGAGGAAGGATCCCACAAATAATCAAGGAGAGACCTGTAGAAGAAGAGAGCCCTCAAATGTTCTTAGGCACACAAATAATCATGCTAGAGTTGATGTAGAAAGTTTTATAAAATATAAGGCCTTGAGGAAATGATGGAGCGAGTCTTAGATACTGAGTGATATTTCATGCTGAAGGGTGTAAAGGACTCAATAAATTTGGAGTATGCATATAGAAGGGTGTGTGATAACACAATATAAGGTTGGAGAAATACCCAAGAGAGAAAGAGATGGAAAGGTAAGAACATAATGTAGAGTCTGGAATATATGGTTTCCAAACTATTGAACCAATTAGTGTATCTAAAAGGATAACTCAAATAAAAGAGATAAATTGAATGCTACAGGAAGGAACTTGCATAGCTTTGCCACTGAGATGAATAAGATAGGGTTTCCATGAAGGCTAATGTGTGGGAAGGGCTTACATGGGAGTAGTGTGGAGGCCAGAAGGAGCCCCTTGAAAATATGGAAGAGCAGAAGCCAATGGCAGTGAGGGAAAGTGTTGAGGAAAAACACTACACAAGGAAAACACAAAATCAATAGAGGCAAAGAAGGTTATTACACAGAAGTAAAAATAGAGGAGTGAAGCCATAAATAAACCTAGAAATGATATCATTCCACAAGAGCTAATAGAAGCAAAGGAAGGTGCGAAAGGTGTAGGAGTATCCTAAAAATATACATGGGCATAAGAGAAGAATACTAAAGAGAGCACAAGTTTTCTTGTGCATGACATGGAGGACACATCAAAGGAAGGGTTGTGAACCCTTGATTGCCATATAACATAGGATTATGTGCAATCCGTAGAAGATATCCTCACAGAGGTTTGGAATGATATGAAAATTATAGATGTAGAGGAAGTAGAGGCTCTATAAGATTCTTGGCCTAAATAATAAACTTCCCTGAAGGAAGCATGATAGGAAGTGGTGAGAGATGCTACATAAGGAGGAAAATCAAAGTTTCCTAGAGTGTGACTAGGAGATGTTGAGTGCAACATAATTGGGAGAGAGGCACGTGCCCAAAAGTGTTTTAAAGGGAATATCAGAGCTGGAGTGAGCATGAACAAGATTAGTGTGCCCTTCAAAAGGCACAAAGATGAAATAAAGGTGAAAGGGCACAAATATATTTGCACAAGGAATTTGCCTAAATCTTGAGGGGAAGAAGATGAAGAGGTATAAACATGTAACTGAACCTAAGGTATTCTGAAGGCAACATGAGAACATCATGCTGATCAAATGAGATGTGCAACAGGAGGAGATGGAGAAAATATACAAAGTATCAATTAGATTATGTGAATGTAGGTTTTTCAAAGATGAAAAGATGATCACACAAAATTAGTTGTGATGATTCACACAAGGAGTCTCACATGTGTGAACAAGAGATATAAAAATCCCCATAAAGGTAGGTGAAAATATGTGCAAGGAGAAGAGAAAGGTCAGCATACAACTAAAAAATATTTATTTGTGCACAACATTGATAAGTTTCTAAGAGGAAGCTAAAATTAGATCGAAGTTGATAAGGAGGGCACATAATTTATTGTGCAAAGATCAATAAGTCCACTAGAAGAAGGAAGGGTAGGGTATCATCTTGAAGTTGATAAAAAACACACATTTCATGCAAAAAGAAGAAAAGTCACTATCGCATGGGAGTAAAGTAGGAAATCATTAGTTAAAAACTAACCAGGACGAAGGACTAAAGGGGATATCAGTCCATCTGCATAGAGCTAAGTGTGTGATAATGGAGGAAGAGGAAAAGGTGGGAGTTGATGGACCCCATAGATATCTGAGGGCATCAAATAGGTCAATATAGAGAATGACAAGAGTAATGGAATAAATGCACTGACATATCCCATGAAAAAAATAAGGAAGAATATTACACAAGAATGCTTACTTATCGCAAGAAACCAAATGAAGAAGGTGTGCAATAAGAGAAGAGAAGCAAGAGGTGCACAAAAGGAAAAAAGAAACAAAAAGTATGAAGAAGTTTTGGTAGAGGTGGACAAACGAGAGTGGGCAAAAAGTCGTAAGAGACAAATGTGGGCATAGGCCCACCACAATTAAGAGGAGTAGAAAGAATAAGAGGAAGGGTATCATAGCTATGATGAGGAGGAAGGTTTATGGTCCAAAGAGGGTTTGGAGGAGGAGGAAACATTGAGTGAGCTTGCTCAAGTGTCATATCAAGTGAAGCGGAACACCATGGTCAAGGAAACTAATAATAAGGGTGGTCTTATGATTCCAATCCTACTTGTAAGTAAGAAATTACATTTTAAATAACTAGGGGGTTTGATGCAAGAACATCCCAAGTGATTTAGAAATCTTGTATCATCCAAAAATAGAGTCAGTCAGCTAGAGAAATAAACCAACTTTGGGCATGTGTAGTTACACAATGCAACATTTTGAAAGGCTATTATAAATTGTACAAGAGTCCACTTGCATGGAAGGAAGGTATTTGAGAGTTATGTAGGGAGTTTGAAAATAAGAAGGGATTACAAGTTTTGGCTGAGGCAAGCAATGCATTTTCAGAGAACTATGAAGTAGACAAGGACCTACTAGGGACAAGAATTAAGACACAATAGTAAAGACTCATGTGGCAACACACAAAGGGAGTAGATCCTACAGGGTGTGAATGATCATGGTGTGAAAGGGAGTTATCCATTGAAGGTGTGCTACATGAGAGAAAACAAGGTTACAACTAAATCTAGGTTCAAACTTGTGTGTTTGAGGCACAAAGAGTTAAGGTTATTAAGGGAACATTTAGAGAAATGCACATAAATAGTTGAGGGGTGCACATATTGCACATAGAGTGTGTTTTCTTAAAATTTTGATGGCTTGAAAAATTTAGGAGACCCCATTTAAAATTTTCTCGCAAGTCGAATTAGAGGAGAAAAACCCAGGAAAAATGATAATTGACACCTACTTAGCAAGTGTCAGACTTTGATGCCTGCTTAGCAAGTGTTGAGATTTGAAGGTTACTTAGCAAACATCAAACCTTGATGGTTAATATGTAGCCATCAAACCCTGATGACTAAAATGCAAACATCATACTTGGATGACTGAAATGCAGTCTTCATAGTATGACATACCCCTTAGTAATGAGGGTCATTACCTACACATGTGGGGTATTTTGACCCCTATTATTTAGTGGATCCCTCCTCTTTTCATTTTTACTCACTTTAATAATCAATTTTAGAGTTTTGATCTAGTTCTATATCATCTTTGATCATTTTTGATTGTTTTTTGGTGATTGGGGTCAATTTTTCACTATGTTTTTATGTTCTTATCACAACAAGAGCACTTAGGGTTTTGGAGTCACTCCACCTCCTTAATTTCATGGTTGACATTATTGATTAACTCAACACACCTTTTGATTCATTTACTATTGTAAACCTATCAACACCAACACATTAGAGTTTTTCCCCTACTTGGAAACCCTTCAACCCTGACGCTGGAGATAACTGATTATTTATAAGTGCTTCAACCCTGACACCAGAGAAAATTGACTGCTTGACGTCCCTTCAACCTTGATGATGGAGTTACCTAGTGGCCCTTCAACCAAGATGTTATATTTACTTGACTTCTGGAAACCTTTCAACCCCAATGCTGGAGTTTCTTGATTGCTCAACAACCCTTCAACCTTGATGTTGGAGTTTCCTGACTGCTTGGTATCCCTCCATCTCTATCACACACAACATATGTCTGGAACACCCAAGAAGATAAGTAGAAAATAGAAAGTGGGTGATATGAATCACCAATTCTAGGGGGTTACTCATTTGAACATTAATTCTAACATAGATCGAGTCATAAATATATGATTAGAGCATGTTAATATAGGTGAATTTTAGAACATAATGAATGCATGCTTCAAGAATGAATGGACACAAATAATTTATGACACCAATCTACCCCATGCCTTATTTTTTATAACTTCTATACAATCTCTAGAGTTAGTCATGACGATGGTAAGTCACTATAACATAAAGAACAGGAGGTCAAAACCCCTCAGGGAGAAACTATCTTATGACTTGGGGTTGATCATTTCAAAGAAATGTTGCAGATTCATTTGAATAAGTCAATGTGCACCTTGAAATGTGAAATTGTTTCTATTTTTAGAATTTGTTTCCTAAGTCTTAGGGATTGTATTTCCTATAAATAAAAGGTTTGCATTTTTTAAGGGTTAACAATTTTGTATTATTTGGCAAGGAAATAACTTTTGGAAAGAAAGGAAGAAAGAACTTTGTGTTTTTATAGAAATCAATAAAACTAAGTTGTCATAGTAATTTATGCTTTTTATTAGTTGTGAATGGAAGCTCTTATGTTATTTCATTCTTGTTATTGGTCTCTTTAATCTCTTCTTAATAAAATATCTTAGTTGATAGTAAATTTATTTTGAGTTAATGAATGTGATATTTAGTTGAAATCTACATTTTCTTCCTTCAAATAATCTTTCTTTCTCAAGCCTTCAATGCAAATTATAATCCAATCCTCCTGTTATACATCATCTTTGGTTTCATTATGACTTTAGGAAGGGTGGATGCACAAAGTTGGGGGACAAAAAACATGACACAATGAAAAAAAAAAAATCTGTAAAGGGCCTACGGCTTTAAAAAAAAAAAAAACTAATGCAAATCTCGAAAGGGTCGGTCCCTACCCTAAAGGGAATACACCCTTTGCAGTCCAAAGGGCATAAACCATTTTTAGTCCAAAGAGGGTACACCCTTTGATCTATTTTTTTTTGGCTTGAGTTTTTTTGTTTTTTTGTGTTGTGTTTTTTTATGTTTTTTAATTTGAATTGTTGTGACCTATTTTTTTTTCAAGGATATATTTAGTAAAATAAATGTAATAAGTTTACATTTAATTTTTTATTACATTTTATACTCTTATACTTTAAATTTATTTTACTACATATAACAAATTGGGGCCACTCTAGAGCTTTTTAAATTGATTATAGAGCTATAGGAGTTACCATTTAGAAGTTAGATTTTCAAATTCTATTCTGGTCAATACTTAGTTTTCAAAATTTCAAGATTGGAAGATAGAATGATAAAAAAAGGTTTCAATTCATTTTACGTATGTAATATATCTATACCATTGAGGATTATATGCCTACTTTACCTACTTAAGTATTTCCTACCTACTTTATCTACTTCAATATTCTCTACCTACTTTATCTACTTGAGTATTCCCTATTTGATTAAATAATCAAGTCATATCTTGATCTCAAGGAGTATGCCCTACCTAAATACACAAGCCATATCTTGATCTTTAATATTCCATACTAGTGTCAAAGTAAGTGATCCACTTACTCAACTTGGTCTACTTTAAGGTCCTCTAAAAACTTGCTTACAATTAGGTCTCTTCCTAACCATAAACTCTCTCTTGGTCTAGATCACAAAAGGTCTTCTGAGTATTGGTATCGAAAGACTAATGACCTTATTATTTAATATTATCTCTTGAATTATTAACCTCTGTATTTAGATCAAAACACACTTTCAATGTCTTAAAATAGGGTACTCAGTCCCAAGATAGTAATCTACCTTCAAGAAAAACCCTTCTTTGACTCCTAAATCACTCAATTTTACATCCTCACTTCTTTGAATAATATTATGAGGGTTTTACCAATTGTTTGATGCAATATTCTTAGTGCATGAATAAATTCAACTCAAAACTCCGATGACAACAACTCTACCCTTTATAGGCCTATTAGGTCAAATTATACCTCTTAAGGACTTGATACAAATAAGTCTATAACTACCTTATTTTTTGGACTAATTTAATTCAAAAACTCAATGAAAATATCAAGACAATGATACAAGACTCATAGGTGTCTCACACAAGCTCAAAATACCAATTAGATCACCAAAGTTCCCAAAAAGTTGAAAAAGTCTGAAACACTGTTATAATATTATGAATAGGCATGCTTGGTCTTGAAAAGGTGTTATTAATATAAGCTCATCAAATTATTATTATAAATATTTATTAAGATGTTTGGAGACTATCTCTAAGGATGAGAAGCGAATTTACCTTATTACTTTCTTAAGAATTGGACTTCAATGGCAACTTTGCTCTTTAGGTCTAGATGGCCTAATCTGCTTACTTAGAAGGATATTGACTTGGATTAACCACCAAATGCTTTGAATAACTTTAAGTAAGTATTATATAGTATTTAAATAATAACATTGGACCTTGATAAGAGGTTTATACTCAATCAATAAAGTAAAACATTTGAAGTTTCTCTTGACTGAGCTTTCCTATGACTATCTATAAGCAGATCAAAAAATGGTCCTCTGTATTTATAAGTAAAAGGTGAGTTTGAGCATGATACATATTGGAATACCTTTGTAGTGTGAATTTTGACCTTATTATCTAAATATGCAATTTAAACTCAAAACATCAAACTACCTGTTAAGAAGGAATATGGAAACAAAATTATAATCATAAGATGAATCTTACCAATCTCTTGTTTTAGCTAGCCTCCTTCCAAGTTGTTCAAATGGATGGTTGATTGGAGATTTCCATGGACTCAAAATTTTGACATTATGACGGCATGATCAAAGATTTTGATGATAAATTCTTGAGATTGCTATTTAGTTGTATGAGCATGAAGACCGTATGGATTCATGAGTTGGTAATTTCATAGATTGGTTTCAATAGAGGATTGGGTTGTTTATATAGAATGTGGAGGGAAGTATAAATGGATGAAATTAAAATTTGGCTTATAGAGATCTATGGTGGAGAATTAAAATGAATTAAAAATTCCTTAGAAGCCTCTAGAATTAGAGGCTTCTAGAGAGGAAGGGTGAGAATAGAGATGGTTCTAGAATTAGAGGATTCTAGAATCCCTCTTAGGGATTAATTAGGATTAGGTAGGAGATTAGATATGAATTAGGTAAGTGATTAGGGAATAGGGGTGTAGGAAATCCTATAAATAGGGTAGTAGGTGGGCCATAGGAATTTAAAATTCCCAAATAATAGATAAGTGGGGTTAGATTAGGATAATGGGGATTTAGGATAATTAATGAAGAAGTGGGATAAGACTATAGTTAGTAGATGAAGAAATATGAAGATGGATATTTAGTAAATGATTAAAAAGGGGATAAATTAGTGGGATTAAAGGAGATAAATAATATTATATGAAATAGATGGAAATAGTGTCGACTAATAGGAATATTAGTGATGTTAAATGAAGCAAGCATATTTAGGTGCATACATTTTTCCCCTCTTTGAAAGGACATTATGAGTGAAGCGAAGTGGAATGAGTAATGGGTTTTTAAAGAAAAACCATGTCATAGATTAATGTTAGTAGATGATGTTAGTGGATATGATGCCCCCTCAAGGGGACATATAGGAAAAAATAAGGCAGATGGCCATTCAAAAGAAGAAATGATGGATGAGATGCAATGGATAGAAGAGGGGATGGGATGCCAAATGTGACATAGAAGATGAATTCAAATTGAGAAGTGAGATATAAATTAATGATTATGCCCCTTGAAAAGCCACATGCATAGGGAGTAGAGATGACTATGTCACGGTTGTCAACACATCTTAAAGGGGATTCAACTGTAACATGATGATGATAGGATTAAAAGGCCACAAGGTTTTGAAGTATCCCAAGCAAAGACACATGCAAGGGAGAGATATAGGCTAGGATAGACAAGGATTGGATAATATTAATGATGGGTGTAAATCAAAGCTAAATTCAATTGCTATGATGAAGGTGATGATAGGGAATGATATGATCAAGTGACCAAAGGAGAAGAATTAGTTAGACTGTATTGCATTGAATCAATGAGCCACAATAAGAATGATGCCCCTAAGAAGGACACATGTAAGGGAGCAATAGATTATAAATTTACCAATCATGATGATTAATGAAAAAATATAATAGAGTTGTGATGATGGATGATGAGGAAAGAGGAGATAGTGACTGAGCTATCCTTGAGCACTGAAAAGTGACCAAGTGTTGCCTACATAGTCTTAGGACACCTCATGACAATGTAGTTATGACTTAAGGATAAGTGAAAATTTATGGATCAAAACATGATTATGCTAAATATTATGAGTGATTATATCATGATGTTAGTATATAGAAAATATGACTCATATGAGGAGAAAAGATTGGATTTTAGTTGAATGGGTCAAAAGGATAAGTTTAGTGATGAGAACAAGGATGATTAGAGAAATGGTGAGGGTGTATATGATCAAACCATCATAGTTGTCATAAATCTCATCATAGTCTAAGCAATACAATAAATACGACACTTGGTAGTATGCCCCATGATATAAGTATGACCAAGAGGACATGGTGCCAAAGTGCATAAAATGGGCAATTAGTGAACTCTGCACCTTCGAGGGCACAAAAAAAAACCCATAATGATAGATTTGATGACCTCATAGCATCCTTTTTTATTACCCAATAATCAAAAGGAGACACAATGTAACACAGACTCAAAAGACAAATACAAATAAATATTTACATGATAAAATACATGCAAACAAGCCAAACAGAATAGACAAGTAACACACACAAGTATCTACATGCAATGGTACAATGTCTTACCTAATGATGCGATGAGTGATTAGGTGATGGGATAGACTATAATGATCATGATGTGATGGTGGAATTAGGATGGACTTGGATTTTGATAAGATGATCATGATTATGAGTTGTGATGATTGGGGATGACTTAAGAAGGTGATGATCTTAGATTTAAAAGGGTGTGAAAATAGGATGACCAAGGATTAATAAAAGACAAAACCTTGTAAGAATCCAATCTAGAAAGAGGAGAAGGATATGATGGGATCAAAACCTTTCACACTAGCAAGGGAGTGATTGGATGGGTGCTAGGTATGAAAAGGCACTGATAAGGAGTGATGGGTGCTAGATTATAGTCTTGATAAGGCTATGTATGTTGATAATACCTAGTCCAAAGAATGATAATGAAGGGATGGAAGGATGGGTGACCACCCAGATTTGGTTCCAAGACTAAATGTTGTATCCAAAGATGATGAATGGGAAAATATGAGATGGATATCAGATGTTGTGAAAGATGAATGACATGGAGATGAATGTGACTAGGGGATTAGGCATAAGACAAGACATCATGGACTATTTTTGGCATTTTCAAATTTTATGATTTTTAGGGTTTTAGGAATATTTCAATTTTTAGGTCTTCTTGGGATATGTATGTAAACTATACAAATGGGGTTACTAGCAAAGGGAATACCAAACTTAGCAACCAGGATGAGGATGGATGGAATGATGAATGGGATGACAAAATAATGAGAGTGATGCAAAAAAGGGGAGGAAGACCAAGGAAGAAGGGACTAGGGATTGTTAATGACCACATCATGAAGGAACTAGATGTTTAGTTGCCTGAGTGTCCATTGGAGGATATGCCAAGATGATTCCAGAACATTTCTCAAGACATCTTCCACTTCATTATGAAGGCCAAGACTAGAAGGAATGGGAGATAGGATGGATGATATGGATAGAGGGATATGATATGGGTGGGATTTTCAAGGAATGTGTGTGATGGCTAAAAAGGATGGATTTTTCCCCCAAGTGTTGAGGTATAATGTAGATAATATATTATTTTACATGATACCATAAATTGATTTGCATTATGGTACTTGCCCAAGGCACCCAAAGACTAGTTTTCACCATTAGACGAATGATTATTTTATTTTATTTTTTACTTTTTTAATTTTTAATTTTAGGGCATATCGATTTATTAGAGAAGGGCGAGATACAAGATTTGTAATAGTGTCTAGATCTTCAACTAACACTTATTCTATAGATGTGTGATGCTAGGATCATGTTACTACTGTTAGATGTATTATTGTCTTAGTGGCCTTTGGTGACTATTAATTTAACATCCTCTTAACATCTCAACCAAGTGTCTTTGTATCCCCTATGAGGGACAATGCTACCCAGGGATTAGAGATATGGTATGAATGGGAGCATGCCATGATTATGATGATGGGATATAGGACGTGGAGGGATGTGATCATGATGGATGATATGATGAGATGGGGAGTGGAAATGTAGTTTGATAGTTGCATACACCATTGGATATGGTGAATGGGATTCATTATATTGGTGCTATGATATTAAGGGATCCAAGACCTTTTGATTTGATGATTCTTTGATCCAAACATTGAGAGGATGGTTGACCATATGATTATTAATTTTGACTTTCATTTGATTTGTTGATGGGGTTTGACTTTGACTACCCCCTAGTGTCTGATTTTGGGCTTCACTAGAGAAAATTGATTTTTGACTTGATAAATAATGATTGTTATAAGTTTGACATTCCCTTAGTGCCTGATTTTGGGCTTCACTAGGAGAATATTTTTTTATTAGGCTGATGATTTGAATTTTCTTGACTTTGACTTATGGGATCAAAGATGATTTGATCATGATTTATGACTGTAGACACTAGGAAACCATACATAATGGTTCTAGATGTTGAAACACCCCCAAACCTCCTTAAGACCTCCTAGGGACCATCTCCCAACCATTTGACTGTAACCTTGAGTTAGTTAGCTGATTAGCTAAACTGGCCCACTAGCCTTTTTAACCAAAAATGACTTTGATCCTTGACCATTGATGATCACCCTAACCATCTACGATTACCCTGACCATCAATGATCAGGTTCCAATGTTTGAACCACTAACTACCACATCACTCTGCCTTGCTTTTTTATAATTAGCTCATCTAATTCTTGTGTGAGCTAATGAATGTATGAGTTATATTTAGATAGCAAGTTAGACCTCTTTTTAATGTATTTTTACACCTCTCCTTCCTTCCTATAAAGAGAGAGAAGGAGAGAGTGAATCATGATCCAAAACTATCAAGAGCTTTTGTATCCAAAGTTTCTTTTATAGGGGTTCTTTCAGTGATCCAACCATCATGACAGAGAGCCGATGTTCTACCATCTATCAACTAAAAACCAAATATCATTACTCTACTAAAATCACTCTAGACTCTATCAACAATTTTTCCACCTCAACCATTCATTTGATCAACCATCAACATGCTAAGTATCTATTTTTAATTATTTAGTCACTTTATTTGTACTTCACAATTAGCCCAACCCAATTCAATCTCTCAGAATATTATTTTTAAACCTTATCAATCAACCTTTTATTACCTAGACCTAACCCATAGTAACTATTGATGGTCATCCTAACTGCTAATAGTCTATTTCAACTATCGATGGTTACCCCAATCATTGATGGTCACCTCAATCATCGATGGTCATCTCAACCTCTAATGATCACTATGGCAAAAAATAAAAACAAGCTATTTTCACCCACTAGACCTCAAAAAAATCCAAATTTATTTTCTTCAGCCTCCTCAAAGATCCCCAACCTATTTTATAAACCATACCTAAGTTATTTAGCATTAGTATTGACCCATTTATTTCTATAATTAGTCAACTTTGTCAATTTATTTATCAAGAATTTCTTGTATTCAATTTTAGTACCTTCTGTCATTTATGCAGGTAATTCATATTTTTATTTTTGAACTTAATTATTTCAAAAAGTGTGGATTGATAGCACCCAAGGAAGCTCTTGCTTAAAGGATCTAGATAGCACTAGGAAATCCACCTATCTATCTATCTATCTAACCAACCATTTATTTAGTGTTGTCTTATATTTAGGTCATTCTTCCAAAGCCAAAGAGGAGCTCTCTGCAATCATCTAATTCAATGTGCACACAACCGAACAAGTTTTTCTACCATACTCATATCTAGTTTTTTTCTTCTTCCTTTCTTGGAATATAAGCTAAAATTCTCTAAAATATTCTGGCACGCCTAGTGGGATCCTTGAGTCTCTACTTGGGTTTATTTTGTTTACATCTAGGTGTTATTTTCCCTATTCCATGCTCATAAACAAAATTAAAATTTCTTTTGGGTTTAAAATCAACTGCATTCATTAGTTTCTTGCAAGTTTAGCTCACTTAGTTAAATTAAAACAAAGCAATTCAATCATAGCATCACTTGTATCACACACACAAACCAAACCACCTACATCAATCAAATATCAAAATAATATCACATAAGGCCTGACTGGGATTTCATCACCTAGCAATCACCTTACCTTTCTCGACAATTCTACTTAGAGGTCATTACCAAGGGCATAACCAACTCAGCTCTCTGGTTGAGTATAAACTCTAGAAATTGATATATATTGGCTAAGCACCTGGCACCCTTATTGCTACAGTGTGTGAAGTGAGAGGGTAGGCCCCAATATCAAGCCACATATTGATTCCCAATACAGATCCTTTTGAGAGCCTTAAACACTTGAAACCAATCATAGACTTGTTTTCTAGTACCTGTTCTACAAGCCAATTTGAATCACATAATTTCTTACTAAGCTTAAGGAATAAGCTAAAAGAGAGACTAAAAAGAACTTTAGGACTTAATGTAAATTTTAGTATGCGTTTGATTTCCTTTCTCATTTCTTATATTCTCTCTGTTTGAGTGGTGAGATTGTTTTTGTATTTTCTCTCCTTTATTTTTCACGGTTTGAACTCACCAGCAGCAAAAGAACCTAGTAAAGTAGAACCCATCACTAAACCAATCAACCTATTCTACCTCATCATCCATGGAGTATGTATCTAAAGCAAATAACTCTCCTCATCTTTCAGGAAGTCCTACTTTCCCTTGGGTAGTTCTACAAGGAGATACTGACTTTACCACTTTCTTGGACAACAACCTAGTTGCCCTTCAACATTATCTTAACACCTCATCTTACCATATTCCTATTTTAGTTCCATCTATGGATCCTCTTTATGACATACCTTGCCAACTTATGGGGAACACTTCTGTTTACATAGTCACCACCTAAGCATTAACCACTCAAGCATCTTCATCTACAAATAATACCTTTGATACCACTATGGAAAATCAACCCACTCAACCTACTAATACCCTTGCACCTTCCACCCCCACAAATAACTCCTCTACCTTAGGAGTAACCCAACCATTAACCATTTATACTCCACTCACTATTGGAGCACCTACCACTAGTGTTACCAACCTTCCTTTGGTTACACCCAATGCATTAGTCACTAACCCACTTCAAAACCTTGTGGTGTCTATACCTTCTACCCTACCACCAATCAGTACTAAGGTCACTACCTATCCTTTGAATGTAAACCCAACCATAGATCCTACCGAACCCACCTTGATCCCTCAATAGGTGCCCATTGCACCAAACCTGAGCTACATCCCTAACCCACAAGGGCATGTACCTCTACCTACTACCCAACTACCTGCATCTACCTACCCCTACATAGCATCTACCCAACCACTTATGTCCACATATCAGTACGTGGCATCTACCCAACCACCTATGTCTACATATCAATACTTGGCATCTACCCAACCACTTGTGTCTACATACTAATTTATGGTAGATTCTCAAGCTCCCACCAACTATCAATATGTTACCCAACCACAACAACTATATGCACCTTGCAACTTTTCAGGCACACAACCCCAAACAGATCTGATGAAAATTATCATGGATAAAATGACTACTTTAGAGTCATCCATCTCTAGTGATCACAACATTTTATCATATGACCAAATTTGCAATGAACCCATCCACCCATCTGTTGCTATTAGACCATATCCTCCTCAATAGGAGCTTCCCAAAATTTACTATGTTTTGGAGCAAGGAGGACCTTGAAAAACACCTTAGGGCATTTAGGAATTCATGTTATTTGATATCCTACGATGATGCTCTCCTTCTCCACCCTTACCTATGTATTTATTAGGGCCAACATTGGATTGGTATAGTGCCATAACCAAACATTCTCTCTTCTCTTTCACCCAGCTAGCCCAAACTTTATTGGATCACTTTTCAATAAACATCTCCAATAAATTTTCCATCACTGACCTTTATTCTATATGGCAATTTGATGATGAATCTATTACTAATTTTGTAGCTCATTGGAGAAGCCTAATCAATCAACTTTCCTTCTCTTTACCCCAACCCAAACTAATAGAACTTTTTGCTTGGGTATGTGCCAAGCACATCTCTTTTACATTGCATGTTCAAAGCTTCATAACCTTTGATGAATATTTTACCATGGCACATAAGCTATAAAATAGAGCCATTGATGAAGGAAAGTTAAGTTGAAAATAAAAACTCTACCTTCAAATCCAATGAGGACTCTTCCTATAAACCAAGAAACCAAATGAACATCAATGCCAAGATCAAGGGAACTATGAATGCTGTTGTCCTCAAGACCACTCCTCCACAATCTGTCAATCAACCAAAATCTTCTAACTCCTCAAATCAAAGCATGAGGAACCAAAAATGAAACAATCAGAAGTAATTTATTTCACTTGGGGAATCTTATGCTTCAGTCTTTGAGAAGTTGATGAAATCTAATATCATACAACTTCCTCCCATCAAAGCCCCTCAATAATTTTATTCTTCTCATCTTGTACCTAACTGGTACAATGAGAATGACCTATGTGATTTTCATTGAGTAGTTGGGCATGACATTAATAGGTGTAATACCTTCAAAATTTTTGTCCAAACCTTAATTAACAAGGGGTAACTTGTGTTAGACAACCCCAATACACCTACAAACCAAGCCCTTGACTTTTAAAACAACCTTTTCTCAATCATACACCTACCAAAAATGAGAGCAACAAAGCTGAGTCTTCTTATGATTCCCATACCATCAATATGGTTCTTGACATGTTCATTATTGAAGAACCTACCACCCAATCTACCTGTTCTTCACCCTCTCCATTTATTGAGATAGTAGAATTACCTTCTCTTCCTTTGGAGACCCAAACCATGGAAGTAAATTTTTTGCCTCCTCCACTTATTGAGGTAGTGGAGTCATCAACCCCTCCTTCAGCTGACATACCAAAGAAAGCAACCATCACCACTTTACTTTCACCCTCAACTACTGAATAACTCACTTCCCCTTTAGAGATTATTCCCAAGGAAGAAACCACCATATCTATACCTCCCATAGAGTAACCACCCATCCAAACCATGCATCCTTTGATTGAGGAAAGAGATGAGGTCACCATTCCCCTTTCTCAACCTATGGGTTTATCCTTCGATTCCACTACCCAGGGAACAAGACCAGTTTATAAACCATTCTCTAGATTAGTTCAGAGATTGGAATTTATCTCCAAACCTAACATGGATCAATCTACCTTATGGAAATAATTGGGATTCCCTTACATCACCAAACAGGAACTTCCAACCACATCTTTAATAGACCAATCCACCACTTCTATTATCCAACCTACTATCATATCAATCAAACCAATAAAAACCTTTACCAACCCAACCATCTCTCAACCATCTAAAGAAATCAAATCCCAAGTAACCAAATCATCCTCTATCACTTCAACCAAACCAAACAAAAACCTTGGTGTCTTCCCCATGCAGAGCCTTAATCATCCATCCTTGAAATTGGAGTTACCCTCACCAGACCCACCAACCAAGTACCCAACCAAATCAACCAAGGAGGTAAAACCACCAAAAGGCTAGAAGGCCAGATTTTTGCATCCCTTAACCTTACCCTCTATTTTGGGGCCTCATCCCTCTACTTTGATTAAGAAGCCAATTTTCTCAAACAAACCCCAATCACTACTTTTAGTTATGCCATCACTCTCACTTTTTGACATACCCATCTTCACTAAACCATCTATAACCAAACTAGCTACCTTGAAATATTATACCTCCAACTTATCAACTTTTTTACCTAAACCAAAATCATCAATTAAGAACACCACCTTACCCAGGATCTCTACCACCAAGCTTGTTTTTAAAATGACTTCCATCTCAACCACCAAGGCCAAAACCTCTAAACGCTCGCTACCTTTCTCTGAGTCTTACTCAACTATTTTCCAAAGGTTATTACAAGATTATTTCTTGACCTTACCTCTTATCAGATCATTTGACCCTCTTGGTCCAAAACTAGTCTGGTATAATGACCACCAAGTATGCTCTTATCATAAGACACCTAGGCATGACATAGAGAATTGAAAATCTCTCTAAACCATAATCCATCAACTCTATGATGAGGATGATCTATTATCAGATGAACCTCCCATGAGCCTACTACCAATCCAACAAACAACAACCAATACCCAACACTTACTGACTCCCCCATTCTCACCTTAGAGTGATGGGGAACCAAACCAATCTCTTACCCCAACTCTTCCCTCTATCTATACTATCCATGTGGTCACATGATCACATGCTTAGTAAAAATATAAGGGGAAGGCAAATGTGTCCATTCCATGGACATACTCATCCTCCACCTCCCAAGCAAGTCAAATTCAAACATCCTCACCTTCAACCAAACCCAAGGTATCTATCTTGGGTACCTCTCAATCCAACCCCTCTGAATCAATTAGAAGAGTAGTTCTCAAATAATTTCACCAAACCTCGACAAAGATGAGCCTATATGAATTGATTTCTACATCACCTCATCATCGCAAAGTAATGATAGAGACATTGCAGTCAATAGAGGTCTAACTTGAAGACCCTTAACTTTTAACAACCTTATTGTTTCTCTCCAAATTTACAACCTTATCACGTTCAAGGATTTAGAAATACCTTATATCCACCTTGATGACCCAAATCCCCCTCTTTTCATCACTACCTACATCAACCAAACCCACATCAAACAAGTTATGATTGATGGGGGAGCCAATATTAATATCATCTCCTCCCATGCCTATGATCAACTTAAACTACCAAACAATGTCATGTCCAAAACCTTAGTCATCTTCTGATCCTTCAACAACACCATGGACACTACTCTAGGAACTATTGTGCTTCACATTCACTTAGGACCTCACACACTCCTAGAGCTCTTCTATGTAGTGGAAGGTAAATTCTAGTATAATGTTTTGCTAAGATGACCTTGGATCGACTCCATGGGTTGCGTACCCTCTACCCTTCATCATTGCAACAAATTTGAGCATGAAGGTCAAGTTGTCACTATATAAGCTGACCCAAGTCCTTTTTCATCATGCAACATGACTTATTGACCTAAGGACATCGTCTTACCTCCATATAGCACACCCTCATCAAACAAAGATAAGCCCTCAATCACAAAATATGAAGCCATATCTTTTTATACCAATAAGGCATCTACTAGCTCATCAATACCCTCAAATAAAATCCCCCCCATAAACCCCTTGGAATCAACATTCCAACATCTTTCACATGGGGAATATTGCCTCTTGACTCTTGATGCCTTCCATACTCCCCATGAGTACGTGCAACTTAACAAATAACCTGGGTATGACCCCCATGTCAGAACCATTGTTCCCCTTAGACCTTTAAACCATCAAACCCATTTCATCTATGGGGGACTTGATAAACCCTTGGGCACTTCCACCACCTCCTTTTCACCTTTACCATTCACCTCTAGCTCTGTTATCTATATAAACCAAAATTTGCAAAAATATACCTCTACAAGTGTGCTTAGAAGGGATTTGGCCTAGGTTGGTAAAAACATGATCTACATGAGTTACTTCTAATCAAAACCTAAAAACCCCCCAAAAATCATGACCTGGGTTTCACGCCACCTAAAAAATGAACCAACCTAGCCCCCATTACCATTGTTGATGAGGAAATCACATCCTCACCATCCACTCTACCATCAATAGTTGAAGACTCCAACATCATCCCCCTTAATTTTTTTTTCCCTCAACATGATCAACCTCAGACCCTCAACTTATCGAAAGGATGGGATGGTCGTATCCATCCCTTTGACCCATCCTAAGATGATAGGATAAGACTCTCCTACCATTAATATTATTTAGTGTCAGGATGATGATTATATTCTCATCTATCTTGGTGCAATAGATTGCTCTATCCACAAATATCTTCCTCTTGAGACTTCAACCATGTTGAAAACATCCACCATGGATATAAAATTGGGCACTCCAGATGACACTTGTATTGTTAAAATTGGTCAATCACTAAATTTTGAGGAGTTTCAGGACTTCCCCTCTTTTTTGAAAGACCATAATATAGAATTTACTTGGTCTTATAATAATATACCAAAGATTGATGATCTAGGTGGATCTATATGTGATCCATAAAATAAGTCATCAAATAGTGGGTTGATCGATGTCAGGGCGTAGAGCTCATTGAGAGATTTCTCACATAATTTGAATGGGTCGATTTTGAGCCTGTATGTGCAAGATATCATGTGTTGAAGATCAAATAGGGAAAAAGGCAGCACAGGGTGATGTGGAAGTGACATGTGGTGGAAAGTTCATTAAGTTTGGTTTTTGATTCATCTTTGACTGGTGTAAAAAAATTGGTTTGGATGAAACATCTAGTTGGGCATCAATAAGCGGTGAGTGGTCAATAAGTGGCGAGTGCAGAATGGTCCACGTGGTGGGTCCTCAAGCCACCACATAGCTTGCCACCACAATATTATCCATTGCCAACTCAAGTTAGATAGTAAGCTAAGTTGGGATACTGACCTGAGTTAGAATGCCAAACCCTGAGCCTGAGTCAATCAATTGAAGTTGGGGTGGAGAGCCTAATGAAGCTGAGTCGAGATTGGTTCCTAGTTTCCCAACATGATCTGGGTCAATATTTACCTTGATTGGGTTCTCAACACGATTTAGGTCTAAATTTACCCTAAATATTGAGATACAATTGAGTTCCCAATTCAACATGAAGCTTGTGGCATCACCGTGTTACCATCGATTTTACACCACTTTCCATGTGACACAAACATGTCATGGTTTCTAGTGAAGATAACACGTTCTATGCCACAAACATCCACGTTCTAACCCACACATTCCACATATTTTTGACATGCCAAGAAGCCAACTGAAATACATGTTAATGCCAATCACTTGGCATTGTTAACCATAAAATTTGTGGTATTTCAATACCTAAGTTTGAACCCACTTCCCAAATGTGGGATAAATGATAGGCTTTAACCACTGAAAATGATGAAGAGGGGATTCAAACCAAGCATTTTTGGATAAAAGATAAACGTCCCCACCATTTAACTCATGGGATGTAGCACTATATAAAGTGCTAAAACTTGTATTTTAAGGCATTAGAAGCTAAGCATCCATAAATAAAGGCTATCGTAAAGAAGCTTGTGCTACTTACAGAAGGAGTTAGAGGCAAAATTGGAGAAAAGTTTGAAAAGAGACTTATGTTATTTTTTCTTGAGGATCAACTTTATAGTTGATGTAATTTTATTTTGGAGACATTTTAAACATATTTTATATCATTTTCCTAATATATCGATTGATAAAGGACCTGAAGACTTAGGCCATTATGTCAAACTCCATTATCAATTGTGTAGTTGAATTTATTGATTTCTTCTTGTTAAATGTTTCTTTTTAAAGTCAAATTTTAAATTATTTCCATAAAATTATTTTAAATCAAAATTAAAATATGTAAGCATATTATTTCTTAAGTTTATAGATCAAATTGGTATCATATCGGTTAGTGTGCTTGGCTAACTTTTGTGTAGACATTGCTCTGATATAACAAGTTTTGTCTCAAAGCTAAGTTTGTGAGTGAATTTATGATTTTATTATTTTAGCTAAACTCAATTATTATAGAAAAATGGATCCAATGCTGGCTTAAATTTAGTTATTACTAAATACCATTATCACTACGATAATGCAATACCTAAAATCCCAAGAACAAATTTGGTAAGTGGCAGAGCAACGATAGGAGTAGAAAATTGAAAAGCTCCAACAGAGCATTGATGCTCTATAGGTAGAATTACAATAAGAATGTCGATAGAGGAAGAGGATGCATGAATATTCAAAGACTTGTGGACAGTGTGCCTGATGGGGTCATATTACCGAACAATGATAGATACTACATCCCAGTCAGGCTCTATTATGGTTTAAAAGATAAAATGAGGAGAGAGGAAAGGCACTAGCCATCTATAGTACTGGCCAATTAATTTTACCAACAATACCTCATCAAGCAACTCTAGAGTCTCTAATGTGATAGTTGTTGCCAATGAAGGTGCCAAAAATTATGCTACACTTTGAGGAAACTTAAAGGCAGAACTACATTGCTATTGCTAAAGAGAAGTTCATGCAGATCTATTTTAACTAGAGTTATGGAGCTAGTTATATTACTAAAGGTCTCATACAACATTTAAAAATAAAGACTCTTCCATTACCTCACAATAAGACATTTGAAGGAGCTGATGGCATAGTACATGGACATGTGACTCATTATGGCATCCTACATTTTGGTATTGGACGACTATTCTTTGATCAAGTAGATCTTGACATAGTTCCAGGAGAAGCTGAAGAGATCACTTTAGTTAATTATTATCTCACATCTCACCATGCTAGAAACACTACATCAGGAGAAGGAATCTAACTAATGACCAATCATACCTATAAGATTCAGTTTGGGACAAGCTAGACAACAAAGCTACATTATGGTTATAGTAGCAATTTCTCTAATTCACATACTCCTAGTCCTATCAATGAAAATGATGTAAGTTTGGAAGCAAATAATGATTTGATTATTAATGTATCTTCTGATGTACATTCTAAAGATGAAAATAATGAAATCAACTCTTCTAGCTATATTGACAATGTTAAGGATACTAAATGTAATAACCCTAAACATTTATCAAGTTCATGTGTTAATATATTTTAAAAGCACACAAAGGGAATAATTTCTAAGCTATTAGCTAAAATGGGATTCAAAGGAGAAGGCCTTGGCATTAATGGTTAAGGGATTGTCTAGCCTATCCAAGTGGCAAAGAGACCACTTCGTACATGATTAAGATATGGAGGTGAAGGATAAATGTCCCAAGAAGCTGAGCTGAAGAGCTACTCAAGTAGCAAGTCAAAACACCCTGAAGATTTGAAGGAACCATTTTAAGAAGATGAAGCAATTAAATCTGATAAGAAATCTTTAGATGACTTATTGAGGTATGAAAATAAGAAATAATCGAATGTATTTTTTGATTATACACAAGAGAGTCCTAAAAGGATGCTTAAGAAAACTATCAAAATGAGGTTATCTAAAAAAGATAGGAAAAGTCAGAAACAACCTAAGATAAGGGTTGTAAATGCAACTTTAGTCAAGCAACAGATAGAGTCTTGTCAATCAAAACTGGATACAACATCAGCAAGGGAGATGACAGTCAATGAGAAGTTAACTGTTCAAAGTTTTTCACCCTGGAAAGGTAAGTAAAAATTATTCAAAAGAATAATTGTTAAGCATTCTAAGATAGATGCTATCTTTCATAAAAATTATCAAAAGAATCTGATCTTATAAGATGTTGTAGAAACCCTAGGTTTAGAAACTAAGCCATATTTCCAACCCTATTCTCTAGAAAAGATAGATGATGGTAATAATATACATGTAAGTAAAAAATGTAAACTAGGGTTTGCAATTACCTCTAACTTCCTAGATGAAGTTGAATTAGATGTGGTTCCACTTCAATTTAGTGGTTTTATCTTAGGTAAACCATATTTGTCTCTAAGAAAGGAAAATTTTTCCAAGAAAGAAAATTAGTATAACATTGTAAAAGATAGGATATAATATCTCATGTGAGCACATCAACAACAACCATTACAGGTAAATGGTGTCTTCAGTGTTATTCTATTCATGTTGTAGATAGGAACACTATAGGGCAACAAGAAGATGTCATCATGAGAAGCATCAGGAACAACTCAGAAGACTTATTGTATATTTTAATTTATATGTTTTAGAGTGTGCAAATAGGTATGTATATTTGTAAGACCCAAGTATGGACAATGTTTTTAATCATTACAATGTTTGTAAAATACCTAAGAAGGGCAATGTTTGTAAAACTATGTTGTTAAGTAAAACCCTAAAAGGACAATTATAAAATGGTGATTGTTATAACAACAAATGTCCTACAATATTTTCACATTTTTAGATATGAATACCCATCGAAGTATCTTCAATGATCATCAGAGGTAGAGCCATGAAAATATCCTCACATAGAATACCAGGTCCAATATCAACTTTTTGAGGACAAAAAGCCTTCTTAGTGGGGAGGATTGATCTAGGTTGATCCATATATGTTCTATAAAAGAAGTCATCAAACCATGGGTTGATCAATGTCATGCTGTAGAGCTCATCGAGATTTTTTTGGCATAATTTAAATGGGTTGATTTTGAGCTCATATGTGCAAAATATTACACGTCAAAGATTAAACAAGGTAAAAGGTAGCACAAGGTGATGTGATAATGACATGTGACAACAAGTTCATTAAGTTTGGTTTTCAATTCATCTTTGATTGATGTAAAAAAAAATTGGTTTGGATGAAACATCTAGTTGGGCATCAACAAGTGGTGAGTGGTCAACAAGTGGTGAGTGGTCGACAAGTGGTGAGTGGAGAATGGTCCATGTGGTGGGTCCTCAAGCTACCACGTGGCTTGCAACCACACTATTCTCCATTGCCAACTCAAATTGGATAGTAAGCTGAGTTGGGATGCTGGCCCGAGTTAGAGTGCCAAATCCCAAGCCTGAGCCAGTCAATTCGAGTTGGGGTGGAGAGCCCAACAGAGCCAAGTTGGGATGGGTTCCCAGTTTCCCAACATGATCCAGGTTAATATTTACCCTAAATGGGTTCCCAACATGGTCCAGGTCTAAATTTACCCTAGATACCAAGATACGATTGAGTTCCTAGTTTAGCATGAAGCTCGTGGCATCACCGTGTTACCATGGATTTTCCACCACTTGCCATGTGACACATCTATGTCATGGTTTCCAATAAAGATACCACATTTCATTCCACAAACATCCACATTCTAACCCACACATTCCATATATTTTCCACATGCCATGAAGCCCACCAAAATACATGTTAATACCAATCACTTGGCATTGTTAAACATGAAATTTGTGGTATTTCAATACCTAAGTTTGAACCCACTTCCCAAATGTGAGATAAATGATATTCTTTAACCACTAAAAATGATGAAGAGGGGATTCAAACCAAGCATTTTTGGGTAAAAGATAAATGTCCCCACCATTGAGCTTGTGGGACATATCACTATATAAAGTGATAAAACTTGTATTTGAAGGTATCAGAAGCTAAGCAGCCATAGCTAAAGGCTATAGTAAAGAAGCTTGTGCTACTTGTAGGAGTTAGAGGCAAAATTGGAAAAAAGTCCAAAAAGAGACTTATGTTATTTTTGCTCAAGGATCAACTTTGAAGTTGATGTAATTTCATTTTGGAGATGTTTTTAAAGTATTTTAGAGGATTTTCCTAATATATCAATTGATATAGGACGCGAAGACATAGGCCATTGTGCCGAACTCCATTATCAATTATGTAGTTGAATTTATTGATTTATTCTTATTAAATTGTTGTTTTGAAAGTCACATTTTTAATTATTTATGTAAAATTATTGTAAATAAAAATTAAAATAATTAATCATATTATTGCTTAAGTTTATAGATCAATCGACCCATCCATCACTTCCCACAACATAGTCACCAACCACAATGCTAAGCCCATTAGGCAAAAACTCTGGTGAATAACCCTCCTCATCAAAGAAAAACTTCAACATCTCCTATCTATCAATTTCATTCAACCCATGGACTATCCCAAATGGGTCTCAAATGTCATGCTTGTCACCAAAGCCACATGGGGATTATGCATTTGTGTGGACTTTCATGACCTCAACCTTGCTTGCCCAAAATATGACTTTCCTCTACCAAATATTGACTATGTAGTTGATCTCATAGCTGGCCATGAGATGTTATCTCTCATGGATGGATTCTTGAGTTACAATCAGATCCTAATCACCCTCGAAGATAAACATAAAACTACCTTCATCACCTAATGGGGGACCTTCTACTACAAGGTCATGCCTTTGGGCTTGAAGAACGCTAGTTCAACCTACCAATGGACTATGACTTACATCTTCCATGACCTTACCCATAAAATCATCAAGGATTATCTTGATGACCTTCATGGGAAATCCAAATATTGTAAAGATCATTTGGTCATTCTCAAAATGATCTTCAAGTGACTCATTCATTACCATGTCCACCTTAACCCCAAGAAGTACATTTTTGGGGTCTTGTCAGGAAAGCTCCTTGGATTTATCATGTCCCTTTAGGAAATCAAAGTTGATCTGGCCAAAATTAAATCAATCCTCAACATGCTTCCTCTAATCAACCTTAAGCAACTCCATAGATTTTAGGGGAAGCTCCAATCCATTTGTCACTTTATCTCTCAACTCTCAGACCAATGCCAACCCTTACACCACCTTCTGAAGAAGGATGCTTATTTTAAGTGGAATAACACCTATCAAAAGGCCTTCAATTCACTTAAATAGTACCTTTTTCTCTACCTATCCTCACCCCTCCCAAGGATGATCAACCTTTTTAACTTTACATCTATGCCACTGACCACTCCTTAGGGCCCATGGTCACTCATTGAGATGAACAAAACAAAGAGCATGGCATCTACTACATCATTTGCACGCTTGTAGAATATGAAACTTGGTACACCCATAGCAAGAAGCTTTGCCTAGCCTTGGTATTCATAGCTACCAAGCCTCGCCACTACCTTATCAATGATAAGACTTATGTCACAACCAATACTAATCCACTCAAGTATATGTACTCTAAGCCATACCAAAACTAACTTATGACCAGGTGACTCATGCTTTTAGTTGAGTTTGACCTTGAGTTTCTTCAAAAAAATTCAATTAAAGGGCATGTCATTTTTGATCGATTGGCTAAAGCACCATTAATAGATAACCAACCTCCTCCTCTTGAGTTTCTAGATGAGTCCATCACAACCCTCTCATAGGCAGACTTCACCTATCAAGTAACCATGTTATTCGACGGATCAAAGTGTCAACATGGTGGGGGAGATGGAATTATACTTATTCCCCTTTATGATGAACCTCTTCCTTTATCCTTCAAGCTATATTTCAAGTGTACCAATAATATGGCTGAGTATGAAGCCCTAGTAATAGGCCTTCAAACTATATTAGCCTTAGGAGTCAAAATGATCAATATCTTTGGCGAATCTCAACTAGTGGTCAATCAAATCAATGGCACTTACCAGTGTAAGAATGATGTTTTGCAATAATACAAATAACTAATTGATGAAATTTTCACATCATTTGAACATTACCATATCCAAAACACCCCATGATTTATGAATAAGTTTGTCAATACGTTGGCTTCCCTCACCTCTCAAATCCCATCTACACCCTCTAATTCTAAACTATCTATCATTATCCAAAAACTTACCCAACCTTCTTATGTCACACCAGACTCTCCCACCATATTCAATGATGGTGAAACCCAACTTAACCTTTCATATCAACAAACCTTCAACTATCTCAACCTTTCCATCATTCCTTCCAGTCTTTCTAGGAATGCTCAAAGAGCATTTATCTAGAGTACCTCATGATACACCATTATGGGGGGAATTATTTATAAACATAGCTTTGATGGTGTCCTCTTCCATTGCCTATGTAGTAACGAATCCTCTCATGCTATTAGGGAAATGCATGATGGGATTTGTGGGGGACACTTTAGTGGCCTTGATGTTGCTAAATGCATCTTTCATCTTGGTTATTATTGGCCTAACCTTAACCAAGGCTGCTATAATTATGTGAAAACTTGTGTTAAGTGTCAAAAACATACCAAATTACATCATGCACCTATCCATAGTCTTCATGTATATACATATTTTTAGCCCTTCTCATAATGGGGTCTATACCTTATTGGTGAAATTAACCCTCATTCTTCACAATGACACCATTCTATCATCACTGCGATCGAGTACTTTACTAAATGGGTAGAGGCTATTCCTCTTATATCAACCAAAGCTAAAAAGATTGTTGGATTTATCAATAATCACATCATCTATCATTTTGGTGTTCTTCACAAAATTATCACTAACAATGGAAAATATTTTAAAAACAAACAAGTCCAAGGTCTTTGTGACACATTTGGTATCAAGTTAAGTTTCTCATCGCCCTATCACCCTCAAGCTAATGGATAGGATGAGGCCTTTAAAAAAACTCACAATAACATGCTCACCAAAATGGTTAATGCATATGGTCAAGATTGGAACTTACACATCCCCTTCACCTTATGGGTATATCTTACTAGTATCTGAACCCATATGGGTGCTACCCCATTCCCCCTTGTGTTTGGAGTGGATGTCATCTTACCTCTCAAAGTCTAAATTATTTTTATCTACATATCCCTACAGGATATGATTTTTGATGATGATTATCATCATCACTATTTAACCTAACTTGAGATACTTGATGAGCATCATTTATCCACCCTCTCCCCTCTTCATGTCTATCAAGAATGAATCAAATGTGCTAATAACAAACACTTTAAGGTGTGAGAATTCAATATCAGATACCTCATCCTAAAGGAAAACCAACATGTCACCAATATGGAAAAAGGAAAATGGGGAAAATTTGCTTTCAATTGGCTTAGACCTTATAAAATTGCGCACAAGTATGGATCATGAGCTTATTAGTTATCCTCCCTTAAAGGCAACCTAAAACCTGAGCCCCTCAATGCTTTGCATCTGCATCCTTTCCTTTGTTAAAGAGGATCAAACTCACCTTTTATTTAACTTAAGTTCATCCATTACTTTCAAACCATGTTTATCTCCTGTATTTTAGGGGAAACCGATTAAAACTGAATCATGTGATTATCCATCACAATCATTAGCCTAATATTGAAAAATGGGTACCATGACTCTACCCATGACATGATTCTCATGGTACTTTCTACCCCCTTTTTAGGATAGATTCCCATGATCATTGTCACCTAAACCTCTTTACACCTAATCAACCTTCTTGTGCTTTTAAGTTTTGCCTTCATAAAGGTGAACCTTTAAGCCTATATAAGCAAGTCTATGTCAAGTAAAAATCAAAAATCAAATTCATAACTAAAAACACTCATGGATCATTCCTAACATTTGCAGACTACTCCCTTGAAGGACAACTATTGAAAACATATAAAAAATTACTCAAAATAAGGTAGAATGCTCCCTTGAAGGACAACTATCAAAAGCATTAAATCTTAGACCACTCCTTTAAAGGATGGCTGAGTAAAGCATTTGTCAAAGCGTAGAAATTTATTGGAAGCTTCCCACATCGATCGACTTCCCCAACCCTCCCAAGCAACAACAAAATAAGCAAAAGACCCATTATCAAGCATCAACAAAAGCAAAATAATTTTGAAAGCCGCAATCAACTCTCATAAATAAGATAATTTTGAAATCCACAATCAGATCTCATAGGTAGACTTCTCACATCGATCAGTCTACATATTATATGATATAGACTTGTTTATACTGACTCTTTGGTAACCTCCTGAAGAGAAATGCTAGTCTCACAATAAAGTCCCATTTTTCATCCATCTCCTCTTTATACACTATAAGCAAGGGATTTTTGAGATTACTTAACATTATGTGATCAAGATAACTTTTTAACCAATTAATGAATGCTAATGTGAAGCATTTTATGGGATTATGTTCTTTAAGCCAATCCAACTTTGATTTTGTTTAGTCCTTGCCAAAGAAGAAACATCATGCCCTCTTTTTATTCTCTCATAGTTGGTTGATATATTCACTCAGATGTTTTGTCTCTTGATTATCTTCTCTTTTTCACATCTAGTTTTGTTATTTAACTTACTTTATGTGTTCTACCTTAAGCAAAATCACCATAATCATAACCACATCATATAATATCATCATCATATCATGAACATAAGAAAACATCATCAAAATAAACCATATCCATGCACATAACCATCAACATCATAACATCCATGACTAATAAAGCAATAAAACACTTTTACCACATGTCTAAATATAAATAAGGAAGCATTTACTCATTCAATCTTAGCATCAACATCATCATCATATCAATGGTCATCTCAAAACATGAAATTAGGATCATGACATCCATCAAAATCATCATCATAAATAATAACAAATAAACCATAAAAAACAATCCATGTGATCAACATCATCGCATTGTCCATCCATCATACAAACCATTATCATATCAAAACATACCAAATATGAACATCATATCAACATCATCCATATCCATAACCAAACATCATCATGAACATAAATAAAAATCCATCACATGCTTAGCTAGGTGGGTCCACATCATAACCATAATCCATAACATCATCAATGATCAACATGATCATAAACACTATGAACAATAAATAATATCCAAAGATTGTGTGTCTATAATCATAAATAACCACATAATCATTGTGTATACAATAAATATATAGGTATCTCTCTCAAAATATAAATCTCACTACATCAGATCATAGGCTGATATCAAAATGATATACAACAAAATATAATATCTCACAACCATATCATGACTATGCCCTTGGGGCACCACTACCTCTTGATGCCTATTGTCTTGAGGTACCTGCCTATCCTCCCATGGACACAACCCACTAACCTAGTGTCACCATTCTAGTACCACCTAGCAAACTAGCTCTGTACTCACCCCATTGAGGTTCATCAGGATAACATCTCAAGACTATGGCCTCATAATATTAGAGCTCTTCTACTATGGCTATATACCATTCCATGGGGATAGTGCCCAGTAGTCCTGAAGGTGTTATGGATCCTCCTCTGGCTTGTCTCAAGGAATTTCTCTCTTAAGTAACCAAGGCTAATGTAGCTCTAGCCCGGTCCCTCTCACTTGTAACTATAGCTACCTAGCTCAGTGCCACTACCAACTGATCCTATAATGCTACAATGGAAGCCTACATTATAGTTAATGCTACTCATACCTGATCCCTCTCTATAGTCATTACATGTACATCTAGGGTAACCCCATGTATCAATGCCTGATGGACACATATCTTATCTAGATCCACATCCATCACCTGTTGCCCACCATCATCACCTCTAAAATTAGTAGTAACATAGAGTGCCTAGTACCATGCAAGGTACCCATATGTAAAGCTTACATCATCTACCTCGGCCCTAGCTGACAACTCCTCATGATCAATGAAAATCTAAACTAGCTATGGCTCAAGAAGTAGTATCTCTACATCCTCCTACCTATATCTCAGGAATGAACCTAGAATATCCCAAACCAAGCCAAATTATCACCCAACCCTGTCAAAAGGAATGAGCTCTATCTCACCCTCTCTCTTGCCAAAGATCCACCTATAGCTCTATAGGGATAATGTATGCCTCTTTTAATGATCCCACTCTAAAAACATGATATATGGCCTCTAAATCACATCACCAATAACTAGGGCATCTAGTGCCCCTATGAACTAATCAATATCATGAACCCCTCCACTTGGTCTTGAAAGGTCAAAATCATGTCTCTACTGCATGAATTCAACTCTAAACTGCATTTTTGCATATCCTTCCCATGATATTCCCATCAACCTCAGTACTCAGATGTGCTCATAAGCTTAGTAGTGTAGAATAAATCCTATGCTAATATCGTACCTCCTGTGAGGCTTAAATCCCCATATCTCCTTGTATATCTAAACAAGCAATACAAGCACCCAATCGAACACTATGTGGCCCAATATGACTAGAATTTGGCATGGCAAAGCATGACATCACCATCATCATCATTGTAAGTAGACACCTCTCACCTCTAGCCTTATGATATAGCAGAGTGTAGCTAAAACCTCTAGTGTACCACCTAGAAAAATCATGGTCATCTCCATATAATAGCTCCATGAAATCATCTCTCTCCTCCCTCTCTGATAAATCATATGACCCCATATAAGTAGCTGAGTAATCCTGTGAACATCCTTAAGTAAGATCATCATCTCACATGTCAGTAGAAGGAAGGTATACATGGTAGTATCCTATCTCTTGATGATCACCATGATCATTTTTGTGTCTCACGACACGTGCTGGTAATGTATCATAGCACCAAGGCCCACTTACTCCATTGAGCCTCAATAATAATCATACCTCTATGGATCTCATCAAAGATATGAGGCACTCGATCCTACATCTGGATCCATTCCCATGCCTATAAGGTTTGAATGCAAAATAAATTAGTTCTTTATACCATTTTTACCTATGAATTTAATGTCTTACACTTACCTCTTATGTTACTCAAAGCATTCACCTACTTTACCCTATACCTCCAGATTATCCCCTAAGCCAAACCCTTAACCTAATCAATCAACATAATTAACATTACCTACCAATCGTCAAACTTAACTATTTATACCTTCACCTATTACATTCACCTTAACCTAAGATGTGCCCCTTGACCTTAACCTTCATTATTGACCTTTAATTATTACCCATTCAACCCACTAATATCAATAGCTAATAGTACCATTAAAAAAATTCAAGGTCAATAACCCATTAAACTTAACCTTAATTTTTTTAACCACATCCCTAATTGGCTCAATCATCAATGGTCATGGTGACCATTGATGGTAAGAAAATCACCTTCCATTAGCTATCAAACATCGATGGTCAGTACTGATCATCGATGATTAGGTATGATTGTCGACAGTTACTATGTGTGACCATCAATGGAATACTTAAACCCTACCCACCCAAAAACCCAACAAAACACCAAAATCAAGCCATAAATTTCTACCTAATCCTACCTCTACCCTCTCCTAACTAACCTACCCTGACCTATTTTAAACTTCACCCATAAATTTAACCAAATCTATTAGACCCTACAACTAGGCTAAAACCCTACCCACCCAACCAAACAATTGAAAAACAACCAAATCTAAATTTGAATGCATCTAACACACTCAAACCTCTCTATCAATTAAATATAATCCCTAGATCATTCCTTGATCATCATCGAGGAGGAATCCTGGGACCCGTTACTGGGCCATGTCCTTGTCTACCCTACATCATGACTTGGTCAACACTCTAATGCTCTGGTCCACTCGATCAGCTTATCACCAATTAACCTTACCCACTCATTCATCATCAACACTCTCTCAAAAGATGCCAAAGAGAAAAATGACAAGTCCAAACTTAAAAAATGAGTGAAAGTGACTCCCAACAACACTTTTGACTTTACCCTTTTAGGGTTTAAACTTGATCATCAATGGTTAGGGAGACCACTGACGGTTGACTTCAAAACCCCTAATTATTGATGGTCAAGAAGTTGACATTTTTTATTTTACCTCAAGTAACTAATTTTTAGAATACCCAACTTCGTGCTCATCCATGGAGATTACCTTCTCCACCCACCTCGACCACCAACCACATCACCTCGTTATTGGCCATTTTGTCCCAAACTAGTACACATTTTGTGACAACCTTGACTTGGTCATTTTGACTGTAACAACAACAATTACCATGTTGAATTTTTTTTTGCACTACCTTGCACACAACCCACCAATTATGTCTTATTGGGAGCACTTCCTACCTTGGATACCCATGAGTTTACCCAACCAACTATGTTTTCCTTGGGAGCACTTCCTACCTTGGATACCTACAAAAACATTGACCTTACCTAAGAGACTTACATTTACAAGTGAAACCTAGCTTCTATGCCTAAACGCAGTCATGTGGTCCACTTGTCACTTATCCTTCTAACACGGACCTTAATTTTTACCAACTATGGAAACCTAGTCAATACACAGTCTTGGGTATCACACTTTTCTCTCACTTTGTATGTGTGTTTGCACTTTAGTGCCCAACCTATCACCCATATTTTATCATCACCTTCACTACTCATAAAACCCACACCTGATTCTATTTCACCTCATCACTTATTAGTTTGGGGGGGAACACCTCTTCCCATACTCAAGGCAACTGAACCTTTGACCTGTACTCCATTTTTATTTTACTATTTTCTGATATAAATCACATAACAAAAAAGGGAAAAATGTAGACAGTAAAAAGTTGTACACAATGGTTCTAGATGTATAAATACCCCTGGACCACCTTAAGACCTCCTAGGGACCATCACCCAACTATTTGACCGTAACCTTGAGTTAGTTAGTTGATTTGCTAAACTAGTCCACTAGCATTTTAAACCCAACTTGACCTTGACCCTTGACTATCGATGATTAGGTTGCATCGTCTAAACCACTAACTAGCATATCACTCCACCTTGATTTTTTATAATTAGCTCATCTAATTGATGTGCAAACCAATGCATGTAAAATTTATATTTAGACAATAAGTTAGACCTCTTGTTAATGTATTGTTGCACCTCTCCTTCCTTCCTATAAATAAAGAGGAGGAGAGAGTGAATCAGGATCTATAACTATCAAGATATTTTGTATCTAGAGTTTATTTTACATGGGTTCTAGCAATCCAATGATCTAGCTATCACAATAGAGAGCTGATGTGCTGCCATCCATCAACCAATAGCTAAGTATCGTTACTCTACCAAAATCACTCTAGACTCCATCAACAAGTTTTATACCTTAACCATTATCTGATCAACCATCGGTAAGCTAAGTATCTATTTTTAATTATTCAGTCACATTGTTTGTACTTCACAATTAGCCCAACCCAAAGGAGTCTCTTAGAATATTATTTTGGAACCTCATCAATCAACCTTTTGTCACCTAGACCCAAGCCACAGTAATTGTCAATGGTCATCTTAACCACCAATGGTCTATCTTAATCATTAATGGTTATCCCAACTATCGACGGTCACCTCAATTGCTAATGGTCACCTTAACCACTGATGGTCACTATGGCACAAAATAATAGAAAGCTATTTTCACCCACTAGACCTTAACCAAATCCAACTTTATTTTCCTCAGCCTGCTCATAGAGCCCCAACCTATTTTTTGAACCATACTTGAGCTATTTAGCATTAGTATTGACCCATTTATTGCTATAATTAGTCAACTTCATCAATTTATTTATCAAGAATTTCTTGTATTCAATTTCAATATCTTCTATCATTTATGCAAGTACTTTACTTTTTGATTTTTGAACTTAATTATTTCAAAAATCATGGATTGATATCCCTTGAGGAAGCTCTTGCTTTAGGGATCTCACTAGTGCTAGGTAATCCACCCAACTATCTATCTAACCAACCATTTCTTTAGTGTTGTATTATATGCAGATCATTCCTTCCAATTCAAAGAGGACCTCTCTACAATCATCTGATTCATTACATGTACAACCAAATAGGTTTTTCTATCGTACTCGTATCTAGTTTCTTTCTTCTTCCTTTCTTGGAATATAAAAAGAAACTATCTGAAACAATGACTTTTATAATATGGTTTTGGACCTTTGTATTTATGGCACCTAATATTACATGCAAAGGGGAATCCAATGATGCATGTTCCTGTTCATCTTCTTCAGGGAATGGGATGTAAGGATTATAGATGTGAGGTGGATGATTAATGTTTTGTGATGGATTAAGGGGGTAATGGGCAACATAGTCCTCAAGGTCACTAGGAGCCCAAGTCTCAACATCAGATAAAGTGTCCTCAAGAATATCAAAAGGATCACTAAGACTTTCTAAAAGACACACATCTAAGGTAGGATCAAATCCACTCTAAAAGTCTTCAATAGATAAAGCTTGTAAAAACTCAGTTATGACTTCATCATCCTAATTGGGATCAAAAGATATGCCTAGTGACTGGTTACCATCCAAATTATGGGTATATTCAAAATGACAAGCATTATCAACATCCACTATAATATCTATGAGGGATGATGTTCTTGATGAGGAATTTGATTTAGATATAGGTGTTGAACATGATGTAGATGCAGATAAAACTTGTATTGGCTCTGATGTTGATTTTGATGTATAAGACATGATGCTGCTAGTAGAAGGGTGATTGTTTGCAAGTGACCTCTAAATGTGGGGTTTGTAATATGATGGGTGGGGGGGAGATGATAGAGGAACAATGGATTTGACAAATATATGCCCATGGAAGGTCTCATGAGATATGGGAGGATTTGGTGTATGGGAAATATACTCATTTTTGATGGAATATTTATCCAAGATGGGGGGACCATGGAGGGTTGATGTGGTGTCTTGACCTTGGCTTGGAAAGGGAAGGGATTGATCATGATTGGGAATAGAATCCTATCCTTCCTCTTCATGTTCACCCAGGATATAAACTCATCTGGTTCATCCTCAATTTCTATGTCACCATGATTAATGAGGTCTTAAACATAATCTTGGAAATTTTGACATCAGTTGGTAATTTATCAACAATGTCTAGTTTTTAAACTAGCAAAAGGATTGGGGATTCAATGGGTGCCTAGGTTCAAACTAGCAAGATGATAGTTGGATGGGTGATAGTTATGAATAGGCAAGATGATTGGATTAAATATGACTATATTGATGATCGATTGGATGCTAGATTGAAACTGACAAAGTGATAAGATGATAGTAGGATACCAACTAGGTATGAGATCTGATCAAATGATGAGCGATGATAGGATAATATGAATGGGTATCAAGAGGACTAGCTTGAAACCTTAGACCAATTTGATCAAGATGGGATGGATATGTAATTAGGTGATGGTCTAATAGAAATAAAATAAGGATAAGTATATATAGGTGATGAGGAAATAATAAGGGTTAATGTAAATGAGACAGGGATGGTTTGGACACAGGTGTGACCTAAAGAGCCAACTAGGATAAAATAGGATAATGTTATACTAGATGGAAGATGAAGTGACTAGGCAAAGGGAAGGTCAAGAAAAATGATTGATTATGGATAGAGTGGACTTAGGATAAGATGTGGATGATCAGACATGATTAGGATATGTGAGTGATGGGGCATGATCAATGATGAGTAGATTTGGTTTGTAAAAGGATGTAAAAATATAATATGTACAATGGGATGATGACATAGATGTAAAAGATGATAGAATGATGAGGCAAGGATATACAAAATGTGTGTATAGGTTTGGGTAAAAATATGACTTGGATCACAAAAAACATAGGTCTAGCACACCACACATCCAAGCAAACAAATCATAAACCTATGATTAGTAAACTCAAGGGTGTGTAACTCAATGCTTGCACCATCTAACGGTTTCATGGGTAAGACTATAAGTTTGTGACTTGTTATAGAATAATTTGAACCCTCTCAACCCCATCTATGCTTAATGACTTCTTAGGAGTTGATCTAGACTTTAGAAGTGAAATGCCTATTATGGCTGAAAGGTCTTAAGCTAAGTTTGTACAAGGTTTTTAAGGGAGTCCTTGATATTCATGTAGGTACAGTGGGGAAAAAATCTATGTAGGATTATATCTAACTACTTTACATATGGGAGCTTAAATTCTCCTTATTCTATGGAACCCCTTATGGGGAATTCTGCTTTAACAGCTAATGGCAACTCTCTTGATATTTATACTCCACTAGAACACAAAGTTTGGTCTAGTGTGTGGTGATGAAATCTACATCGCCAACCTCTAAAAAAGAAAAAAGGGAGGGTTTATTGGTGGTTTTTTATCCTCCAAGAATCACCTTAAGGATGCAAGGAGGAGAGCATACACCACCATAGCCCTCGGGTGACAAACATGCAGACCAAAAAGATTAATTAACTGATTAATCAGATGTGAGATATATACAAGATGCAAGAATATACAAGACAAAATGATTCAAATATAGTGATTAAATGATTTTCAAAATTCCAAAAGGGGTCTTTGATAGATGACATACAAGAAAAGGATTAGTAGTTTAAAATGGCAAGTTTGGAGAGGCAATCTGCAAAGAGCATGTTAGTAATTTTAATAATTTTGCCTTCGACGGTTGTATTACCTACAAGTTAGAAACTTGAAAAGATGATAATTACTCAAAAAATGATATGTAATCCCTTTATATACCTTATGCTTTTATGATATTGCCTTTATTATTATTGTGACAAAATAATTAAAAATAAATATTTAATTAACGTAATTACTAGACTTATAACATGCTATGATTATCATAAATGGAACTCATAAAAAGACCAAACCTAACTTATTAAAAAAATAGGAAGTGAGATTAATAAAAGACCCTTTTTTTAAAATTAATATTAAAAAATAAGACTAATTATTATTGATTTTTATTTTTATTTTTTTATGTATTTATTTTTATTTTTATAATGACAATGATAATAAGTTCTATTAAAAACTATAAAACTTATGTTTATTCATGACATCTTTTTAAACCTCAAATTAATATTTTTAATATTGACCAACTTCGCCATTCAATAGACTAGACTAAATTTTTTAAAATTGTTACAAAAATACTAATGGCATATATATAGGGGTTTTGTAAAAAGAAGAATAGAAAATTACTTCTATCTATGAGGAAGGAATCAAGACTATGCAATATTAAATAAGTTCTTATGACTTATTTTTTAGATGATGCAATGTTATCAAAACTTATAAAAAGACAAAGAACAACAATTTATCCTTTAATTACATTCAAACCACGTGGCCAAGGTTGCTCCTACCATGAATTCACCACCATATCGCTAACAAAAGCATATTAAATGAAGACATTTGCCAGATGAGTCTACATTTACTTCTGCCAGGGATCCACTAACATGCCACACATTTGACCAAAGTGATGCTATAGCTCAAAATTTATGGGTAGCCTCACGTATGATTGACATTATTTTCTCCAAATAGAAGGTCAACCTGATCTGCTCACCTTGCTTGCATCAAAAATGAAATCTGTGAAACAAGATATGGACACTAAACAAAGTGTGATGGAGAGGGATTAAGGTAGCAAGGAGTTCAACCTCAAGTTATCATATTTTTTTGAAAGTCAAGAATTAAAAAATAATAAAAAACCACCTTTTATTTTTTAAAAATAAAATAAAATCATATGTAGAACAATAATATTTAGGCAGTAATAACTTTTTCAATATTCAATAAAATAACAAATCGTAAAATGTTTTGTAAAGGAAAAAGTTAGATGTTAAAAACCTAGAATTATTTTTACAAAATTCTAAATGAGTAATGAGCAATTTAGAAAAACATAATAGGTTTTCATAAAAATGTAAATTCATCAAAAATTTTGGACCTGCAAACTCTTCCTTAGTTTGATATGTAAATCAAGCAAATATACTCAAAGTAGAAAATATCAGTTCAAAAGGAGTTGGTTCCACCATGGTCACCAAAATGCAACATAAATTTTGAGCTTATTATTTAAATATGTAATTTAAACTCAAAACATCAAACTACCTATTAGGAAGGATTATGGAAACAAAATCAGAATCATAAGATGAATCTTACCAATCCCTTGTTTCAGCTAGCCTCCTTCCAAGATGTTCAAATAGATTGTTGATTGGAGATTTCCATGGACTAAATTTTTTGACATTATGATGGAATTATCAAGGATTTTGATGAAAGATGCTTGAGATTTCTAGTTAGTCATGTGAGCCTGAAGACCTTATGGATTCATGAGTTGGTAGTTTCATAGATTGGTTTCAATGGAGGATTGGGTTGTTCATATAGATCATGGAGGGGAAGATCAATGGATGAAATTCAAAATTGGCTTATGGAGACCTATGGTGGAGAATTAAAAGGAATTAAAAATTCCTTGGAAGCCTCTATATTTAGAGGCTTCTAGAGAGGAAGAGTGAGAATAGAGAGGATTCTAGAATTGAAGGATTTTAGAATCCTTCTTAGGGGTTAATTAGGATTAGGTAAGGGATTAGGGACTAGGGTGTAGGAAAGCCTAAGAATAGGGTCGTAGGTGGGCTATGGGAATTTAAAATTCCTAAATAATATATAAGTGGGGTTAGATTAGGATAATGGGGATTTAAGACAATTAATGAAGAAGTGGGATAAGATTATAGTTAGTGGATCAATAAATATGAAGAGAGATATTAGATAAATGATTACAAAGGGGATAAATTAGTGGGATTAAAAGGGATAAATAATATTAGATCAAATAGGTAGAATTAGTGTTGACTAATAAGAATATTAGTGATGTTAAATGAAGTGAGCGAATTTAGGTGCATATAGCCTTATAAACCTTCTCTAATAACTTCCATACGAGTTTTAGGAGATTTCACTAGTTCAGATGCAAGTTATGGTTCTTTTTATATCAAAAACCCTATTATAAGGTTTGACTCTGCACACAAAGCCTAATAGCTTCAAATTGATTATTCATACAACTTAAAGACTATTTTAAAGAACTAACACCTGGAATAAAGTCTTGAATACCTACCTCAACTTCTCTAATATTCTAAACAAACTCATGCAACTTTTTCTATATAATAAAAGAGACTACAAGTGACTATAGATACATATAAAATAGGCTTTAGAAGGTTTCAATGACATGAACCTTGGATTAAGTGTAAATTCTCTTCAAATGAAGTTGCATTTTACTCACATGCAAGAATTTTGTGAAAACAACAAATTAAGTAACAACAGACATTTTATTCACAAGAAAATGATTATTTTGACTACATAGACCCTGTTCTGTCTTGGTAGATTATCAACTTTACTTACAATCATGAAGTTCTTCAATTTTTACGATTGTTTTGACCTTCAACTCCTTATTTTTATAGTTTTGAAGTTTATCAAGTTGTTGGAGATGTACTGTAATTGGAGTTTGCTATCTTTGCCTTGGAATATTCTTAACAACCTTGTTCTCAACTGATAAAATGAACTTTAATTAATGGGTCTATCAATATGCATAAATGGCTAGCCAGTAGCATTCAATCTATAGCATACATATAGTAATGATACAGTCATTCATACATTACATCTATCCCATACCTAGTACTACATGTAGGTATGTTGTCACTCATACATGCCATATTCTTGTATTTATGATGCAATCACTCAAACTAAATATAAATGTACCTAATCACCCTAGTACACTCCATTTACACCTAAACCATTAACCTTAAACCCAAATCTCAAACCTTAAACACTATAAACCTTGAATGCTTAACCCTAATACATTATCCCTAAACCCAAAATAATAATACCTAAACCCCAAAATTGAGACCCTAAACATATAACCTTAAAACCTTAAACCCTAGACTTTATACCCTAGACCCTAAGCCATAAAAGCTAAACTTTAAGCCCTTAACCCTAAATCACAAACCATAAGCCTAAAATCCTAAATCCTAAATAGTAAACCATAAAACCTTAAACCTATACCCTCAATATTAAACGCTAAACCCTAAACATAAAATTCAAAATCATGAACCTTAAACCCTAAACATTGAACCCCAAACCCCAAACCCTAAACCTAAAACCTTGACCCCTAAACCCTAATCTTGACACTTGAAGCACTAAACCTTAAAAACTTAAATTTGAACCCTAAAACACAAACCCAAAACTATAAAAACTCAAAACCAAAACCATATACCCTAAATCCTAAAACTAGATAAAACCTAAACCTTAAAACCTAAATTATAGAACCCAAATAATCAACCCCAAACACTTAATCATAAACTTTGACCTAAACCTAAAACCCTAAAAGCTAAACCTAAATGACAAACACTAAAAATACATTATGGAGACCACACCAACGAGGAATGATGTAAGCATTGGTAGTTTTTCTCAACCCCCTCTCCACTTTCCTATCATAATTCCTACACAAGCGCAAAGATTTCAATGCAAGGAGAAAATATGCCATAACAAAGTCAGTGGAAAAAATGCTAATATATTATATTCATGACCCACATCATTATTTGAGAATAAATCATAAACATGAGAATATTCAAAATGCTCCAGCCCTTTTGCTCAACGATTTGGAAATAACTGTGTCTAGAAGAAGGATTTCACCTCATATAAAACAAGCGCAAAGAGGCAATTTTTGATCTATCATCATTTGTCATCATCCCATATCATTCAAAATGAATTTCCATTATGCAAATGTAAAGATGATATTATCTTATTTCCACCATGAAAATCATTCAACAATCTCCCTAGAGTAATCCATCATGACCATACTTAATTTGATAGACATAAATGAGAATAATCACCCTAGTAGACTCCAATCAAAACAAAAGGAATAGAAACACCATTTAAGATTCATCTAAAAAAGATATTATTTAGTATAAAACAAATTTATACAGACTACTAGATTGGAACACACTCTACTAGATGAGAGTGACTAGGCATGATGGAGTGATCAGGTATAATGAGGTCCAATGAGGGAATGGTTAGGGATAATGAGGGATTATGACATATGAAGAGGGGGTGATTAGGGATGATTAAGGATGATGAGGGCTGATGATGGAGTGATTAGGGATGATGAGGGAGAATAAAAGATGATGAAGGATTGACTAGGGATGATAAGAAATGATGATGGTTAATGAGGGAGTTATTAGGGATGATTAGGGCTAATGAGATAGTGATTAGGTATGATTAGGGATGATGAGGGTTGATGAGGGAGTGTTTAGGGATGAAAAATGATAATGAGGGATGATTAATAATGATGAAGTAGTAACTAGAGATGATGAGGGTTGATGAGGGAGTGATTAACAATAATGAAGGATGATGATAGTCAATGAGGGAGTGATTAGGGATAATGAGGGACAATGAGAACCGATGAGGGAGTGAATAGGATAATGAGTGAATAGGGATGATAATTGAATATGAGGGTAAATGAGGGAGTAATTAGGGATGATGAGGGTCAATGAGGGAGTGTCTTATGTGAATTTGGAGTGCTATAATATGACTTTATTCTATGTGACTTTAGAATAATGCATGAGATTAGAATTAAAGAATGCATAGATTGACCAACAATATGAAATTTGTTCTAGAGTCAATGGTATCTTTTTAGAATAAAATTTTAATGGTGTTTCAATTTATTGTATTTGGAATGGAGTCTATTAGGGTGGCTAGCTACATTTATATCTAGTATATGTTACTATATCATGACTACAGGTAGATGTCATGTATGAGTGAATGCATACATATATGTAATAGGTATGAGATAGATTTCATGTGTGAGTGACCATATGATGACTATATAGGTATGTTACAAGTTACATACTATAGAGTAGTCATTTATTCATATTGATATACCTATTGATTGAAAAGTCCACAAATTATTTAGGAATCCACCTTCAAGCTTGGGTATTTAATCGGGTAGGGCATACTCAAGTAGGTAAAGTAGGTAGGACATATTCAATTAGGTAAAATATGGGGCATAATCAATCGTATAAATCTATTACATATGTAGCATGATTTGTAACCTCATTTCTCATTCTATCTTCCAATATTGAAAATTTGAAAACTATGTATTGATCAGATTGGATTTAAATAAAAAACTAACTTCTAAATGGTAACTCCTATAGCTCTAAAATTGATTTCATAAGATGCAGAGTGGCCCTAATTTTTTATATTTAGTAAAATAAATTTAAAGTATAAGAATATTAAATGTAATATAAATTAAATGTAAACTTACTAAATATATCATTTCAAACACAAACAAAAAATCAATAACACTATAAAAATAACCACCTTAGACTACACACAAAAACAAAAACACAAAAAAAAATGCATATACATCTTCAAATGCAAAAACAACTAGTTCTAACCACAAAAAACACAAAAAATATACATGTCTTTACAAAGGGCGTGCACCCTTTTCAAAGGGTGTATGCCCTTTCAACATTTCAATATTTTTTTTGCATTTTTCCTCCAAATTTGTCTTAAGTACAAGCTTGGGGAGGTCCAAACCTAGCTTGAAACTATTCATGGAGCAACCCACTTAGTTTCTAAGAAATTTAGTAGTCTTTTACGTCTTTATTGACACATCTGATGAGATAGCTTTTATTATTATTATTTTCTTAAATTATATGGGTTTGCAGAGGAGAAAGTGTAGTTTTAGAATATATAATATTTTTTAATGTTAGAATATTCTTTATAATTATTACTTAGCTTCTACATAACATACCTCATTATGGACTATATATAGATCATCACAAATTTCCTTATAACTTTTTGAATATTAATCAAATGTTTATAAAACTTATATCTTGTCATTGTCAACTATGCTTTAAAAAAAAATGATTTTCATGAAGTTAAGGTCAAAAAGTTATGTTCATACACTTGTAGTTTCAATTTTTTAGCTGTCTTGACTTGTAAAATTATTTAAAAATTATCTATATATAATAAAAATATTCTCAACAATCTTTGACATTTCACCTATCCATATATGAAGTTTCATACAAAACTCCGTTTGTTTACTCAATAAAAGTGTGTTCGTACACATGCAATCTCCTTATCATTTCACAAAAATTGACCAACCTATTGTCATAAATGCATCTATTTCACACACTTTTATCATTTGGGTATTAAAAAAATATGTATTTAGAAACTAAATTCAAAATGCCACAATCTATGTTCTTATGTCATTATCAAATTCTTTTTCAAAATGTCTCGAACATTATCTCTAAGTTTAATTATTTTTATTTTAAGAAAAAAAGTGTCTCTTTATACCCCTCCTTTTGTCCCCCATTATCCTGCATCTACCCCAACTTGGTTCATGTCTTTCATTTCTATTTCTTGTTTCATGATCATCAAGTATGTCTCTTTCATATTATACACCTGATCTTCATCTTGTACTTTTGTCACCTTAATTTGTCTTAGATCTATTCTCATTTTCTTGGCTAAGGATTATTATTTTCTCTTGCTCTTCATGTTGTACTTCTACAACCAACTATTTATGGTTCATTATCAACTTGTCTTTCTTGTTCTCTTCAATTTTTGAGACATCAAATTGTGCCTCCTCTTCATTTACTTGCATACCTACAATCACACAATCAGATACATTGTTATAATTAGAATATTGAGGCTTGATGGCCTCTTCACTTTCTGTATTGAGTTGCTTTAATAACACCCTTATCTTCATTTTTCAACTTTTGATTTCTTACAGGCTCTTTTTCCTTTATGTAATTTTCTTAATTTTACACTTGACCACCTTCCTGAATCTTACAAAGAGTCCTTATCCTTCTTGGATTGTTTATTCCTAACCTGCTAGAGTTTGCTTCATCTCATCTGTTTCCTTTTGAACATATTCTTATTCACTCAACTCATTCATTTTCATTATTTGGTTCTTCTCTCTTTCTAATCCTTCCATTTGTATTTTGCTTCTCTTCTTCCTCTTGTGTCTCACCCAAAAATTTTCCTTGATCTTTTGACATTTCACACTTCCAAGTCTATTTCACCTTGGATCTTTTTCAAGTCTTTTTCACCTTGGATTTTCTCCTTAAGCCTCAATGTGCTCTTTATCCTTACCTTCTTAATCCTCAATGGGATAAAAGACTACTTGAACCTTCTTAATTCTATTTTATTAAATCACTTTCAATATTATTCACTCTTTTATGTAAATTTCACTTATGTAAAGTTTCCCTAATAGCTTCTACTGAGCTCTGCTATCATTTGATGTAAGTGTTGACAAATCTTCCACAAGTTAGATTTTATCTTGCCATTTGGAAAGTTCTCGTCTCTAGCCAAGGAAGGAAGAATACATTGTTTTCCTTGGTAAGGGGCCTTTGATACAATAGGAAAATTCTGAGGGGATGGTTCATCAAAAAAGGTTTGGCTAAAGACAGGTCTCAGAGAGGTCCTTCAGACAAAAGCCAAAAGGGAATAACAAATGGGAGCCTAAAAGCAAAAGGAAGTAATTCCTTTAGACTTTTGTCCAAAGGAATACTTTAGAGAAACCAAAAGTCCATTCAAACAAGCAAGGCAAAGGAAGTACCCTTCGAAAGGTTCATTTTCAACATTCTCGAAGGGCACCTACCCTTCAGGAAGGCACATGAGAAAATTTAGAATCTTTTCAAAAACACCCAAGTGCCCTCCAATTTTTTTGAAGGGCACAGAGAGACAGTTACTAGCCCTTGTGGAGGGCACTTGGTCAGTGGAAAGGACCATGACAAATTTCTCAAAGGGCACATTTCAAAAGCTGAAGGACACATTTGGAGAAAGAGGCAAGGGAAGATATCCTTCAAACTTTTGTCCAAAGGAATTTCTTCGAACAAATTTTTTGAAGGGATTTGGAAGACACAAGGAGGGACCAAGAGAAGAGAAAGGCAAGAAAATGAATTCTTTCGGACTTCTGTCTGAAGGAATTCCTTTGGACAAAAGGTCCAAATAAATTTGGACAAAGGCCCATAGAAAATCCAATGGAAGAAATCCTGAAGAAATTCAAAAAAGTTGCAAAGTAAAGGCAAAGGTGGGAAAAAGAGACCTTCAGACTTTTGTCCAAAGGAATTCCTTCAGACAAATAGTCTGAAGAAATTCAGAAAATAAACCCGACGAAAAAATCTGAAGTAGGAATTCTGAAGGCCAGAGACTGAGATAATTTTTGTGAACATTTTCCATGGGAAAGAGGTGAGATAGAAGTTCGAAGATAAATAGAGAAGTCTAAAGGAGAAAATGACCAAAGGTGACGTCTTGCAAGCTATCAAATTTTGACTGCGAGAAGTAACCGTTGAAACCAGGGTAAAGCTAGAGTTATGAAAGCAAGCCCAATAGAGAAAATATAAATTGGATATATATAGACTAACACATCTAAATATAGAATACCGCTAGAAATAGACCAGAAAAAGGTAAAATACATGCAAGCGTGGGCAATCTTTGAACACCGGTCAAAGCTTTAGTCGACTAGTTATGGAAGTCCCGCTCATCTCTAAATCATCTCACGCATCTGAGGGTCCAACTCAGCTTCAATTGAAGAGCCAAATTCAAATGTCAAGTTGACTCTTCCAAATTTAGAGTTGATTAATTATTAGATGCCGCATTCACTAGGAGCTTTCCATGCGAAGGAGAATGATCTCTTTGTCCAACTCAGCTTGATCTCTTTGTCTAACTCAGCCTGACCTCTTCATTTAACTTAGCTTTCAAATGCTACAACTCAACATCAAGAAGCTCATGAAAAAGTTCTAAAATTGACATTTGTGTGGATTTCCATGCAAAGAGAGGCGGGCGGTTCATAACAAATATAAGTTCACTTCATTAAGTGCAATAAACTTCATGCAAAGATAAAATAAAACATATTTTATTGAGAGGCCAAGTAAAGCCTGGAGTTAACCAAAGTGAATCCTTCTCTTCAAAATTTTCAATGCCAATCTTTGGCCTCTTGTAATTTTTTATTTAATGGCTTTCAACCTTGTTTAAAAAAATCATCCAATCTCTCTCTTGGTTAGACCAGACTCTGCCATTGGTGAGTTGTGTAACCTATTCAATCAATAGAAGGACTGTACTTTTAGATTTCAAGTGTTGGCATAGTGTATATTTCTTCAACAATTTGCATAAGTGGTAAATTTCTCTCCCTTCCCAAATTTTGATTCATACCTAGTTGCTAGATTATCCTTGTGCAGGTCATGTTAAAGTGTTCTTTATTGTCTTTTGTTGAAGCTGTAAGTGGATGTTAGGTGGCTGTAAAGTGTCTTGTATCAAACCTCTCTCCATCATTTTCCCTCAGGTTTTAGTTATTATATCAAACCTCTTCATGAAATACTTATGCATAAGTGATTGATTGAAATCTAAGGTCTTCTTTCTCCCTTGTTCGTTCAGTGTTCAAGGGTCCAAGTTGAGTGGATCAAACTTCTGGTGTATCACCCCTTTTAGGTAGGATTTCCCCTTTAAGTTTCCTTCTCCCTTTTCCATGGTAGTCCGTAGCATAGCGTAGATATCCTCATCGATGCATCATACAGGAACTAGCCTTCTCTGGAGGTTCTTCTAACCATTGAGGCACCCACCCTCGTGAGAAGATCCCATTGTTTCAGTTGAATGAGGACTAGCCATATCATACACGTCTTTGAATCAAGGCACAACACCAAGTTGACAACAATTTTTGGCACGCCCATTGGGACCTATTTTCACTAGTATGGATGAAATTACAATTGTAGCAGTGTTCTTCAAGAAGTATTTGGTGATTCCAAGCTCAATCAATTGCTTCTAACAGTTCAGGGACAACTTCCATGTATGTCTATTTCTATTGTATTATCGTGAATGAATTATGATGGCTGTGTATGAAGAGAATTTCTATGCTATATTTCCTTATCATCCTAATGATGGATCATACCAGCCTGGTCATGATACCTATGAGCCTCTTTATGAGTCTAATCAACCTTATCAAGAATATTATCAAAGCTATATTGAGCCTTATCAAGTTTCTCATAATCAGCCTTATCAGGAGCATGAATATTACCTTCCTGGTAAGCCATATCAGTCTCAGGATCAGATTTCATCTTTCCCATATGGCTATGGTGTTGCATATGAGCAGTATTGCATTCAAGAAAAAATGAATGAAATAGAGCTCAGAATACTAGCATGTGCAAGAAAGGTTTGTTCTAACTCTTAGTATGAGGAAGTGAATGGTCTATTTCGAAATGTGTCCAATGATCTAGAAGAGATAAATGGACTGTATTCTTGTATTGAAAAAGATAGAGGCTTGGGAAAGGTAGAAAATCAAGTTAAACCAATTGTCTACAAAAGGCTATTGTGCTTCTTAATCTCATGAAGTTCTTAACCATGCCCAGTGTGTGCCAAGGGAGCTTCCTAGTTGGATTCAAGAGCCTATTCAAGTGACCATTTATGAGACTAAACCTTCCTATAGTCCCCTTTCCTCACCAATCATCCCTCAAACTCAAGTTGTCTAGGAAGACAAGCAGGTTTTAGATTTTGATGAGGTAATGGCCAAGTGGAAGGAACAAAATATAGACGTCTTTAAGAGTTTCTCTTTCCCTCTCCTCCAAAACTCCCTAGATAATTCCATTGCCCTCAAGATTCCAAAATATGATCATGATCAACCTCTCACGCTTCATTTTCCCTCTCAAACAAATGAATTTCATCACCCTCCAACCATCCCCCTTCCTTAGGAGGATCTTGTTCTTTGAAGTATTGAGAAAGAGGTTGTAGCTCCAGGACAAGTTCTTACAGAGTGTGTAGAGGATGCTTCAGAAGTGTTTGAGGAATAATTTCCTATTGATACTTCTCTTGAGGTTGTAATTAAGCATCCAGTTATAGCTGAGAGTGAGAAGACTGATCTTGATGTAGAATAACTTCAAGAGGAGCTAGTACAAATTGAAGTCATACATGAGTTACATGTATCTCCTATTGAGAAGGATTTAGATAGCATGACAGCTGATTCAATTCAAATAGATCAAAATGAGGAACAAAAAGATGATTGGCAATTGTACCTTGAATCTCTACAAGAGATTGAAGAGATTTTTATGGATATGATGGCTATTAAAGAGCATGTTTATGATAAATTTGATCAAGAATTACCTATTCAAGATCCCAGTACAGATTGGGCTGCCTACTTAAAGCTCCTTGAAGAACTGGATGAACTTGCAACAGTCAATAAGAAGGATGTGGTCACTCAAAAACCATGCATAGATGAAATATCACTTAACAAGGTGGTAGATGATAAGCAATATAAAAAAGATCAAGAGTTACTTGATGAGTTTGTCCTTGTTACTGTTGATGACCCATTTGAGAAGATGATAATACAATTGGTCGACAAGGCAAATGCCTCATCAAAGGTTATGACTAATAAACATCCTGCCTTGCAACTTGTACCATCTCTTTGAAGGAGTAAATTCAATAATTTCCCATTTGATCTAGGCAGATCATGCTTTATCATGGTTAGATAGGTTATTTATTTGTTTTTGCTTTCCTCCAAGTGCTGCTCAAGCACAATAGTTTGCTTCAATTTTGTTCAATTAGTGATTGTTTGCACATTTGCTTTTTAGTTAGTTTTCTACTTCCATGTCTTTCCATTCTTATTTTGAAAAAGGAGGTTGCTACAACAATGATCAGAGCAGAGTTTCAATAAAAAATTAGGTTCACCATGTGAGAATTTGACTAGCATCTATACATGGTCTAAGTTCTCAAGCATAGCCGGCATGCTTCCCAGTTGAGTCGCCAGAATGTTGACAAATCTTCCACAAGTCAGATTTTCTCTTGCCATTTGGAAAGTTCTCATCTCTAGCCAAGGAAGGAAGAATACATTGTTTTCCTTAGTAAGGGGCCTTTGCTACAACAAGAAAATTCTAAGGGGATGGTTCATCAAAAAAGGTTTGGCTAAAGACAGGTCTCGGAGAGTTCCTTCGGACAAAAGCCCGAAGGGAATAACAAAGGGGAGCCTAAAAGCGAAAGGAAGTAATTCCTTCAAAATTTTTTCTGAAGGATTACTTTGGAGAAACCAAAAGTCCATTCAAACAAGTAAGGCAAAGGAAGTACCCTTTGAAAGGGTCATTTTCAACATTCCTGAAGGGCACCTACCCTTTGGGAAGGCATAGGAGCAAATTCAGAATCTTTTCAAAAACACCTAGGTGCCCTCCAATTTTTTTGAAGGGCACAGAGAGACAATTACTAGCCCTTGCAGAGGGCACTTGGTCAACAGAAATGACCATGACAAATTTCTCGAAGGGCACATTTCAAAAGCCAAAGGGCACATTCAGAGAAAGAGGCAAGGGAAGATATCCTTCAGACTTTTGTCTGAAGGAATTCTTTTAAACAAAAAGTCTGAAGGAATTTGGAAGACACAAGGAGGGACCAAGAGAAGAGAAAGGAAAGAAAATGAATTATTTTAGACTTTTGTCCAAAGGAATTCCTTCGAACAAAAAGTACGAAGAAATTTGGATAAAGGCCCGTAGAAAAGCCGATGGAAGAAATCTCGAAGAAATTCAGAAAAGTTACAAAGCAAAGGCAAAGGTGGGAAAAAGAGACGTTTGAACTTTTGTCTGAAGGAATTCCTTTGGACAAATAGTCTGAAGAAATTTAGAAAATAAACCCAATGAAAAAACCTGAAGTAGGAATTCTGAAGGCCATAGACCAAGATAATTCTTGCAAACATTTTGTCTGTGGGAAAGAGGTGAGACAGAAGTCTAAAGATAAATAGAGAAGTTTGAAGGAGAAAATGACCAAAGGTGACGTCCCACAAGCTGTCAAATTTTGACCATGGGAAGTAACTGTTGAAACTAGGGTAAAGCCAGAGTTTCGAAAGCAAGCCCAATAGAGAAAATATAAATTGGATATATATAGAATAACACATCTAAATATAGAATCCCACCAGAAATAGACCAGAATAAGGTAAAATACATGAAAGTCTGGGCAATATTTGAACACCGATCAATGCTTCAGTCGACTGGTTATGGAAGTCCCGCTCGTCTCTAGATCATCTCACGCATTTGAGGGTCCAACTCAGCTTCAATTGAAGTACCAAATTCAAATGTCTAGTTGACTGTTCCAGATTTAGAGTTGACTAATTGTTAGACGTCGCATTCACTAGGAGCTTTCCATGTGAAGGAGAATGATCTCTTCATCCAACTCAGCTTGATCTCTTTGTCCAACTCAGCTTGACCTCTTCGTTTAACTTAGATTTCAAACACTACAACTTGGCATCAAGTAACTCACAAAGAAGTTCTAAAATTGACGTTTGCATGGATTTCCATGCAAAGAGAGGCTTGCAGTTCATAACAAAGATAAGTTCACTTCATCAAGCCAAGAAACTTCATGTAAAGATAAAAGAAAACATATTTTATTGAAAGGCCAAGTAAAGCATGGAGTTAACCAAAGTGAATCCTTCTCAAAATTTTCAACACCAATCTTTGGCCTCTTGTAATTTTCTATATAATGGATTTCAGCCTTGTTTAAAAAAATCATCCAATCTCTCTCTTGGTTAGACCAGACTCTACCATTGGTGAGTTGTGTAACCTCTTTGATCAATAGAAGGACTGTACTTTCAAATTTCAAGTGTTGGCATAGTGTATATTTATTCAACAATTTGCATAAGTGGTAGATTTCTCTCCCTTCCCAAATTTTGATTCATACTTAGTTACTAGATTATCCTTGTGTAGGTCATGTTAAAGTGTTCTTTATTGTATTTTGCTGAAGCTGTAAGTGGATGTTAGGTGGCTGTAAAGTGTCTTGTATTGAACCTCTCTCCATTGTTTTCCCTCAGGTTTTAGTTATTGGATCAAACCTCTTCATGAAATACTTATGCATAAGTGATTGATTGAAATCTAAGGTCTTCCTTCTCCCTTGTTCATTTAGTGTTCAAGGTTCCAAGTTGAGTGGATCAAACTTATGGTGTATCACCCCTTTTAGGTAGGATTTCCCCTTTAAGTTTCCTTCTCCCTTTTCCATGGTAGTCTACAACGTAGAGTAGAGATCCTCATCGATACATCATATAGGAACCAGCCTTCTTTGGAGGTTCTTCTCACCGTTGAGGCACCCACCCTCATGAGAAGATCCCATTGTTTCATCTGGATAGAGGACTATCCATTTCATGCACGTCTTCAAATCAAGGCGCAGCTCCAGGTTGACAATAGTAAGTAGACCTTTTCTAAGTCTCTTACACTAGGTCTTTTATGTCCCTATAGCCAATCTAATGTAAACATGATATTCAAAATTCTCACTCTGTGACTTCATCAGGGTTTATTACCTATTTTTAAAATGTTATTCACATCAACTAACTCTTTCTATCTAATCTCTATTACCAACTTTTGTAAAAGTCTGCAAACAAGGTTTCTAAGAAATCTTGTCCTTCATTAGGACTATAACCTTGTTTGATGATTATAACACTCAAAACAATAAAATATTAAAAATTAATAGGGACCTTTAAATTATTTTCATGTTAATTTAATCAAAATCAAATTCTTACCTTCATAATTGCTAATTATTGCAAATAGATAGAAAATATTCTCTTTAGACCTTATCAAATAGGCATTGTACATAATAGTTGTCATCTCCTCACTTGGATATTTGACTCTAATTAAGATGTTTAAGGATTTATTAGAGTTATTTAAAATTTTATAATTTTTTCTTACTCAATAAATAACTTTCAATCTTACTCCTATATCATTCCTTTGTCAAGAACACAAAATTTTGTCTTTTAGGTCTTATAAATAGGCATGCAAACTAGTCAATTGGATATAAATTGAGATGTTGAGGTTAATAGCTCTTAAAAACATACTTAAATATTTAAAAACATAATAAATAATATTATTACCATATTTAAACCTCCTTACTCATTCATTTTGGAGTTATTCCTTCATGAAATATCAAAACACAAACTTTTAGGCCTTGTTTTAGGTATGTAGAAAAACACAGTCATGTGTATATTATTTTATATAAAATTTTATGAATTAATTTTTTTTTAATTATTTGAATAAAATCATATAGAAACTACTTACAAATTTTCATGGAACTTTGATGAATCGGTTGAAATATATTCCACTTTTAGTGGGCTTAAACCCTTCTAAACCCTTCAGTTACAAATCAACAGTATGTGTTTTGATAATATATTGAGTTATAGGTTTTATAAAACCTTTAAATCACATGAAAACATTCATAAATATCCTCTTATATGTATCCAAAATTTTTAAAACCATTCCCATGGTTTGTTTTAGAGGTATAACCATTTTTCTCTATTAAAACCCTCAACTAGGCTTAAACCCATGGGTCTACAAAATATAGTCACTTATATCTTTCTTTACAGGACTTAAAAATACTTGAAACCAATTTTATATATTAAAATACATCCTATATCACTTTTATACAAAATTTTAACACATTTTTATGGATAGTTCACAAATTATTATACTTTTAGTATGCAAAACGTTGATCTAGGATTTTAACCCAAAATACAAAGACAAGAGCACTATTTTTTGAGATATCTTAAGTGTTAATGAATTTAAAAAGATTATTTCACTTGTATTAGAGTCCATAAAACATTATATTACTCTAAAAATTAAATTTAGTCCTTGAAAAGTCTTGAAAAATATAAGATCTTGACTGTGTTACCACATATTCTATTTCAAACATCTACAACCCTTAAAACCATCATAAAGATATGAAATAAGATCAAACAAAAATTATATAATTGAATTATATATTAAAAGAGACTAATATTATAATAATATCATCACAAAATTTTATTTATTCATATGTTCTTTAAACTAATATATAGAAACCATGTAGTCTATGATCAATCTCCATATAGTCCTAGAGACCTCCAACGACACCTACCACCATGGACTCTCATAACCAACTCTACACAAACTTATATCTTCTTGTTTTCGTCCATACTTGGGATAATTTTTACATGGTTCAATATTTATCTTATATAAACTAATATCTAATCTTAGCATCTTTTGATTTCATGCACATAAGTCTCTCAACAACTTAGTACTCTTCAAGCATGCTTTATTAGTCCTTCTCTTATGTTGGATGCTTCTAAATGGAGTTGGATATAGACTTAAATTAATTATAAGGATAAGAGACATTTAACCATATGGATATACCTTAATAAATTTTTATAAAGGTATCAAATCCTTGACAATATGTTAAAACCCCTCAAATTTATCAAAATAAATTCAAAATTTTAAATTTTCTATTTTGACAGGAAAATAGAAAACTCAAGACTTTTAGAAAATTATGGGGTTTTGAGAACTCAAATTGACATCGACACACCCCATAGACCTCCTAAACCTATCAAATCCAAAATTTGACACACACACACACACACACACACACACACACACACACACACACACACACACACACACACACATATATATATATATATATATATATATATATTTGGAGATAGACTTAAATTAAGTATAAGGATAAGAGACATTTAACCATATGGATATACCTTAATAAATTTTTATAAAGGTATCAAATCATTGACAATACATTAAAACCCCTCAAATTTATCAAAATAAATTCAAAATTTTAAATTTCCCATTTTGACAGGAAAATAGAAAACTCAAGACTTTTAGCAAATTATGGGGTTTTGAGAACTCAAATTGACATGGACACACCCCATAGACCTCCTAAACCTATCAAATCCAAAATTTGACACACACACACACACACACACACACACACACACACACACACACACACACACACACACACACACACACACACACACACAGTTACAAAATTGATTACATCATGATGCTCCTGCATTAGGGTGGAAATAGATAATATATTTCAAACTCCATCCTCGTTAGGAATGTTATTTTATTCTTATGGTTAAGTGACAAAACCATGTTATCCTTATACAAAGTCCTCATAAACACATTATATAATAGGTTTATATATGGGAACACCTATGGCTTAGCAACTGCTTAATGTCATCCTATATTTTGCATAGTGAGTAGGTCCTCTAAATAGTCTATATTAGCTCAAGAGTGCCAACATTGTTTAGAATTTATCTTATTTCTTCCACTTCTTTGAAGATGTCATTATAGTGATTGAAACTGATGACGTCTTCAATGAAAAATGTATATGTGTATATTTTTGGGACATACCAAAAGAAGAAGTAGATGAAGCCATTATGGTCACTTTTCTATATTTTGCCCAAGAGTTTGAATGCATAATATATTTTTAATGGCCCAAGTGTAGATATGCTTAACTAGGAGATAACCTACATTATTTTATAATACAATGAGCTTTGCCCTTTTGATAACAATCAAAATAGAAACAAAATTGAGAAAATAGAATCATGATTTTACTTAGTTATTCATTTAATTCTAGAGTGACGGCTTCAATTATATATTTCTATGCATTTAATAAAAATGATGGATTTTGAAACGTAGATGCTCTTTCCCATTGAGAATTATTTTTTCTTTGTTCACAAATTTATTTTAAAATGAATATGGGCAATCCACATGTCATCATGATGAACTTTAGAATTGTAAAACACATAAAACTTAATTTTATTTTTCCATGTGGACTACGTGAAGCTTTGAATTATTTTAATCAAGCTTTGAGTGTTTGCATGTTGAACACCTATTTTCCACTTGGACATAAAATTACACAACTCACATTTAATATAAAGTTACCCCCATTTTTATCTTTGTATTCATGCTCAATTGAACTAACCATGTGGCATTTCCACTTTATATCAGGCTCATGGAGTTATTTGAGATTACCAAATTCTCTCATAGTTGCTTCTCAAATGTGTGGCCTTTGAAAATGTGACATGTTACAATCTTTGCTTCAAAGTAGTTAGGGCCTTATGTAGTTATTTTTGAATGTGCATGATTGCATGATCAACCATATAATCATAGGTGGTGTGATATGATTAACTAAGAATCATGAAATATAACAAATCTTCACGAAGTTATTTTCATCCTACATGATAGAGTGAGAGTACGAGGCTCTATGAGTAGGGTGCATGGCATTCTCTGATTGACTCAGAGTCACATAGTTTTGGAAATTGATGCGAGTTTTTTTTATCAATGCAAGGTCCATGATGAAGAAGACCATGACATGCGACAACTTATAATTAACTCAAATTCATGCGGTGTATGAAAATTACTGCACACAAAAGATAAATATGAATAACCCATTTTCGTAAATAAAGATATATGAATAAAAAATGAAATATAAGGGCATTGAGATAGTTGTGAAGTCAAGGAATTTATGTGACTCGGTCTAATATTACACAAAATCTAGTGCATGGGAATAAAGTTTGTAAAGACGAAGCCTGTGTTGGAATAAGTCCATAGAGCCCTACAAACATGGTACTAAAGATAACATGTGAAAGTTAAAATGAACCAAAGATCCCAATATTTTTCAATAAAATTCAAATAATTTTTAAATATATAAAGTCAATCTTAATATGAAGGTCCCAAATAGATATTTAAGAACAAAGAATCACAATTATGAATTAAAAATGGGAACCAAACTAGTTGTGATTCATCTAAAATTTCACCAAGGGAAATGATTATGGAAAAAGTGGGTATCCTTTTCTTAAAAAAGAATGGGGCAATGTTGGTTACAACAAATTCCCAAATATTTCACTTCCCACACGCAAGATTTTTCATCTCCCCATTGTGACTCTTAAACTTCAATCCATTATAACATCTTTGATTATTTGTACATAGATATTTGAGTTTATATTCATGTGAATCAAACCTTTGAGTGTAACACACGATACCACACAGTTTATGCATCATTATGAATGAAAGATGAAAACAAATTGAGTGGTGTAAAATTTGGAAATACTTGCACGAAAGTTGACCCAAAGTCTTTTTCTTCTCTAATCGAAGAGTTAACATTCTAGAAAACCATAAATTCTCTATTGTGTGGGAACTATGAATTAGGCGTTTACGAGGTGAGGCATCTAAAAATTATGTTCCTTTTTAGATAAAATACCCTACACATGAAGCATGCAAGATTGCATGAAAATGGAAGCTATTATGCAGATATACATGCATGACTAGGTACCAAGTCAAAAATGTCTTTAGACCAAAAATTGAAATCTAAGTGTTACATGTGAATGTAGGCCTATGTGGTTGTTCATGAGTGCTAATCTTGAAGTAACACATGAATTCAAAATGATACTCCAACAAATAATAGTTGTGCATGACTCCATGAACCTTGTAGTCCTCATTAAGTTGTGTAAGACTTCATCAACAAAGGAAGGTTCTACAGAATGCAGACACAAAGGAACTTATGTAAAACTAGCATACCAACTCAAAGCTATGCAAACTATATAAACCACCAATAATGTTGTGTATAATTACACATACATCGCCAAAAGTGTCTTTCTATACTAAATCAAACAACTTATAACTTTCCTCCATTTGATACTAGAGAACACTTCTCATTACAACTTATGTTTTTGGTTGATGCAAGATTGCTCGTGAAACTGGATGCTTTTACATCATAAACCCCAGGAAAGTGAATTGCACCATGAGCTCCTACTCAGAAACATATTGTGAGCTATTCTATAGCTTTTCCATGTTTAGTAATCTCGAATTCATTCATCCAATTTGCATCCTAAGCTTCTTTATCCTTCCACTCTACCAACTACTCCATGTACTTGTTCCCTCTTTTCTTCTTTCCAATCCAGAAGTCAATCACCGTCTCAATATCTTCTCTTACCTTCTCAGGCATATGTTGTCTTCAATATGGAATTGAAAAATCTAATTTCGTATCCTTATCATTGACTTATTACTCCTGATAGTGGTAAAAATAAGCTACACTGAATATATGCGAGATATCTACTTTATCTGATACCTCTATCTCATATGCATTTGCACAACAAATTTTCTCAGTATCTTACATGGCCCAATTTTTGTCCACTTTAACTTGTCATATGTTCCTTTTCAGAATCATTCCAAATGAACCAAAACTATCTCTCCAACTTGAAACTCTTGCTTTCTTCTTTTGAGATCCACATACAAATTATATCTCATGGTGTTCTTCTCCAAATTCTCCTTCACTCGTTGATGTATCTCCTACAGGGACTTAATAAAGTCTTCTACTACAACACTTATTTTACTCAATTCACATCCCATTGCTTGGGCTTGCTCCCTATTAAACATCTCAACAAAATATGTTATAAAATTGAATTACAAATCTTAAATCACAATCCAAATTGGATAAACCTCGTCCAATTTAAAATATGAAAGAGGATGGAAAAAAGAATTTAAAATGTTAATAAAAATACACTAAATTTTCCATAATTAATTGATACGATGTAACTCAAATGGTAAAATGGGTGATCTTTATTTTTGTCTCCTAAATTAAAATCTCATTAACCTTTGAAAGTTCACAATTATATTATTAAACTTGTTAAGGGAAATATAAATCATATAATAATATATTAAATAATATTATTCAAAAAAATTGATTTGAATGGATGAAATTAACAATTTAAGTTGTCGAGGTCTTAAATTCTATCCTTAATTTACTTGTAATATTTGAGATATAACATTTTTATACCCTTAATAATTATAAGAACTCATCAAACTCAAAAAAATATGTTGAAAAAATTACAATAGGGTCTTAACCACCACCACCATAATTATCTTAAAAAATATTATTTTGTTAACCCTTTCTCTTCAGTTGGCTATACCCTCTATATATATTCCTTTCTTGTTTAAGACGGATCTCAACCATACCTTTCTTCGACATCCCATATGCACAATACGAAATCATGCACATAAGGCATGTTTTGAAGAACCCTTTTTTTCTATGGCATCATATAACCCTTAAACTATCATGATTCCCTTCACCTTCTTAGTGTATGGTTGTAACTTTATGTGGGCTCCTGTTATTTTAGATTGATTGTATATTACGTGAGGTATGAGAACGAAGATACGAAAAAGGTGGCCAAAGAATATTTACCTCCTTATGATGGGAAGGCATTGATGAGACATTGTTCAAATTGTATAGGATTCCTTGAGTGGAATGTGGGTCTATGAAATCATTTCACAAGATTCATCTCTTTTACATTTCAGAGGCTACCATATCATATGTGGGTATGAGAGTAAGACAAATGGAGGATAAGTATGACTATGAAATTAAAATATATGCAGAGTAATTATTTGATTCAAAAATATTGAAGAGATTCTCTTTTACATTTTAGAGGCCACCAGAGTCAGACATGGAGGATAAGTATAACTATGAATTAATATAGATGTAAAATAATTTTTTGAGATGAATAATTTTAGAAGTAAAAAAATATCAATTTTTTTTTTTAAAGTTAAGATTAAGTTGTGGATATATTTTGTAGTGTAATTTACAAAATTCAAATTTGTGATCTTTTTCATCAATTAATTTATATATTAACAATAATTTTAAATTATATATAATAATATGAAACATAATAATATATTTTTTATAACAATGTACATTGAAATGCAAATATATCAATAAGATAAGCACTTCCATCTTATAAAAAATATACATCAAATAGTAATTTACTAACTTTTATTAAGCTATGTTCCTTATATAACATACAACATGTTTAACCATTTAAAATTAAATTAAATCATACAAATGCAAATTTCATATGATGAAACAATATTTTATGTGTGTTGTTTAGTAAAATATGTTTGAAACATGTGTAATCAAGAGACTATCAAAATTATTTTTATTTTAATAATTTACCACCACTTCTTATTTTTGAGAATCTATTTACATTATTCATATTACGGAGTTCTTTAAATTATAATTTAAGGGTTTTTAAAACTCAATTTAGAGTTTGCTTTCATCAATGTTACATTGAGATAAATTATTATATTTTAAAAAGTATTATAATTACTAGAGTTTGAAATTGAGGATCATTTCATTTTCAAATGCTTTCTTTATTACAAGATAAGAGGATGATTATTTTGTCTTTTTAGAGATTTACTTGGCTTTCTTCAAAGATTTACTTGGCTTTCTCTAAGGATTTACTTGGCTATTTCTTTTTTAAAGAGGTGTTCGACCTTCATTGACAAATTTATAGACACAAGTTTTTAAGGGAGGCTTGCTTCAAGTTGATTACATCCTACTTCCAGTTGTATCACACCATTAATAGGAAGAATTTTTTTTGGGCTATGTCTAAACTTAAATAATAGACCCGTAAAATATTGAAAACTCAATAACTCACATGACCTTATACTCATCACACACTTCTTTACCATTTTAAATATTAGAATGTTTAAAAAAAAAAACACGTTTTATCTTACTATGTAAAACTACTCTCGTTTTGATTTTCTTCACAATACTTTATTTTTATAAAATAGTACTCTCAAAGTATTCTTTTTAAATTTAATTTTCTCTTCTATATTTCTTAAAATGTACTATTATATTATATCTATCGTACTAATTTCAATAACCAATTTTAACCTTTACGGACCATTAATATTTAAAATAGATTACTACTTTTATTTTTTAACAATATACACAATTTTTAAAATTCATTTATAATTAAAACTAATTTTTAAAAACTTACCGAGATAATACCTGCAATGTATTCTCCAATCACTTGACAATAATAACAAAAACATGATTTTGAATGTGTAAAAAATATGCTATAACACCCACTAACACAGGGAGCGGAAACCTAATAAGTGGTCAACAAAGTAAATATGTTGTATGAATTGAATGATTGAACCAGGTAGAAACTTAGTAAAATTTTCTCTCAATAAGTATTACGCAGAACTTATATGATAACAAGCTGGTCTACTATAGAAATATACAGCAATTTTTGTTTAAAATTAAGTTATATAAATGTTTTCTCTCAACAAGTATTTCACAGAATTTATATGATATTAAACTGGTCTAGTAAAAATTTCTCTCAATAAGTATTACGCAGAACTTATATAATAACAAGTTGGTCTACTATAAAAATATACAAAATTTTTTGTTTAAAATTAAGTTATATAAATGTTTTCTCTCAATAAGGATTATGCAGAATTTATATGATATCAAGCTGGTCTACTATAGAAATATCTAGAAATTTACGTTCAAAATTAAGTTATATAAACATAATATATAATTATTAATTGAGATTTTAATAATAATAATAATAATAATAATAATAATAATAATAATAATAATAATAATAATAATAATAATTTTATCAAAATTATAAAATGATAATAATTTATGATATTTATTATGTTGAGAAGTATTTTATAATAAATTTTAAGAGTTGATAGTGGGTTTATAATATATTTTATGTGTTCATTTTTAATTTCAAACTTAAAATTGATATTCATTTGAATTTCACTTAAATTTTTTTATTATTTAATTTTTTGGACCAATATTATTATATCATATTAAATTTATTTTTATTTTTATGAATGAATATTATTATAAATTAAAAATAATTCAATATTATTATATTATATTAATTTTTATTAAAAATATAATTTTATGATCTGACAATATTATAAGTTAAGAATTTAAAATATATATATTTTAATTTCAGCGCACCTTTCACCATCACATATTAATTTTCTCTTATGTAACATGTTAATGTTGTAAACTTATTAAGTTAGACCATTATTATTATTTATAATACTAAATCGATTTCTATTTGCTCCATTAAATGTCAAGTCTAATCAAGATTTTTTTTCCTGTTTATGCAACAAAATTAGTTATTTTTATTTTAGTTTCAATGTTGTTATATGTTTACAAGGAATCACAATTTATGTTTCCATCTAGGACTCCAAAATATATTTTGAGTGGTGTTACAACAAAACTCTCCAAATCAACTAAATGGTACTTATAAAATTAGATTCATTTTCATGCTATAAAAAATATTGTTTTGATAGATTAATGATTGTGTCGTTATGTTTTCTTAGGTGAGCCTATAACTAAAGTTTGAAAGAACACTGCAGATTTTAATTACATTGTCGCAGCCCATGGGGAAATATTTTTTGCAAATTAATTATTTACAACTGAAATAAGAATAGAGTTGTGCTTAAGGTTATAAATAAATCATAGATTTATTTATAAATGTTTGTATTAAATTAAAATCAAAATATTTTGTAGATGTAATATTATTGAACAATTAAACACATACATATATTTCCTTTAATGTTTCCATCTTTTACTATGATTTATATGAAAAATGTTTAATACAAAACTTTTTAGACTCATTTGAACTAAATGTGTATAATAAAATTCTAAAACTTAAATGTTCATTGAGAGAAGTTTATTACAAATGATTTGTAATGAACGTAGCTTTCTAAAGTGACTTCTAGTCCTCATGGTTATTGCTATAAATGTTAAATAAATGACCTATACATGGTTGTCAGGTGCAACTGTATGTACTAGAAAAAATATGTCACAAATAATATACAAACTAAAACAAGCAATTGAATAAAAAAATTAATTTTTCTTATTTAATTTTTTTTACCAATATTATTATATCATATTAATTTCTATTAAAGATATAATTTTATGAATTGAATATATATATATTCATAAAATTATATCTTTAATAGAAATTAATATGATATAATAATATTGGTAAAAAAAATTAAATAAGAAAAATTAAATTTTTTATTCAATTGCTTGTTTTAGTTTGTATATTATTTGTGACATATTTTTTCTAGTACATACAGTTGCACCTGACAACCATGTATAGGTCATTTATTTAACATTTATAGCAATAACCATGAGGACTAGAAGTCACTATAGAAATATATATATATATATATATATATATATATATATATATATATATATATATATATATATTTCAATGCACCTTCCACCATCACATATTAATTTTCTTTTATGTGACATGTTAAGGTTGTAAACTTATTAAGTTAGACCATTGTTATTATCTATAGTACTAAATTACTTTCTATTTGCTACATGTAATGTCAAGTCCAAACAAGATTTTTTCCCCTGTTTATATAACAAAATTAGTTATTTTTATTTAAGTTTCAATGTTATTATATGTTTACAACGAATCACAATTTATGTTTCCATCTAAGATTCCAAAGTGTAATTTGAGTGGTGTTACAACAAAACTCTCCAAATCAACTAAATGGTACTTATAAAATTAGGTTCATTTTCAAGCTATAAAAAATATTATTTTGATGGATTAATTATTGTGTCGTTATATTTTCTTAGGTGAGCCTACAACTAAAGTTTGAAACAACATTGCATATTTCAATTATGTTGTCGCAGCCCATGGGGAAATATTTTTTGCAAATTAATTATTTATAACTAAAATAAGCATAGAGTTGTGCTTAAGGTTATAAATAAATCATAGATTTATTTAAAATTATTTGTATTAAATTAAAATCAAAATATTTTATAGATGTAATATGACTGAACTATTAAACACATATATATTTTCTTTAATGTTTCCATTTTTTACTATGATTTATGTGAAAAATGTTCAATACAAAACTTTTTAGACTCATTCAAACTAAATGTGTATAATAAAATTCTAAAACTTAAAGTTCGTTGAGAGAAGTTTATTATCAATGATTTGTAATGAACGTAGCTTTCTAAAGTGACATCTAGTCCTCATAGTTATTACTATAAATGTTAGACAAATGACCTATACATGGTTATCAGGTGTAACTGTATGTACTATAGAAAATATGTCACAAATAATATATGAACTAGAACAAGCAATTGAATTTTTTTTTAATAATTTAAATATTATATTAGTTTATCGTTTTCATATATTTATTATTTATTTTAAATTAATAATGAATTATCACACACATTTTAAATAAATCTATGTAAAAAGTTATCGAGATATAGTATTCCCAAGGTGCCATGTGATTTTAGATTTAGGAAATAAATCGAATGAATATAATTTTAGATTTCTGAAATAAATGAATTTGTGAAATAAATGAAATAAAGTACCTCAAGAATAATATCTTTTAACATCTTTTACATAAATTTACCTAAAATATATATGTTGATTTGATCTACATTTAAAAAAAATTATTATATTATAAATTTTAATGAATTGCAACATAAATATTATGTACATATATACTTCATTATTATTATTATTAATTTTTAAAGAAATTAGAAAAAAATAATAGTTAATCATATTTATTATTGTTTGAAATTATATATAAATAAATTAAATGTTATGATTTAAAATATTGATAGATAAAAATAACTAACATTATTTTGTTTTAAAATCTATTAATTTTATAGATAATGGAAGTTTCAATTTTTTAATTATTATTTTGTTTATATATTAAAAAAATTATTAAATACTGAAAATAAATTTAATAGTATTAAAAATTATCAAATATTGAAAATAAATTTAATAATAAGATTCAAAAATTTGAATAAAAATAATTTTACACATTTAATTCTAAAAAATATTTAGATATTTTATAATTTTTTTAAATTTAAATTTGTCCTCTAAATTATATTTATATATATTTATAAATATTTTTAAAATAATTTTGAAATGCCATGAAATCTCTCAACATGTCAAAATATAAAAGCTTAAAAAATTATAATAAAAAAAATTATAAGTTCAAAACAATGTGGAATAGAACAAGACCCTCAATTCCATTGACCTAAAATATGGGTCAAAAAGGAATTGAGGTAGTAAATTTTGAGTGGAGTTAGGTATTGGGGTCCAGATGGTCATCACTCACGATTTTCATGAGTTTATTTTATCTTAAATTATTGATAAATTTATGAATTATGAAAAATTATTAATTATATATTTTTAATATGGGTAAATGTTTTTGAGTAGGAGTTATGAATAGGAGAATTTTTTATTATTGGAATTAAGAATCAAGAGATGCAAATCCCCCTAAAAATATATCCCACTACCAACAACATACTATCAATAATAGAATTTGAAGAACAAACCAAACTTCCACAAAATTACAAAAATAGAGGAACCACACCAAACAATAGTTGAAAAATAGTAAAAGCACAGCTTTAAATATAAGAACCCAAAAGGCTCCAAGAAGAAGGGCGCATGAACAAGGAAAGAAGTAGAAACAAAAAAAATAAAGGTAACCAACAAGGCTTACTCAAGCTGACCAAGAAAACACTAGAGAAAAATGAAACATAGAAGGTACAAGACTCACCACTTAAGTGAAAAGATGACTCATCCACAAGCTACTTGTGATCTCCTACCATGATGGGAAATAAAGTCGTCCATGGTCCAATGAACACCATTAGTCACCAAGGTATCTGCTTCTATTCTCAATAGCTTAGCCTTCGTTTTTTGCCCTCTCCTTTTGGTAGTGGCTCCCAAATTAGCATGAACCTTTAAAAAAATCAGCCTCATAAGGGTGGGAGCTTCCTTAATCGACCAAGAAGAGATCAATGTAGGCTTAAGGGACTCCACCTCCCTAGAAGCACCCTCCAAAGGAATCACCCATTAATGAGCTAGAAAATAAGGAGGATTAAAAAACATGTCATGGTTATGTCATCTAAAATCTTGATTTGGCTCCCCATCCTTCCTTTTCCACCCCTAAAGGCTGAAACAGACAGAGATCCCTTGAAACCTAGAAGGACATTCCACTATCTAATGCCCAAGGAGGTTACAATGGAAGCAACGAAAGGGAAGATCTTTGTAATTGATAAATTGGGTCCATTTTCCTCAAGGAGAGAGAATGGTCATTAAATGGAAAATTAGTTTGGAGAGATCTATAAGGGAAATTATTAATTATATTACGAATAATTAAAGGGCTTTTGATTTTTATGTTAAGAGATGTTCTCCAATAACATTTGGGTGGTGGTGGAGAGTTATAATGTAGTAAGTGTATTTATTTTTATTTTTTATTTAATATTAATTTGATTTTTACTTATAAAATATTCAATTTAAACTTTTATTAAAGTTATAATTTTATGAATGGACACTATTATAAATAAATATTTTATAGAAATTATTATATTATATTAACTTTTATTAAAAAATATAATTTTATGAGTAGACATTATTATAAATTAATAATATAAAATGCATATTTTTAATTTTAGCATACCTTTCATCGTCATGCATTACTTTTTAAATTCTTTGATACGTTATAATTATAAACTTATAAGGTTTTACCATTATGATTATTTATCTTTCTAAATTATATTTCCATTTGTTTTATATAGCACCAAGTCTAGCGAAGAAATTTGTTTTCTAATATGTACATTAAAATTGATTATTTTTATTTAAGTTTAAATGCAGATGTGTGTTTGCAAGGAATCATTTCTACTTCGATCTAAGACTCCAAATCATATTTTGAGTGGCATTGCAATCAGGATTTCAAAGTCTATAAAATGTTACTTATAAAACTAGGTTTATTTCTATGTTAAAAAAATTATTATTTTGATGAATTAATAATAATGCTATTATTTTTTTAAGGTGAGCTTATGGTTGGAGTTTGAGAGAAGAAGCAACATTCTCTAGAGATGTAGATTATATTGTATCAACCCCATTCTATTTATTTTATAAATCTAAAATCTTATTAGCACCTTAAGAATGATATTTATGGAGTCTTTTATATAAATTTATTGAAATTTTGTATACGATTAGTTATAAGAGTGATAAACCGGATTGATAAATCAAATTGATTTTTTTTTTTTTAATTTTTTTTTGACAATATGATACTTAAATTATAGAATTACATATTAAATTATATAATTTTATTTATTTATTAATAATAATTTGTATATATTTATGATATGGAAAAGGTTATCTTATATATTTAATTATAGAATATCTAATTAGATAAATTTAATTGTAATAAGGAATATATATAATAAGTAATTTTTTAAAAGACTTTTAGAAGAATATATATTTTATTGTGAATTTGGGAATAATTGCTAAAAATAGATTAAAAAAATAAATTTAAAAGGTGAGATGAATAAAATTTAAAAAAAAATGGGAGTATATACTCCTGACAATATAAAGACCACATAAAATTTTGTATAAATTGTGGAAGCATAAAATCTAATATAAAGATCGATTTAAACAATAAAATGATTGGTTTTAAAAGTAAAAAGATTGGTTCAATAAATTGTAAACTTTTGAAATATAATTTTGCAATCTTATTTATCTATTTGAAGGGACTCAAAACCTTATTCACTTTTTTTGCATTTTATATAAATTTATATGTAATTGAACTCTTTCTTCAAAAGTTTAATAACTCATCATAAATCAATAAAAATAAAAAAATTAATAAAAATATATATTATCAACACTCAATACACTTTCACAAATAATTTATAAATATAAATTATATTTTTATATAACTTTTTATGCTAACAACAAAATAAAATACTTCAAAATCTAAATAAATTTACTTCGCTAAAAGAGATCTCTTTCTTTCTAAGTCATGTGGGTAGCTATGGAATTCAAAAATCAAAGAAACAGAAGGAAACACAAATAAAATTTATATCAATATTACTTATATGTCACTTGATGGGAATACCACTCTTAAGAGAGAGGAAAAGGGTGGTCAAAGACTATTTACCTCGTTTTACAAATCAGTGTTTGATTTGCAGAGGATTCATTAAGTGGACACAAGATAATCCATTTTCTTTATTTAGAAGCCATGTTATCCCATGTCATTATGCAAGCCAAATGAAAAAAGATCATATACGAAAACTTAATCTATGGGGTTAAGACATTTGTTACTAAGAATATAATCTTTTATTTCATCATTTCAAATCTTTGTTTTTGTTTTTGTTTTTATTTTTTTACATTTATTTTTTTAATATAGTTTTAAATAAGATAATTAAATTAATATATTTTAATAATTTATAATTTTTTTAAATGATATATTTATATAGATAATTGTGATTTATTATATTGAGTGGTATTTTATAATGATATATTTGAGATGGTGGTAGTGTTGTAACCAAATTTTATATTTTAGAAGAGGGTGTTCAATCCTCTTCTAAATTTAAGTAATATGGGAACACTTCCAGGTATGTGGGTGTACCTATAATGGAAGTGAGCCTTTAGATTTAAGGGCTAGCTTTCTGAATGTATCTTGAAATGTTCACACCTACTTAACTAATTGTTTATGGGGAAAAGAGTTAGTTGTTTCATGAAATGAACCTAATCTACGGGGGTGATACACCTAGATGTCTTCCGTATGATCATCATACTTTACTGCACTAAGAAGCAAGGCACATAAATTAACTTCCAAGTCCTATAGGTTCTAACATGAGTATTTCAATATGGAGGTGAAATGCATGAGAGCTATCCAAAGTAAATGAACCATAGCCTAGTTGCAGAAACTAAGGCTCATTGTACACTTAAAAGATAGGCTCATACACTGGACAACACTTCATATGACATGTTAGAACATGAAATCTTACACAAACATGAAAGGATAATAGAATAAATGATAGAGAATTATCACTTTGCATCACCATACATCACTTGCACACTTAGACAATTGTTCAAGAACTCAAAATCAGATTTGCATTAATGTTCAAAGGTAAATTATGACATCATTCTAGAAGGGCTTTGCCATACATGGAGTGGAATTCTTACAAAGGCCAAAATGACAACTACTTATAACATTTGAGAGAAAGTGGGAAAAGAGAAGTCCAAAATGGAATCAAATGCGTTCAACCTCATTTGAATCGTAGTTAAAATTGGCTCTATAATTATGTTCATTCAATCTTCCTGATTGATCCAGGTCACTTCAATCCTTTACACAGTTGCATTATTCCTTCATTAATGTTCCCTGACAGTTACAACGATGGGACCAAGTTGTTAGAACTTTATCTTATTGTTAGCTACTTCTAATTGGTTTGTCGTGGCATACAAAAGTGGAGAGAAGGCTCCATTTCATATAGTTGGTTTTGATGATGAAACTATTGGAGTCCACATGTATGCCTTCATGGTATCCTTTGGAATGTTAGCTCTTGTCCAAACTAGATCATACTCGAACTTGTCCCTATGTTCATAGTTTCACTATAGACAGAAAACCAATCTCAAACTATTGGTTTTCTTATAGTCATAATGTCAATAGGGACATATGGACCACATAGCCTCATTTTAGACTCCCATTTTGGTCTAAAAGACTCATTCTATCTTTGTGAGAACCAAGAGTTTACCATATGCACAAGTCCTTTAAAGAAAGTGGACACAGCCATAAAATGACACCCTGCATGCCACAAAAGGTTTAACTAGAAGTCCACATTCAACTCTGTTGGTGGTCCTTTATGTTCTTTATTCTTGACTGCATGGGTATGTCTACTCAGAATTTAATCAAGCTCTAATGGTGGCATGTTCCCTTTAAAAATCTTGCCCTGGTTTGACCTTGGTCATATGTTTGATATCTAGGAAGTCCCTTAGTTTCTTGACCTTTAATTTCATTGGTCATCAATATCTAACCTAGATTATTGACTTATTGACCCATCTCACACCTTTGATCCTGCTTGATACGAATGACTACGAGTCATTGATCTACCTTTGACTTGTCAATCCCTCTTTGAGTGGGTATCACTTGACAGCTCTGTGTTTGCATTCAAGATTTGTTATCAGTCTGTTAGCTTTATGCACTTATGCCATGTGTCAATTGCACATTGGTTTCAAGATCATGTTACTAGTTTGCAACCTCACACACTTACACCACGTGGTGGCCTCTCAATTTTCTTGACCTTTTGACTCATCTTGCACCATTAGATCAAGATGTACAATACAAAATGGACCATCAGATCTGCTAGGTCCCACTGTTTGAAATCCAATGGCTACTTCATGAGATTAAATTTGACGTTCATACTCTCATCAAATGAAATTCATGCAATTATTGTTGATGTTTGTACAACCATCAAATTTAAGCTTAAAAGGGTTTGTTTTACTTGAGCTTTATTTTGATGTTTGCACATGTCTTACTCTACTGGTTTAACTTTGAAGCTTTAGAACTTGAGCCAAAAAGCTCGTGCAGAATTAAAACCTTTAGAGGATGATATTGGCATGAAAAACCCCATGGCACTTCAATATTTTGGCTCAAGTGGCTTTCTGAGGTATATTTCTTAAATATAAAGTGAACTGGTTCATTCATATCTAGATGACGTCTTGGATGGTTTGACCTCTTAGACTCAGTAACTTGAACTTTGAAGGCTTAGATCTCGAGATAGAAGACTCATCAAGATATGGAACATGTAAAAAATGATCTTGGCACTAAGGACATTAATCACACATGGTTTGATGGTCATACAAGGCTTTTTGAGCATATTTATAAAATGCCCAAGTGAACTGGTCCATTCTGGTTCTTCATGACGTCTTAATGATGGTATGGCTTCACAAATCTTGTTCCTAAACTTTTGTAGCTCTAAATAAACTCCTTGAGACAATTTTTAGACCCTTTCCATGATTTTGTCTTGTATTGATAACCATGAAGACCTACCACTTGCATATATGACCCTAAAATGACCTTTGAGACGCCAAATAACACAAGGACTAAGCTAGACTATGACCAAAGCTAGAATGACGTATGAAATGACATCAAATGAGTTAAAAAATACCCTATGACATTATAAAAATCCCCTATACAAGATTTTGACTATAGGGGGTTGACCCATTTTGGCATGAGGTAAAAATCATCAATATTCTTAGTGATTTTCCAAGGGTGGCATGCTTGTTATGCGATGACCAGTTGCCTAATTCTATACATTGGGTGATGGAGTCACATGTATGAAATTTTGACATAAAAATTGACTTGAACAATACACAAAACACAAGGGTAGACAAAGAAGAAGCAACATAGAGACAAGATACTAAAAAAACCACACTTGTGTTACATGAGCACTTAGGGAACACGACAGACACAACAAAGGAAACACACACCTAATCACTAACTAACTTGAGATGAACACTTCCTCTAAGATAAAAGGGGAAGTTTGAAAACTCACATGACTTATGACATGAAGGATTGAATGAGACATGTAGCCTTTTGATCCTTGACATTGATGCATCCATCTTCTTCATGGTGTTTGCCAACTTCATTAGCATAATGTTCAATGAGAACCAAACAACTCCAAATAGGCTAGCTATGGAAATGAACTCTTCTTGCATCCAAAAAGTTTCAAATTTATTATATGGCTCCTCATCTATGACCTTCAATAGTGGTCGAACAAGGCTTTCCTTTTTAGTTTCTATAGTGTCCTTAATAAGATTAGGTTTCTCTTCAGCTGCAAGTTATTCAATCTCATCAAGGAGCTCTGCATAGTCCACCCAATTTTGGTCATTATCCTCCATGCTAGAATCTTTGTCCACCTTCTCAAGTACTTGACCCTTAACTTGGAAAAGATCTTCAATCTCTCAGAAGAGCTTCATTTGCAACTGCCAATCATCTTTGTCCTCCATGGAAAACCTTTTTTCCACCTTCTCAAGTACTTGGCCCTCAATGTACAAATTTGAAAATATGACTATCCTCTCAACCTTGATTTTCTCCTTGACAAATTGTACTTGATGTCTGGAAGAATCAAGATCTTCTTCTTCATGATCTAATACCTTTAGATATGGCTCAATATCAGGTGGGTTTTTTGGCTATTCTTGAGGTGCAATAAATTCTGCCTTGTCCTCACTTTCCATGTTTACAATCTCTTGAACATTAGAATCATCAGATTGATTTATGACAATATATTCTTGATTAGCAGAATGACCTTCATCTTAATGCTTGATGGAATACTTTTCAACATGATCATTAGTATGTTATCAACCTTGTTATTAGATATAAAAACTCTTGGATAAAACAAAGACTTACCCAACTTGCCACACTCTTTGCATATGGCATTGGGATTTTACCATAGTTCCTCTTTATTCATAACATGAGACCTTTTTCCATGCTTATTGAAGCAATCACCAATACGCTTGTTAGAGGAATCATCCAAATCAGATGTAGACTTCTTAGGAGGAGGAGTAACCTTATTGAGCTGATCAAACTCATGACATATGAAATCAAACTTTTGCCACAAGTCATTTTCATCCACCTTATGAGTGTCATCTTCAAGAGTCATTCATCTACCTTGGCCTCATGAGACTCTCTTAGGCCCGTAGCTTCTTGAGGCTTGACTTGACCTTCCTCCTTGATAGTACACTCCACTTCATGCTTGAGATGGTTATCCACAACTTTATGATTAGATATGGAGTCTTCATCAAATACGTCCCTCTTCAACTCTTGGCCACATTCCTCATAGACAGCTGCAATATGATCTTCAATATTTTTCTTTTCATCTAATAAGGTAGGATTACACATGTTGTCACCACGGGGAGTCCTTATGGTGATTTCTTCCTCATAGTCACTCATGACATCCTCTTGGTCAACCTTGGCTTGGGTTTGCTCCTCTTCAGTTGCTTCTCTCAAGATGGGCTCATGTGAAGGAGATGGAATATGAGATGTAGTGGAAGGTTTATGGATTGGGGGAGGAGTGTGAGAGTTTGGAGAGGGGTTGTGAGTGGATTTAGGAAAGAGAAAAATACTAGTAAGTTCATAGGGAAGTGACTTTGTGGATTGATTAGAAGGAAGAACATTTACATAAGTAGGAGTTGCATCTTGCCAATATTCTCCTTGAGTTTATTCAATAGAAACATGTTCATTTTTAATCTCTTTGTCCTCCCACATACTCAATCTATCTATTAAACATTGAAGGTAATTCTTTGCCAAGTCCATTTGTTCTTTGACCTCCCATTGAGTTCCTTCAAATTCTTTAAATGTCTCTAACTTCTGTATATAATTTTGGGTAGCACTTCTCAACCATTCCATGAGATGATCAGGGAGCACATCATACTCATCATCCCATGTACTCATTTCATCTTTAAGATCTAGTAACTATGGTATGGATGCCAACAAGGACTTGATATAATATGGAAAAAGTGAAGGAAGAGGAGGGTAATGATGAGGATTAAGACCATCTTTATTTTGTTGTATTCTAGCATGTAGGAATCTATATCTTGCCTTGTAATACCTTTATGTACAATTCATGTAAACATATAATTCCTCATGGAAAGATTCATAGGAGTACTCTTGAGGTTCATAGGCATCATGGTATGGTTGATAGGGCTTATATTGAGACTGATAGGGAGGAATTTCTTGATGGGTATTTTGGTAGCCTTCCTCATAAGGTTGTCCAATAACATGGTGTCTATATGGGGGGGGGGGGGAGATGGAGGATTATAGGGCTGCCATGGCTCATAGGATTGATAGCCATTTTGTTAGTATTATTGGACAATATATTTTGGTTCATAACAAGGCTAATAATGAAGTCAATGGTAGGAGTACTCACCATAGCTATTCATATCAAATGAGATGTAAAAACTGATCAAAACTTTAACTAAATATACTTGGATTACTTACAACTTGAAGTTATCAATTGGAGTTGCCATTGGTGCTAGGCTGTTTTCTTCCAAAAGTTGATAGATGAAAGACACACCAATAATCTTTCCACTCTTTTGGACCTTGGTCCCACTTGGCATGCTAGAATTGTTGTCACCAAATCTTGCATCCTTGAATAGGGTGTTCAATCTTCTTCCAAGTTTGGGAAACATGGGAACAATTATAGGTATGTGGGTGTACCTATAATGGATGTGAGCCTCTAGATTTAAGAGCTAGCTCCCTGAATGTATCTTAAAATACTTACACCTACTTAACTAGTTGCTTATGGGGAAAAGAGTTAGAAGTTATACAAAATGAACCTAATCTAAGGGGGTGATACACCAAGATGTCTTCCATATGATCATCATACTTTCATGTGCTAAGAAGCAAGGCACATTAACTAACTTCCAAGTCCTATGGGTTCTAACACGAGTATTTCAATATGGAGGTGAGATGCATGAGAGCTATCCAAGGTAAGTGAACCATAGGCTAGTTGAAGACACTAAGGTTCATTGTACACTTAAAAGATATGCTCATACCCTTGACAAAACTTCATATGACCTATTAAAACAAGAAATCTTGCACAAACATGAAAGGATAAGGGAAGAAATGATAAAGAATTATCACTTTGCATCACCATACATCACTTGCACACTTAGAAAATTGTTCAAGAATTCAAAATCAGATTTTCATTAATGTTCAAAGGCAAAATATGACATCTCTCTAGTAGGGCTTCGCCATACATGGAGTGGAATTCTTACAAAGGCCAAAATGACAGCTACTTATAGCATTTGAGAGAGAAGTGGGAAAAGAGAAGTCCAAAATGGAATCAAATGCGTTCAACCTCATTTGAATCATAGTTATAACTGCCTCTATAATTATGCTCATTCAAGATTCCTAATTGATCTAGGTCACTTCAATCCATTACACAGTTGCATTAATCCTTCATTGATGCTCCTTGACAGTTGCAATAATGGGATCAAGTTGTTAGAGCTTTGTCTTATTGTTAGTTGCTCTAAACTGGTTTGCCATGGCATGCAAAAGTGGAGAGAAGGGTCCATTTCATGTAGTTGGTTTTGGCGATGAAACCATTGGAGTTCACTTGTATGCCTTCATGGTATCCTTTGGAATGTTATCTCTTGTCCAAATTGGATCATGTTGAAACTTGTCCCCATGTTCATAGGTTCACTATAGATAGAAAACCAATCTCAAACTATTGATTTTCCTATAGTCATAATGTTGATAGGGACCTGTGGACCACATAAGCTTATTCTGAACTCCCATTATGTCTAAAATACCCATTCTATCTTTGAGATAATAGAGAGTTCACCATATGCACAGGTCCTTCTTTAAAGTAAGTGAACACAGTCATAAAATGACACCTTGCATGCCATAAAACGTTGAACTAGAAGTCTATATTTAGCTCTGATGATGGTATTTTATGTTATTTATTCCTAACTACATAGCTATGTCCACTCCTTATCATTTGACAAGCTCTAATGGTGGCATGTGTCCTTTGAACAGTTTGCCCTAGTTTGACCTTGGTTATGTGTTTGATATCTAGGAAGTCCCTTGGTTTATCGGCCTTTAATTTCATTGGTCATCGATATCTGGCCCAAATCATTGACTTATTGACCCATCTCACACTGTTGATCTTACTCAGTATGAATGATCATGAATCATTGATTTGCCTTTGACTTGTCAATCTCTTTTCGAGTTGGTGCCACTTGGCAGCCCTGTATTTGCATTCCAAATTAGCTATCAGTCTGTTAACTTCAAGCACTTATGCCACATATCAATCGTGTATTAGTTTCAAGATCCTGTTGTTAGTCTGTAGCCTCATACATTTATGCCATGTGGTGGCCTCTTGAGCCCCTTGACCTTTTGACTCATCTTGCACCGTCAAATCAAGATGTATGATGCAACATGGATCATCATATCTATTAGGATCCAATATTTGAAATCTAATGGCTACTTCACGAGCTCAAATTTGATGTCCATACTCCCATCAAATTATCTTTGCATGACCATCATTAACGTGCACATAACCATCAAATTTAAGCTCAAAAGGGTTTATTTTGCTTGAGTTTTATTTTGATGTTTGCACATACATCTTACTTTACTGGTTCAACTTTGAAGCTTCATAACTTGAGCCAGAAAGCTCACGTGAACTTGAAAATTTTAAAGGATGATATTGGCATGAAAAATTCCATGGCACTGTAATCTTTTGGCTCGCATAGATTTTTGAGGTGTATTTATTAAATGCACAAGTGAACTGGTTCATTCATTTTTGGATGACGTCTTAGATGGCCTGGCCCCTTAGACTCGACAAGCTAAACTTTGAAGGCTTAGATCTCGAGATAATAGACTCATCGAGATATGAAACTTATAGAGAATGATCTTGGCACTAAGGACTCGATCGTGTGTGGTCTAATGGTCATGCAAGGTTTTATGAGCATATTTATAAAATGCCCAAGTGAACTGGTTCATTTTGGTTCTTCATGATGTTGTGATGATAGTCTGGCTTCATAAAGCTTGTTCTTGAACTTTTATAGCTCCGAATGAACTCCTTGAGGCCATGTGCAGACCGTTTCCATGATCCTGGCTTGCATTGATCACCATGAAGACTTGCCACTTACATATATACCCTAAAATGACATTTGAAACACCAAATGATACAAGGACTAAACTAGACTATGACCAAAACTAGAATGGCATATGAAATGACATCAAATGAGCTACAGGATACCCTATGACATTATAAAAACCCCCTATACAAGATTCTAACTATAGGGGCTTGACCCATTTTGGCCTGAGGTAAAAATGATCAATAAGTAAATTGTATGTTTATTTTTAATTTTGATTTTAACTTTAATTTCTATTTAATCGTTATTTAAATTTTTTGATTTTTTATTTAAAAAATTAATTGAAAAATCTTAATATCTTGATCATATGGTAGATGTTGGAACCCTCTTCCACCCTCTTTTTTTTAATATAAATATAAATTTGATATATTAATTAATTAAATTGATACGATTTATCTTCAATAAATAAAAATTTTATAAAGAAAATAACAAAATCATAAATAATTATAAAATGTGAAAAAATTCAAAATACAAATACAAATTCTTCTAAATATCTATTTTAATGATTCTTTATAATATTTAAAAATTATATTAATAAAAATATCAATACTAATATATACATATAAATAAACTATAACCATTTACACATTGAAATACACTAGAACATAACATATCAAATAGTGATAGAGATTAGATTGACCTTTGAAAATGGGGATCCCATTCAAGATGCATCAAATGGTGACACAACATTTGATTTCTATTAGGCTATGTTTAACTATTTTAATAAATAATGTTAAAGTGTGTAGATTTCATATGGTGAAATAGTAGTGTGTGTTATATTTAAAACGGATCTCCACCATACCTCTTTTTAGAGATCCCACATGCACAAAAGCCATACTTTAAGGCCCTTTTTTTCTATGAGGTCATACAACCCTTAAACTATCATGATTCCCTTCGCCTTCCAGTCTTTCACTAGTGTATGGTTGTGACTTTATGTGGGCCCCTGTTGTTTTTGTCTCTATATCTTTGTATTGAATGTCTATCACATGAGGGATGTGAACGAAGATACGAAAAAGGTGGCCAAAGAATATTTACCTCCTTATGATGGGAAGGCATTGAGTGGAATGTGGGTCTATGAAATCATTTCACAAGATTCATCTCTTTTACATTTCAGAGGCTACCATATCATATTTGGGTGTGGGTATGAGAGTAAGACAAATGGAGGATAGGTATTAGTATGGATAATCTTTTATATTTTAGAGGTCATCTAATTAGATTATATGTAGGTATGAGAGTAAGACATATTGATTGAAGAGATGTTTTTTTATATTTTAGAAAATATCACATTATATGTAGGTATGAGAATAAGACATATGGAGGATAAGATAGATGTAGATTTTTTTTTAATTTTTTTTTAGACGATTTATTTTAGAAGTTGAAAAATATTAAAGAGATTTATTACAGATAAAATTAAGTTGTAGATAGATTTTATAATATAATTCATAAAATTTAAATTTGTAATCTTTTTTGTCAATAGATTTATATCTTATCAATAATTTTAAATTATATATAACAATATTAAATATAATGATGTTTTCTTAGAATTATTCACATTGAAATTTGAATATACGAATAAGATAAACACTTCCATCTTATAAAAGATGCATATCAAATGAAGATACACTAATTTCTATTAAGTTATATTCTTTCTATAACATGCAAAGATATTTAACTATTAAAAAATAAAAAATAAACTTTGTAAATGTAAATTTCATATGGTGAAACAATATTTTGATGTTTAACTATTTAAAAAAAAACTAGTAAAAAATGTTTTAAACATGTGTGATCAAGAGATTATCAAAATTATTTTATTTTGATAATTTACCACCACTTGTTTGAAAATCTATTTATAGTATTCATATTAGAGAGTTCCCTAAATTACAATCTAAGGGTTCTCCTAATTTAATTTAGAGTTTGTTCTCATTAATATTATATTGAGATAAATCTTTATAATTTTTAAGAGTATTATAGTTATTAGATTTTACTTTTGAAATTTGAGATTGAGGATCATTTTGTTTTCAAATACTCTTCTTATTACAAGATAAAAGGGTGATTATTTTACTCTTTTAGAGATTTACTTGGTTCTTTTCAAAAAATTATTTGGTTCTTTTTAAGAATATATTTGACTCTCTCCAAATATTTATGGTTTATGAAGACTATATATGTTTAACCTTTTTTTTGAGAGGACATCCTACTTCCAATTGTATTATATCATTAATAGGAAGAAGTTTTTTGGGTTACGTTCAAACTTATATATTAAACCCATAAGATATTGAAAATTTAATGACTCATATAACCTCACACTCATCACTCTTCTTTATCACTTTAAATATTAAAATGTTTCTCCAAAATAACATGTTCTATTTTATTATATAGGACCATCCTCATTTTAATCTTCTTCACAATGCTTTATTTTTTTAAAATAATACTTTCAAAATATTCTTTTCAAATTAATTTTTTTCTTCTATTAGTTTTTAGTATATACTACAATATCATATCTATCATACTAGTTTCAATAAACAATCTTGAACTTTACTGACGATTAATATTTAAATTAGATTAGATTACTACTCTTATTTTTACTCATATACACTTAATTTTTAAAATTCATTTATAATTAAAACTAGTTTTTAAAAACTTATCAAAATGATGCCTCCAATCATGTTACTGATTATGTATTCTCCAATTTCTTATGATTGGACAAATAGGACATTAACATGTAGGATTGTCCTAACACTAATGCGGAAATCAAAAGATATGTGCGATAAAAATTCAAAACAACCATGTGGACAAAACAACTGGGACGTAAAAGAGAATACTATGTCAAGAGCTTTAATCACACATGTGACTATGAGCAAAAGCACTATATAGGAGCGGAGATAAAGTGGAAAGCTAAAATGTTAATTGCTCAGCTGAGAACTAGTTCACACCAACTTAGATGCGAAATAGGGAGATGGAAAGCACCCAAGGAGGAATGGTCGAAGAGGGTTTGTCAGTTTTGTAAGTCTGGATCGATGGAAATAGAATGGCATTACATTATGGAATGTATAGCATATGAGGACATTCGAAGTAGTTACGTTGATATCCTACAAGGTGAAGCACTTACAACTTTGTTTGAAGAGGAAAAGATAGCAAAAACAACAAACTACTTGACTAGAATTCATAACAGAAGATCCAAGCTTAACAATGAAATCGAGGAAACACAGAAATAACAATGCAAGGTAATTTGTTGGAATCATATCGATTGTTTTTGCTCTTTAAATTCCATAAGCTGATTGGCCTCGTAGACAATAACAAAAACATGATTTTGAATGTGTAAAAAATATGTTATAACACCCACTAACCGATAGGACTAGAAACCTAATATGTGGTCAACAAAGTAAACATGATGTATAAATTGAATGATTGAACCCAGTAGAAACTTTGTAAAATTTTCTGCCAATAAATGTTACAGTGAACTTGTATGATACCAAGCTAGTCTACTATATAAATATTTAGATATTTATGCTTAAAACCTATAAACTTAATATAAATGACTATTAATTGAAGATTTTTTTTTATAATAATAAGAATTATTTGATCAAAATTAAAAGAATGATAATAATTTATGGTATTTTTTATGTTGAGAGGTATTTTATAATAATATTTAAAAGTTGGTGAGTATTTATTTTTAGTTATAATATTAAATTTGATATTTATTTGATTGTCACTTTAAAAAAAATTATCTTGAAAAAAATTTGACCCACATTATTATATCATATTAACTTTTATTAATTTATTTTTATGAATGAATATTATTATAAGATAAAAATTCAATCGGCATTATTATACCATATTAATTTTTATTAAAAATATAATTTTATGAGTAAATAATATTATAATTTAATAATTTAAAATGCATATTTTTTAATTTCATTGCATCTTTTACCGTCATACATTATTTTTCTCTTATCTAGGACGTTAAAGTTGTAAATGTATTAGGTTACACCATTAAGATTATCCATAATACTAAATTTATTCTCATTTGTTTCATGTAGTGTCAAGTCCAGCCAAGATTTTTTTTGGACCGTGCAACAAAATTAGTTATTTTTATTTAAGTTTCATTGTTGGTGTGTGTTTGTAAGGAATCACAATTTTCATTTCTATCTAAGACTCTAAAGTGTATTTTAAGTGCTATTACAACGAAGCTCTCCAAATCAATTAAATGGTACTTATAAAATTAGGTTAATTTCTATGCTAAAAAATATTGTTTTGATGAATTAATTATTGTGTTATTATGTTTTCTTAGGTGAGCTTACTAAAGTTTGAGAGAGTATAGGGGATTTCAATTACAGCCCATGGGGAAAATATTTTTTACAAATTTAATTATTTATAACTAAAATAAAAATAGAATTATATTTAAGGTTGTAAATGAGTAATGAATTTATGTACAATTATTTGTATTAAATTAAAATCAAAATATTTTGTAGATGTAATATGTGATTTTGAAGATACGAAACTATTAAACATATACACATTTCTTTTTGTGTTTCCACCTTTTACTATGATTTATGTGGACAATGTTCAATAACAAAACTTTTTAAGCTCACTCAAACTAGATGTATATAATAAAATTCTAAAACTTAAATGTATTATGAACGATTTTGTAATAAATATAATTTTCTAGAGAAAATGTATAACAAATAATAAATGAATCAGAACAAGTAATTTAATAGAAAATAATAATAATTTAAATATCATTACTTAATTTTTTTCATATATTAATTTTTTAATTTTAAATTAATAATAAATTAACAAACATATCTTAGATAAATTTATATAAGAAATTGTATAGATATACTATTATAGAAGTACCTATATAATTTAATATTTGTAAAATAAACTAAATAAATATGATTTTAGATTTGTGAAATAAATAGAATGAAATACTTTGAAAATAATATGTCTTAATATCTTTTACATAAATATATATTAAAAATATATATATTAATCTGATCTACATTTTTAAAAAACTATTATATCATAAATTCTAACATAAATTTTAATGATTTACAACGTAAATGTTATATACATATATATTTCATTATTATTATTATTATGAAAAATAAAAATAATAATATATCATATTTGTTTATTAATGTTTGAAATTATATATATAAATAAATTATATGTTGTAATCAAAGATATTGATAGATAAATATAACCAATATTTTTAAAAAAAAATCTTCTTTTAATTTTATAAATTGATAAAGTTCCAATTCTTTAATTGTTATTTTTATTGATATATTAAAATAATTATTAAATATTAACGATAAATTTAATAGTAAAATTCAAAACTTTGGGTAAAAATAATTTTATGCATTTTGGTTAAAAAAAAATTTTACATTTCATAATTTTTTTTAAAATTTAAAATTTTCTATCAAATTGTGTTTAAATATTTTATATATTTTTAAATAATTTTAAAATGTTATGAAAACTTTCCACATGTCAAAATATAAAAGATTTAGAAAACGCAAAGGGAAAAACCTTAAACAAGACCATGGGGAATAGAAGAAGACCACTCAATTCCATTGACCTAAATTATGGGTTTCAAAGAAATTGTGGTATTATAGTAAATTTTGAGTGGCGTCAGGTATTGGGGTCCGTACTCCAAGTGGTCGTCACTCACGGTTTTTGCGGGTCCATGTTTATGCCAAATTATTGCGAAATTTATGAATAATATGAATAGATAAAACTAGTAATTCTTATATAATGAATTAATAAAATGTGAGAATTTTTATATTGCTAAAAAATTTATTCAATTTTGATAATTTTTAAACTTAAAAAAATTTATTAAAAATAATTATTTTTCATTTTATTGATTATATTCTATTTTTTTTCATATTTTATCATGAATAATTAGAATAATTATGACAATTGAATATTATTTTTTTAATAATTTTATCATGAATAATTAGAATAATTATGACAATTCAATATTATTTTTAAAGATTTAAATAACATGCAAACTTTGTAACTTCTAATATGTAACATTTCTCCTATTAACGTACAACTTTACCTTCTGAATATCTGAAATTAATTGAACACAAAATACATTATAATTTCTAGTATAATTAATGCATTAGACGCAGGGACTAGTCACTACACGACTCTTGTTTAATAATATCTTAAGTGATAGTGGTGGGTTCTAATATAATAAGTGTGTATTTTTTATTTTAATTTTGATGTTAATTTAATTGTTATTTAAAAATTATTTTATTTATAAATCATTATATATATATATATATATATATAAATTTTTATTAAATTTATAATTCTATAAATAAATATTATTATAAGCGAAAATTTCATCGAAATTATTATACTATATTAATTTTTATTAAAAATATAATTTATAAACGGATATATTACAAATTAATAATATAAAATGTATAGTTTTAATTTTAATTTTACTTTAAATTCTTTGAAAGATAAGGTTGTAAATAAAATTGATTGTTTTTGTTTAAGTTTAAATGTAGAATTTGTGTTTGGAATTTGAGAGAGGAAACAACATTCTCTAGAGACAATCTATTTATTTTATTGACGCTTTGAGAATGATATCTCTTGATGTCTTTTACATAAATTTATTTAAAATTTATATACGAATAATTATAAAAATAATACACCTTATTAATAAATCAAACTATTTTTTCTTAAAAAAAAATTAGACAATGTAATTACTTATACTATAAAATTATAGTATTAAATTAAAATTAAAATTAGGTAAGTTGCTTTATGTTTCTAATATTTATATATTATATGTTTTTATTTATTTATTATTAATAATTTGTATATATTTATGATATGAGAAAGGTTATCTTTATATTTAATCACAAACAATTAGGTTATCTTTATATTTAATCATAAACAATCTAATTAGATAGATTTAATTGCAAAAAGTATGTATGCATTTTTTTTTCAAAGAGTTTTAAAAGAAAATATATTTTATTGTGAATTTAGAAATAATTTTTAAAAATAAAAAAACTTAAAATAAAATTTTGGAAGTATATATTCCACCTTATTCAGTTTTCTTAAATTCTATACATATTTATAGGAAATTAAACTCTTTCTTCACAAGTTTAATAATTTATCATAAATCAATAAAAATAAAATAATTAATAAAAATATGTATTATCAACATTCATTATACTTTGACAACTAATTTATTAATATAAGTTATATTTATATATATATATTTTTTTCTAATATGAATAAATAATATAATAAAATAAAATATTTCGAATCTAAATTTAAATTAAATTTATTAAAAAAAGATCTCTTTCTTTCTAAGTCATGTGGGTAGTTAAGGAATTTGAAAATCAAACAAAGAGAAGGAAATATAAATAATATTTATTAGTACCTCCCTAGTACTTTAGTGGAGCTCTACACATATTAATTAGTCTTTGTTGTTCATTGATTGCCAATCACACAGACTTTGCATTAAAAATGGTAATTATTTTCCAATGTCAGCTACCAAATATTAACATTTTATTTGTCTTCTTAGTTGCTGTTAAATAGGCAATAATCTTTTTGACAAGTGGTGAATTAGAGTATTTCGTTATGTTTATTTGCTTCTAGACCTTTTAGGAACAATATTGATGTGCTTATTGGTTATCATGGTTGTCTAGAAGATGCATTTGCAAGGGGTGACTGCAGATGGAAGACCATGCCATTTCACTTACCAGCACATGCAGATGGTCTCCAAATACAAAAACAATGAGGTTTTACAAGGATTGCTCTGCATACTCCTAAAGCTAGCTCCCAAACTTATTGTATAAAAGTCAGTCTTTCGATCATGGGCCTAGTTATACGCTTACTTAGTGTCCAAGTTAGATCCAAGGTTGTTTCGATGGGGCATAGGCATTGACTATTCCTATGGCACTCAATATTTAACACCCAACTACATTAGCATCAATATACATAAGGTGCAAGCCTTATGTTCTTGCTCGAAGTGCTTTAGAGAAGGGACTGGGGTCTATGTTGGGCTAGTTATGCCATGGTGTAACTCTATTCTTCAAGGACTTGGCTTAGTGCAATGATGGTTGCACATTCATGGGTGCAAACCTTGGGTTTAATAGGCTCAATGACATTCATGCACTTGAGGGCTGATTGGCTATTTGGTTAAGGGGCTTAGGCATAGATTTGCACTTAGGCATGGGTATCTATTTGGGGCATAGGGTCTTAACCATACTTAATGTATTTCCTATCACAGATGTAGGGTTCATTGCTATTTACAGGCCCACCATGAATGAGCTAGGTTAGAAACTCGTGATAGCTCAATATACATTATATAAACTAAAACATGCAACCCAATAAACATTCACAAAGTGTTCTTCATTTATAGAGTTCAATAACAATCCATGTATATTAAATATAACTTGAGAAAATACTTGACATAAGTTGCTAAGGGCTCAAGCTCATAGGCAAGCTTGGGTATTACAAAGGGGAGCATCAAACAACATGTCGAATTACGTTTTACACTAATGGTAACTATTTAGCAATAATTCACCAGAGCTTCATTACTTTAGTTCGTCTCTCCTTTCTAACTGAACTCATCTTCCTTTTATGGGGCTTTAGAGCATCCTGAGATCATGGGGAATGGGGCATACTGATTGTTGCGTTGGCACTAGAGGTACACATCTCACCATATTCGCTATGCCTTGTCTTTAATGCACAGTCAATATCCCATGCACTTGCTTCCCAATGCTACTTGATTCAAAATAAGCCACTTGTCTTTAATGGTTGATCACTATCCTATGCACCTACTTCTTGATGTTGCTTGATTCAAAAAGAAGTTAACCACTAGCTAGCTGATGGTGCTAAAAGATAAAACAACAATCATCCTCCATAATTACCTTGTGCCTAGGTTTTCACTAAGCTGGCATGGATCCACTACTTAGATCAAAAAGGGGCCTAACATTACCCCATATAAAAATGTTAGTCCACCCTCTGACTATCCTTCTAGTGCCCTAGCTGCAAAAAATTTGGGCATGCTCTGCTACAGTTCTACCTTGAAGTCTTTGAAGCCATGTATTGTGAGCTTGATTTCTTTAATAGAGCCATCGATCTCTGTAGACGCAGCCTTGAGCACAAGCACATTAGTGTTGTCTAGTTATTTTCAAAAGGCCTCTATCCTCGCTTTTACTTTTCAAACCCCATCATCTAATATGGATCCCTACTCATTCACCTTTGTCTAAAAAGCACAGAAGAGTTCTTCCAGGTCTTGCTCTTTTGTCTTTAACTGGGTGCTCAAAGTGTTTACCTACACGATAATCTATGTACGCTCAACCCTACTGATAGTGAATGCTTACTTCATCAATGCATCCTTCTCCCCTTTCACCTTTTAGAGGTGCACATTGATGATTGATGCCTGCATGAAAAAGTTACAGAATATAACATTGACATCATCCACATACTCTTCCAGTCTTGCAAAGAGGTCTTTTACCTTATCAATCTTTTTGTTGAGTTATTTCTTGATGGCTTTGTAAGGGTCTTCTTCCTCTTCTAACATCAGTTGCATCTGAGGGAGCATTTTTTCTACCAGCACGCACACCTTATCAACTTCTAAAAGTTTAAAAGTGTCAATACCATCTAAAATGGATGGTTTTGATTCTTTAACACACTCAACCAACTATTTAAGCTTGAGCTTCATGGTGTCAATTTCTTCCTCTACCTTTAGCACTATGATTTTACCTTTTATGGCACAAACATCATTAACAATGTTCTTGCATGCTACCTCAGATTCCATTTTAAGGAGGGTGTTAGCCAACCTTACTAGATTCATAGCCTGAGGGTTGACAAGTTGGTAGTCATGCCCTTCCTCTAGTTTTTTAGTGCTTTGGATTACTTTTGCTAGCACCTCAAAGTGAGGCTCATCCTTGTATCAATCAAGTTCAAAGGACACTTGGTGGCACATCAATATCATAGCATTTCTAGGGGGCATGTATTCCAACATGTAAAAGTCCTCATCTTGGGTGTACCCCCTCTGCACCTTCTCCCTATAGCTTGGCTCAAATTCCTCTTTCTCAATGGCTAGTTTCATCTACTCTTATTCCTCTCTATTGGTATTGTTACCTTCTGCAATGCCTTTTTCTTTTTCTCTTTCCTATAGGGGTTATTCTTCTTTGGACTTTCCCCCTTTATCGACCTCTTCTTATTGTGGCTCCTTGGCACAAACCTCCTCAGGGTTCCTACTCAGCATGATCCCATTCTTCCCTTACACTCTTTGTTTGTCCCTTTAAGGTGCCAACATCACCTTCTTTGTCTTCAGTCACCCCTTTAGTACTAGGGTGCACCTTTTCTACAACTTCCTTTGCTATTCTAGTGGTGGTGCTAGGAGCCTCTACTGCTTTGTCTTTTATGGGTTATGCACCTGTGACAACCCTCTTATCTTCTTTTTATTTCCTAAATTTCTCCTTCAGGGCCTTATTTATCTCCATCTTCTTCTTCTTTATGATCATGGTGATTCTCTCCTCCTTAACCCTTATCTCTTTGGCCTCAATCTTGTCGATTTCTACTTAAGTCAAGCCCTTAGCCCTCATGGCCTCTTTTTTTTTTATGTAACTCTAACATTGTTTTAATACGATCCTGATCAAGGCCCATCTCCCATTTTCACCTCAACTCCTCTTCGTCTTGAAGATGTTTCCTTGTGGGTTCTTCGGTTGGTGCACTTGATGGTCCTACTTCTCCAAGTGCAGAAGCAATGCCTCCTTAGATAGCCTCATATATTTTTATTGTATTGGGATCTTCTTTCATTTCTCTTTTTGGCTTTCTCTTTTTGGCCTCAACTTTCTTAGTCCCTTCTTCCATCATGTCGGCCTTCTTTATTTCTTATTTTTTGTTCTATAGCTCTTGCACCTTCTAGATATCTACGTCACTAAGGCCAAGCTTCTTCCATGCTTATTCTTACCTCACCTCTTCACTTTGGCGCAGTGCGGGAGTTTCCTCGCTAGATGATGAGTCATCTTATTTAGGCACAATGTACATGCCCTTCCCCAACTCTACCTCCTTTTCCATCTCTTATTTCACCTTTATGTCTACCAGGGTGATGGTGGGCATTGTAGATAAAGACTTTGGCTTCTTTTTCTTCTCTTTTGAGATACGATAAGTCTTTCCATGAACTTCACACACTTATTTTTAGGGGCCAACAGAGAGGCTTCATCGCCTGAGGTGATTTTAAACTTGATGCACTCCTCTATCTCCTCAAGTGTCTCCCCCTTATTCTTGGGAGACTTCTTATTTTGAATTATCATTGACATTCCTTCATCATAGATCTTGATGGGGGGGTCATCTGTTTGCTTAGTATTGGGGACCTTCCTCCTTGGCTTCATCTCATAGTATAATCTATGGATGTGCTCGAGTATGGTTACTTATTGAAGAGGGTGGATGTCAATGTAATTTGAATCATCCTCTTCATCCCTTATCACTTTTCCATCTAGGTGCATGAACTGGCACCGCAACCTATTCCTTTCCATGTCTATCTCTCTCACTAGGATATCCAACTATTGCACAATGGGGATCCTTCTGAGCACGTGCCTAAAATACTTGGCTAGGAAGGCATATGAGAGATTTAACCAACCTGTCATGTTGCCATCAACCAAAAATAAGCACACTACATAGAAGTGCTATATAGAAACAAAGATCACCATTTTATACATGTTCTTGGGGATCTCCTAAAGGATGCTCTACTCTAACCCAAATGCCTCCATATACTTCTCACACCACCTTAGCACTTAATTTTTTTACTTTGTGCTAAAGGAACTGGGGCAAGTAAAATCCTTGTACTTTTATGCTAGGGAGTTATTATGTTTTGAGAAAACCTAGAGATTATCCTCATCCCCATCTGGTACTCTGATTTCCTCCATGACTATAAAAATTAAAATGAACCCACACCTGAAGGTCCCCTTCATCATATGGAACTCAAGCACAATCTTTATAAATTCTTTAGTAATAAATTTTTCAATATTAAACTTCACGCCTTGTATCATATAGTAGGTGATGTAGAGGTAAGTTTTTGTTACATCAATCCATTGATCGTCAAGTCAAAGTTTTAAGCTTATGAGATGTGTCTCCACCCTTGTACTAAGGTCTTTACAATCTTTGATGGGGAATGAAAATCCCCCTTGGTAATAACTTAAAAGCTTCACCATGTGCTCTACCTCTTCATTATCACTCATCATCTCATGAATATCTTTTTTGACATCTAGGAGCCCGATTATCCTTCCTATGAGGCACATCGAGATCCTTGTGCTCCTCCCAACAAAGTATATGCAGTCTCCATAGACTCATGAGAATAAGAAATGAATAAGTTTTTCTAGATTTCTAAAGTACGGTAACTCATAAAGCTGAGTTGTGCCAGAGGTTATCAACCTATCTCAAATTGAGACATCAAACAATGTTGCACCCTGCTTCATCTTGTTCCTTGTATCAACCATCTAATTGATGCTAGGTATCACGTATGGTTTGAGGTATGATGGTTGTACTCCTTCAATTGGCAGGTGTGCACAAAAGAATGACAATTTTACCTACTAAGACTTCTAGGGGAAATTGCATCACCTGGTAGGACGTATTTGTCATCACCTCGATGTCAATGTGCATAACACTGACTCCTATTTATAGTACTACCATTATTACAATGATCACTTATACTGCTATGTGCACCCACTTTAAATCTTGTTGTTGTAGACCCAACCACTTTAAATCTTGTTGTTGTAGACCCAACCCCTTCTACTTCTTGCCCATCCTAAATCTACTGGTATTGAAGTGTGGTAGGTTTGGTTTGCCAAATCCTTGAATGGTTCTTGGTGCTTCACAGTCATGATATCTAAGATTATATCTTTAGCCTTCAAGCTTCATGGGTTGTTAATAGCAGCCTTGATGGCAACTCAATTTTTTGTTGACTAGTTCCTACCAAAATCTATTCCCACACCTTTCTTCACCAATCTTACTATGAGCATAATTTATCCTACTTCATAATCATTCACTTTAAGTGCCTAAGGTTGCTCAAATTATCACTCTAGTAGGGTTTTTGTGCTTTGGCTCTCTGGTTCACTAGTTCATTCTAGTTTAGTCAACGTCTCAAGTTCACATAAAGTTTTTAACCAAATCTAATCTACAACTTGATGTTTTATATCTTACTTCCATCTACCATATTTAATGTAGGTGCATTAATGATGTGGCGATGTCTAGATTTCTTGATCTTTGTAAAATTCTATAAAATCCACAAAAATCCTCTACCACCAACTCATTTAATGCAAATTTTTGTGCCTTTACCACCACCTCATTCAATGCTCCTAACAATATTTCAGTGAAGTGACTTGTGGTTCAAATGGTTACTTCCTACTCAAATCTAGGTGGATGCCATCTACCCTGATGATTCTTCTTCTACACTTAGTGCTCTGGGCATGACTTTTGCCTTCAATATGGTAACCTGGGTGCAGCTCCTCACATGCACATGATTCAACCTCCTTAGTTTCATTTTCTCTTCTTATTGTGTTTCTATTTCAAATGTGCTTTTCTATCTTGGTTGATTTTTTGTACTTCATCTTGCCTTGGCCCATCCTACCTCATATAAATCCCTTACATTGGCCCTCCAACACTTAATTGCATTATTCTATTTTTTTTGTGCACAATCAAGTTGTACATCTTCACTTTCTCTCTTGTGCATGGTCATTTTGTGCATCTTCACTTTACCTTTGTGACTCTCTCGGTTCATCATTGCTCTAGGTTCGGTGGGTTCCATGCACCCAGAACTTAGGTGTCTAGTATAGGAGCTTAAAATACATCCTTGCTCAACTCACCCGACTAGAGTTATGCTTGGAAGTATCAAACTAACTATTTTGTGGGCCTAAAGATGCCTCTTTATTTGAATCTCGCACATGAAGATCTAGTGCACCTTGCATTAAACCTTAGAAAATTTCATGCGCCCATTACTTAGGTGTCTAGCCTCATTCACTTAGAGAATACAAGTGCTCGATTTACCCAATTGGAATTATGCATGAAGTGTCAATATATTTTATTGATAGCCTTAAATCATCGATTTTTCACTCTTTATACTACTACCCAAAGAATAAAACAAAAAGGAACTATTTGGCTTATGCCAAATGTTCTTTTGGTTAACTCAACTCAAATTGACTAGTGACCAAGAAGTCGGTGTTTTCATGGTGCAAATACTATCCTATTACCAATATGGCTATAGCCTATTACCATTGAAACTCCTAGGAAGCATTTTTCTAGTCAACATGCATAACTTGAATGCACCTATCTCCAATATGTGGTGGATGATATAGGGGCCCATCCATCTTATCTATAGTTTTCCTGGGTGCTTGAAATACTTGGAGTCATAGGGAAAACCAAATGCTCCTTTTGTTAGCACCTTGTTCTTTATATATTTGTCATAAAAAATCTTTTAGCATACCTTCTCTATCTATTGGCTCCACTTTGCTTGGGTGTGCATCTCATCTAAGCACTCCAAGTCCTCTAGCCTTGCGTTTAGTGACTCATGGTCATCTAACTAACCAATGCACATGATCTAAAATGATGATACTAAGAACTCTATTGGTAGGATTACCTCAACACCAAACACTAGTTAAAATGTATAGCCTTATTTAAGTGTCTGTAGGTTTTACAATATGCCCATAGCACTGTCAAAACTCAATCATCCCAATCCTTGCGACCCGCGTTGCATATCTTTGTGAGGCATGTCCCTAGTATTTTGTTAAATTCCTCAGTTGTGTCATTAGCTTATAGATGATAAGGGGTAGTTTTGAGGTACACCATTATATACTTGGTCAAAAGGATGCACACCATTTCATTGATAAAGTGAATGACCTTATCGCTATTCAGACTAAGTGGGCACCTGTATCGGCTTATTACATTTTCCCAGATGAAGCATGTGGTTGTGTTGGTTATGTATTCTTTTATCAATGTGGTCTCAACCCACTTGGTGAAATACTCCATGGCTACAAGAATATACCTTACACATGTGCATCATACTATAGGAGTTATCAACCGAACAAAATCAATGGCCAATTTCTTGAATGGTGCCTGGGCAAGAATGGGGATGAGGGGAATCTCATCCCAATGGTTGGGCTTCCATGTGTGCTAGCATATGTCACATGCCTTGGCACAATCCTTTACATCTTAGAATAGGCTTGGCCACTATAAGCCTGACTACAGTGCTTTTCATGCCATTACATCTCCATTGCAATGACCTCCTGCTATGCCTTCATGTGCTTCTTGCAAGATGGAGTCTCTTTCATGCTCTAAGACACATCGGTGCAACACTTCATCTCTACTTAGCTTATACAGTTCTTCGCTAATGAGCTAAAAGGGGGTGGAATGAACTACTAGTTATTTCTTTTCTTTATTTGTCATAGTCTAAGGTGCAACTCCAGATGTTAGAAAGGTGGTGATCTCTACTAAATCCTTAGGTATATATTAGAATATATATCATTGTGTGTCTGACATGTCATCCTCAATAGGCATCATTACATCACTAGAATTGATGCAGGATAAATGGTCTGGACCCAAATTTTACTTTTCATGATCAACAACAATGGAAAATTGGAACTCGTGCAATAGAAGTATCTATTTGCATATGCATCCATGTAAAACAAACTTGTTCATGAGGTATTTGAGCACCTCATTATTAGTGAAAAAGATGAATAGGGTTACCAATAAATATTATCTAATTTTTTTTAAGGTATAGACCATGATGAGCACCTCACACTCTATCGTTGTGTAGTTCTGCTCTGTTGAGGTCAACTTTTTGCTAGCAAAGGAGATCGGATGATCCATCTTGCCTTCATCAGGCTATGCTAAGATTTCATGAATCACTGAGCCAAAATCATCGATGTGGATGTGGAAGGGTCATTCAGTCTAGAAATTATAAAATAGTCATGCTAGCTAACTTGAGCTTCAGGGTCTCAAAGGCATCCTCTTGTGCTTTGCCCCAGTAGAACAATCCATCCTTTTTTAAGAGTTCTTATAGTGGTGCCAAAATATTTGCATAACTCCTTATAAATTATTTGTAATATCCACAATGGCCAAGAAAGGCATGAATGTTTTTCTGTGTGGAAGGAGTTTGGAGCTGAATGATGATGGTGATCTTCATTGAATCAATGAGAAAACCATCCTTACAGATGATGTGCCCGATCAGGGTTCTAAATGATGTTGTGAATATGCACTTTTTTAAGTTGAGGGATATCTAAAGCTTCCTATACATCTCAAACATTAGGCATAGGTTATCATAATGGTCCTTGATGAGGCTGTACACCATCTAATCATCTAGATTAACTTTAAGGAACTTATAGATGAAATCCTTGAACATGGTGATCACCACTCTGAAGAACACAGTTGGTGCATTCTTGAGTCTAAAGTTCATCATGTTATAAGTAAAATAACCCATTCAGTCACAAATTTTGTTTATGGCTTATCTTCCTCCTCAATTTGGACTTGGTGGTAGTTAGGAAACTATCAGTGGAGGTTTAGATCTTGCAACCTATAACATCTTCTAGGACTTCATCCATAAACAGAGTTGGGAAAGGGTCATTGATGCAAGTGGCATTCAACATTTTATAATCAATGCAAATGTGAATGCACCCATCTTTATTGATGCTTATCACCATTGGGCTCACCCAATCAGACTCTTACATAGGGTAAATGACCCCTACGACCAACATTGTGTCAATCTCTATTTTGACCTTGGTATGAAGGTTGGGATTTATCATGTAAGGGTGATTTTTGATTGATCTTACACCATCGATTATATTTATGGTCATCTTCCCTAGGCATGGGTGTATGCCCTTCATATCCTGATAAGTCTTGGGGAATAAGTATTGTAACTCCTTCAAGAGGTATATGATGTGTGTTAGCTCTACGTCAAACCAAAAGGTGCCTAAAGTAGCCATCTTTAGCTCTCCTTCTATGCTGATATCCACTTTAGTGGTCTTAAATGGGGTGCGATATGGCTCATTCTTCTCTTGGTGTGAGTCTTAGACTTGATGAGTTTCCTCTATTATCTCAATGCAAAGATGAACATGGTCGTCTTCATCAAGAACTCTATCATCTACTTGGTGCATGAGATTTCTTTTAATGATCAACATTTTCTAGTAGCGTTCCTTCCAAGCTTCATCATCTTCCTCGCTCGAGTTGCTATTGAGAGTTTTTTCCTCAAATAAGGTCAAGATCACCAACCCATTCTCTTCAAACATGTCTTTCAAGTGCTCCTCAAAGATGGTGGTGTATTCAAACACTAGCCTCTAAATTACTTGCAATGGCTCAACCAATTCCAAGTTCTGTGAGGAAAAGGAGAAGGTATGCACAAACTTCACTTTAAAGGCCTCTTAATTGGTTATCTCTTGGTGCATCTCATTGACCACATAACATACTCATGCCCATGTCTTTAGGGTCCTATAAAGGTGTGTACCTATAAGTTCTTTGGGGTAATTTCACCATAATCAGTCCATGTCTCTACACATAGGCATATATGCACCATGGGGTCAGAGTCACCAAAGTATGTCGAGATATCCAAGTTCTCATTACTCCTCCCAAATCTAGTGCACATGGCCACCTTTACCTCTATCCAAGTCGATAAGTTAGACCTTTGTACTTCCCACCAACATGCAATAATGCTCTTCAAAGTGTACACAAGTGCACCCTTCTATCTCCTTGGGGATGCATGCTTCAAGGTCATGGACATACCTTTCTACTAGGTTTCTCCCTTTAAATTTTGGGAGCACTGCAAGCTTACCTTTACTTAGGTGGAGTACCCTCTTTCCTTTCATCTCCTAATGTAAGACCCATAATTTTAGAGTGTGATCAATTTGGACCCAATTAGTCTTCACGAGCTTTGGTACTTTTGTGCATACCAATAAACATCTACAACTAGTGACCTCATAAGCCTCTTCAATCCATCGATCACAAGAAACATCGATGGTGTCTGAGGTTGACTACCCATCCTCCTAGGAGAGTACTCCTTGATTAGAAGGGTGTATATTCTCAGTGCCTTACACCGTGATGCTATAATTATGGTTGATCTCATCTTCCAGATTCATGCTCTCCACATAAGGGGTCTTTGGTCACTTGAAAGGGGAATCACTACCATTTCTTTGCCATTTTTTAAGGTCATATATTGCTTATTGAAATGCATATATGCATTGTTGGCATAGTACCAAGGCCTTTCTAGAAGTGTTGGGTAGTTATCCTAATCAGCCAACTCAATAGCCTTGAAGTCAAAATGGAATTCGGTGCCCATAATATCTACAATGGTGCCCTACAAAATTTTGATTAGCTATGCTTGGGTCTTGTTGGCCATGAAAAGTACATGGGGAGAAGGTCTCAAGGCTAGACTACCCATCTTCTCCCATGTATTATTGGTCAAGATATTGACCTCTATGATGATGTCAATCATCACCTCACATATAGACCATCCATCAATGGTGGAATTTATGAGTAACTCTGGGTCATATTCTATGTTATGAGTATGGCTTACTTCATGTGCCCACTCAATATGTGTTGTAGTAACTTTAATTACATGAGGCTCAACAACTTCACTTGGATTTCTCCCTACTTTCTCTATGAGCAATTTTTTTAGCAAGTGAAGCACCTCATCCATTTGTAAGAGGCATAGGATCTTTGTCAGCTCCTATACTTTAGCCTCTTAGCTATCCTAATTTATGCATGAGGCATTAGCCTATGCTTTTAGATCTTTGGCTGGCTAGAGTTCTCCTTGAAAATTTTGTATTACATTCATGGCTTATTACATCATGTCCTTTTGATGTGCAAGGTTAGGGTAGAGCACAAATTTTGGCTTAGGCTATGTTATGCACTTGGTGTGGCTTGGTTCACCATATTCTAGGTGTAACTCTTATCTTGGTGTAGTTGACAACTGAGTGGCAAGTCCACTCTAAGTAGTTGTCTTCACTTTCATTGACTCTGTACATGATGGTTGTGCCTTTGGGGCCCATTTTGTATCTTTAGGATTGCACTTGATCATCCCTGCACCCATGTCAGTGCCTATATTTGCCATGGGTTAGATTTTTTTACAAGTTAGGGCAGTCCTCGACCATAGGCAGTCCTCAATAATACCCACACATTAGATGCATCGAGAAATCACACTAGTAATGCTTGGTTGACCCATACTTATAACACAATCAAAGTGGGAATCTTCCTCCATTGTGTCCTCCACCTCACCCTATGGCACGTCTTTGGTTCCCATATCTAGCATTATGTTGACCATAACCCTTATTTCCCTAATTTGCCTGCCTTCCAATTATTGTAGTTGCTTGTCATGTGCCTTTCTCCATGTTTTAGTGCATCTGATCAATTACTCAGCAGCTAGCAATGTTGTGAGTGTAGGCATCACATAACTTAAAATAGATGGTTATGCTAACTTGATTGACGAATTAGAATAAGGGGTAGTTGTGAACATTATGCACCTTGTGATAAACTTCATAGATAAGAAGTAGTGTGTGCATATTCCTTTGAGGGTATTTGTTTCTATTATGACCTTTCATCTTGTAGTTAGTGTACCATAACCCACTTCTAGCATATTACAATGAGCTAGAGGTTAGCTTCTATAGTTGGGAGGCCATAAACTTAATCTACACCTCTATAAAAGGGCTAATGTCTATATTGGCACTCAATTATGCTAAGGGACCATGAACATTCACCCATAAATTATGGATCTTGTTCAAAGGATTCAAGGTCTCCTTCCTTTGGGAATGATTATCATTCAAGAGATCATTCCCCATGCCCTTCTCACTCACTATGGGTCTTCTCAACACTTTCATGTTCCAGATCTTATATCAATCCATGCCTCCTCTTATTATAAGCCTATCTCATGAGCTCTTGGTTGTCAATATGCTCATCCCCTTCCATTGTGCCTCACCTACATGTCCCCTTATTACCCATTATGATGCCCATACATGAGAAGACTTTAGCTTTCCATCCTCACTATTTTGAAGCCATAATCTACCATCAGCTTCTTGAGTTTGGTGCCAAGTTCTTTAAAAAATGTGCCTCTGGGCTCGCACAAGAATTGATGTTCTGATTCTTCAGGGTAGGATTACATTGATACTGTGAACTCAAGTATGTAGCTATTCAACACCACTTACCACCATTTGTCTACGACTCTAGTCCAGGTGGAATTTAAGTTCTCAAGCCTCTTTAGGCAATCTTTCATATTCTTCAAGTGATGTCCATAGCTTCAGATTCTATGGGTTTCATAAGCAACCAACAAAAAATACACTTGCTCTGGTAGTTCATAAAAAAAACCTCATACAGGGCATCATACAAGTGGTTTTGGACCCACTCCCTTGGCTTTTATCCTCTACAAGTTAGATGCGTTAGCTTAAATTTATCTTCCACTCATTCCATCTAGCACTCAATGTTCTCGAGGGAGAGTTAGAGCATTGTCCTAGTACACCATTGTAGCAACAAAATTCAACAGGTCCTAGCAATGAAACCAAAATGTTATAAAAAAGTCTTTCAGTCATGGGCCTAGTCATGTGCTTACCTAGTTGTTCAAGTTGGATCTAGGCTTGTTTTGATTGGGTGAAAGCATTGAATATTCCTATGGTACTCAACATTTAACACTCAATTGTGCTGAAATCAATATACATAAGGCACAAGCCTTATATTATCACTCGAAGCACAACGGAGAAGGGTTTGAGGTCTGTGTTGGGCTAGTTGTGTCATGGCATAACTCTATTCTTTAAGGACATGGGTTAGTGAAATGATGGTTGTGAATTCATGGGAACAAGCCTTAAGTTTCATGGGATCAATGGCATTCAAGTGCTTGAGGTCCAACTGAGTATTTGGTTAAAGGGCTTAGGCATAGACTTGCACTTAGATGTGGGTATCTATTTAGGGTATAAGGTCTTAACCATACTTAATGCATTTCCTACCACAGATGTAGGGTTCATTTCTATCTACAAGATCACCATGAATGAGCTAGGTTAGAAAATCATGAGAGCTCTATATACATTCTATAGACTAAAGCATGCAACCCAATAAACATTCACAAAGTGTTCTTCATTTATAGAGTTCAATAATAATGCATGTATATTCAATATAACTTGAGCAAATGCTCAACATAAGCTTCTAAGGGATCAAAATCACATGTGAGCTTGGGAATTATAAAGGGGAGCATCAAACAACATCCTAAATTACATTCTACACTAATGGTAACTATCTACCAGTAATTTTCCAGAGCTTCGCTACGCCAGTTCATTTCTCCTTTCCACCTGAACTCAACTTTTTATAAGGCTTTGGAGTGTCCCACTCCTAAGATCATGGGGAATGGGGAATACATATTACTAAGTTGGTATTGGAGGTACACATCCCACCATCTTCACTATGTCTTATTTTTAATGTGCAATCATTATCCTGTACGCATGCTTTTCGATGCTACTTGATTCAAAAGGAGCCACATGTCTTTAATGGTTGGTCGCTTTCTCATGTGCCTGCTTCTCAATGTTGTTTGATTAAAAAATGGGTTGTTAATTTTTAGCCAACTAACGGCACTATAAAAAAACAACAATCATCCTCCATGATTGCCTCATGCCTAGGTGTCACTGAGTTGGCATGGATCCACTACTTAGCTTGAAAAAGAGCCCAACAAAACTAATTCTACTCATTTAAATATTGTCGATCCTTAAAGTATCAACACCATTAGAGTTTATACTGCTAGATGGGTAACCATAATATTCAGAGCTGACAATCCATGTACCTCTGGATTTTTTTATTATTAATGTAATTTAGGGAAGTGATCAACTGTCTTGCAAAATGGTATTCTAAAAATATTTTTAAATGTTTTTTATAAATCATTTTATACAGTTCATGAACATATTGGAAATTTTTTAAAGATGATATAATTTAGATAGAATGGACTACCAAAAAATTATATTTTTTGGATAATAGAATTATAGTACATGGTCATTTGCATCTAATGTACATTAATGTTTGATTTTGTTACTATATGATAGGAGTCTAGTTTGTGCATTGCCATTTTAATCTCATTTGACAAAAGGTTTGAGCATGGTGTTTCTGAGGGCAAAGGTACATGTTTGAGGAATCCACCTCCTCTCTGTGCCCATCTATGGCTCCTTTGAAAGTGGATGAAATAGCAAACACAAAGAGAAGATAATAATTGGGCATTGTAATTACAGGTGGGGGTTTGGCAGGCCTGGCTCTTGCATTGACCCTTCAAGAGAGAAATATAGAATCTCATGTGTTTGAAACCCACCCATATTTTAGATCAGATACAACCACTACAATCGGCATTGGTCTTAATGGGGTCACTACTTTTGAAGGAATTAAGGCTTAAGCTCTATGATTTCCCAAGCATGCAATTATACAACTTCAACCAAGATCAAATGGTTAAGAGATGAGAAGAAAGATCCAATCAGAGTAACAAACATGCTGCCCATTAGGTGGAAACGTGTACATGAAATCTTAGCAAGTTAAGTTAATAACAATATAATTGTGTTCTCTCATAAGCTCATAGGTTACCGGCCTTGTAAGGTTTGTATATCTGTATTTGTCACTATTATTGTAGCTTCACAATTAACTTCACAAAGTTGTTTGATAACATATTGAATACTATTGCTTGCATTTATAGGGCAGGGTTGAGGCATATTTTAGAAAGTAGATGGTAGGTGATTCTCCAAGGAACCTCAATATGGTGGATTGGAATGCCTTGCTTTACAACCTAGACCTCAAGTAAGTATTAGAATTATGTGTTGCAGTCCCTTTGTTGAGGTTTATTTTTTAATTTTCTATGCAAAGCAATGATGGTAGATTTGCAGAAACAAAATTTAACCTTCTAACAATAAAAAATGCAATGGAAATGATTTTTTTTGCATGTGCCATCTATGAATTAAACCTATCATTTGTTGTTGTGGTGATCTAACACTATGCCACTCTTTATTTATGGTTCAAAGTGTAGATTGTTTTTAACATCCCCTCAAGCCACTAGCCACACTTTCATGCTTAGACCTTCCATTGTAGCTCTAAAATCATCTTAAATTTCCCTGGACCGTTTAAAACTTGAACCTAAGACCTTTAATTTACTATAGGGGTGCTCTACTTTCCCTTTATGATCGAAGTGAAGATTGTTTCCAATGCCTCCTTCTTCACATCCCACCTCAAGCCACACTTCTATAGTTGAAAATACTAATTTAACTCCAATATTATGTTAAATTTATGCTTAACAGGTCTGACTTAAGCCTAGGGTCTCCCATTTTCTGCTAGGGTGCTCTGTCACTAAACTCCTTTGTCCTATACAATCGATAATGTGAGTTGTTCTTCCAACAAGCTATCCCAAGGAATAGGCCATCTAAGAATATCCTACATCTTAACACATAATAACATGTGTATCTCAATAAGCTCTATCCATATATTCTCTATCCCGTCGTTTGGTATTATACTTCAATTTTGTTAGGCATCTTATGGCTATTGATTCTGATATCAGTACTATCTGCTTAAACATTTAAATAATGTAAATTTACAAGTTCTATCTTGCAAGTTAGCTTTAGTTTAAGGTAGACAAAATGTGCCCTTATTTGAACATAAAAAATCTGGTATTTAGCAGAGTTCATCATGGCATTAAGGATGGAGAAATTGTTGCCCAATCAAAGGACAATATGTAGGTCTACAACATTATAGCCCACACATGTACCGATTTGGCTTTTGATTTGAGCATTGGGAATCACAATTCATTGTAAATTTCCCTCTTGTAATAATTAAAAGGTAAAAGTAGTTTTTTCTAGAACACTCAATGAAGTGCCAATTTGATGTGCTAGATGGTCTTATCCTCTCTTGTGGAAGCCAAAACTGGCATTGTGGTTCCCTTAGCCATTCAAGCCAATGCCATTAAACTATTCTAATATGACTAACAATGTCAAACATAGCTTATTTCCCCGCAACATCCAAACAGGGAAGTACTGCTACTACCACACAACACTTATTTGGAATGAGGTGTTGTGTGTTTATATATCAATATTACATGTATGTCATTTAATGGGAATTACACTCTAAAAGAGTGTAAAATGGTGGCTAAAGACTATTTACCTCATTTTGCAAATCAATGTTTGATTTACATTTGCAGAAGATTCATTGTGGGCATATGGAGTTCCACAAACAAAACCATTTCCTTTATTTAGAGGCCATGATGTCCAATGTCATTATGCAAGCTAAATGAAAAAAGATCATATATGAAAAGTTAATTTATGGGTTTAAAGACATTTGCTACCAAAAAAATATAATATTTTCTTCCAGCATTTCAATCTTTGTTTTTACTTTTCTTTTTATCATTTCAATCTTTGTTTTAATTTTTTTTTTTTGTGTGTTAAATTAGATAATTAAATTAATATATTTTAATAAATTATAATTTTTTAATTATATAAATAATTTTGATGTATTATATTGATAAGTGTTTTATAATAATATTTGGGATGGTGGTATATTGTATGTTTACTTTTACTTTTAATCTTAAATTTCATTTCTATTTGATCATCATTTAGATTTTTAATTTTATTTTTTAAAAATTTAATTAAAAAATCTTAATATTTTAATTATACAATAGAATTTAGAGCCCCTTTATTTTTTAAAAAATGAATCTAAAAGTAATATATTAATTAGTTAGATTGACACTTTCTAATAAATGAAAAATTTATGAAAAAAGTAATAAAATTATATAATACAAAAATTTAAGATAAAGACTTTGAAATTAACATTTCTTGACATTTTTCACATAAATATATTTAAAATATTGATATTATTGAAAAAATTGTAATATAATTAATGAAGATGATAATTGCTTATATCTATCCATCAAAATACAAATTCTTATTTAATATAAAAACCAAACAATTAAAATCAATCAAAATCATACCCAATTTCTTATAATACTTAAATATTCAATCAAAAAATTAACAATATTAATATATACAATCATGTTTCTTAAATACAACCTTTTCAATTCTTGTTATACTTACAAATGAACCATAACCATTAGAGATGGACCCATTTACAAATTGAAATATACTAGAACATTACATATCAAATGATGATAGAGATTAGGTTGACCTTTAGAGGGCAATATATCAAATGGAGAACCTCTTGAAGATGCATATCAAATGGTGACACAACATTTTGACTTCTATTAGGCTATATTCCTTACACGGCATGTAAAATGTTTAACTATTTTCATAAGAAATACTAAATTGTGTAGATTTCATACGGTGAAATAGTACTCTATGTCAAATCATGTGTGATTAAAAGATTATTAAAATTTTATTTATTTTTATAATTTATTATTATTATTATTATTTTAAAGAATATTACTATTAAGCTGGAGGTTTATATAACAGGTAAATTTTGTATATTTATCTTATGTGATGATAAAATGATATATTCTATTATTAATAGTTTGGTTTTGATTGGTGCTAGTTTGGGGAGGTGGTGGTGTAGAGCGGTTTGGTAGCACATAAAGTCATTGATTGTTAAACGTAGGAAACAAATGCAAGGTAGCTTGCACTCTCAAAAAGAAACATGATCACAGTACATATACAAAATATATTTATGCCCTGTCCAGACATGGAAATAAACACATATTTGTACTCTGTTGAAAGCGCTAAGGGGCTCTGTGAGTCCGTTGAAATCCTTGACTGAAATGGAATGCAATTCCGCTTCAGTTGAAACAACTGAGATAAAAAGAATGGTGGTGGTGTTGCTCTTGGGCTGAGTTAAAGAAAAGAAAAGAAAAGAACTTGATATGGCAACAATGTTAATGCTATTGGACGAAACGCTGCTTCTAGAGGTTTAAATAATCGTATGGCATATGTATCGTCGTATGGATATAGAAGGCCACCTGGGGCATATTCTTTTCTCAGGTAGATGTCTTAATGTTCATCCAATATAAATATTTTTGGTTTGCAACAGGTCACATGTTCGAAGCATGGGAAAAACATTTTAAGTGCCGACCCTGTGGCTCAATTAGCGCCTTCTCTAACAATGAATACCCTGATTTGAGTGCCCTGTTTCACACAAAACCTTAATCACAAATTTGAATATGTATCAACTTGGACGGTGACCAAATTCTTGCATCTCAAGCAACAAATTGGAAGCCATTTTTGCATTTTTCGCAACACAAAAGCCCTGTATTAATGCAAAATAAGTGTTTTTGTTCAAAAGTATATTCTTCCTCCTCATTTTTTTTGGGACCAAAAAATTGTCATCAACTTTACTAGCATTACAGAGAATAGAAATGAATGTGACAAATGTGGGATTGCTTTGCAAATTCTATCTTTTGATCCCTACGTCAATGATCTCTTGCATTTCATCCAATTTCCCAGTTTTCTCAAATGATTTGACAAGGTCGATAAACATATGTTCAAAAGGGGTAAATCTCGTGGCTATCTCATCATCTAGGACTCCGTGAGCCTCATCCAATTTTCTTGCCCTGCAAAGGGCATTGATAAGTGCATTATTGGTCACATTACATGCAAAAAAACCCATTTTTGATATTCCATTGAATAAATCCAGTGCAATATTTAACATGTCGCTTATTTGGCAAAAGAAACAAACTAGCTCATTCATGGTCCAATTATCTATGAAAAAAAACTTCTTCTTCATCTCGTTCAACAAATTGTAGACCTTTTCGAGCCTATGTTTTCTCACATTGTAAACTTTCTCAAGCTTATTTTTTTTCAATAGACCACTTACCAGTACATTGTAGCAAGAATCTCCAAGAGCAAAACTTTGTGAAGCCCTCGCCGCCTCAAAATATTTCAGTTCATCGTTCACCATTTCCTCGTCCACAAGCTCTTTGATCCACACATCGTATACTTTAGACATTGAACTTACTTGTCCCTTTTTCTTGATTTCTTCAATCAAAGTCTGGGCTTCATCGATCTCTTTCCTTTGCAAAGTTCACTAATAAAAATGCCAACTGCAGATCCATTCTCCCTAATCTTGCACAACAAGTAATCAACAAATGTTATGTGAACAACTCAACAATTACATTTATATATATTTAATATATTACATATTACTACATACTAGATATAATCGTAAAACAAAAGTATACAATGCCTCTGGCTTTCTTTGCACCTTCGGAGCAATTGCTAGTATAAAAAATTCTTTAAATTGTAATTGCTAATATAAAAAATTTATGTATAGATTTTGAGATTTTCCTTACAATAAAATAATAAGACAGTTCTATTTTTTTTCTAAAATTATATTTAACTCTCTCCAAACATTCATAATTTATGATTAAAGATATTTGGCTCTCTTTCTTGGCAAGCTATTCCACGTTTAACAATAAATTTCCAAATACAAACTCTCACCAAAAAAACCCTCTATAAAATTAATTACATCTTACATAAAATTAATTACACTCTACATCATACGACTAGCTATAATATACTTGCAAGATATAATAAACCCAATAATTCACATAGTTTCATATTATAAGAGATTATGAAAAATGAGCCCATCATAATAATAATGATAATGATATAAAATAAGTTACAAGTTTAGAAGATTAAAAAAATTGCAAAACAAATGAAATACATAAACGATCATTCTACCAAAATAAATAAATTATTGCTCGTTAAACCCTCTGACAACTTGCAATTGTCAAGTTTCTGGTAGCATAACTCGTCACACACTTTCTCTGGTCATTGGTGATGGTTTAAATCAATATATTGATACAAATGTTAAAATGTAAATATTAACCCTGTGTAATATGAATATGGTTTTTAATTAAGCTTAATTCAGATAATGTAAAATTGTAAATAAGATTTAGTTAATTTTAAATTAAAATTAGAGAATTAAAAATAAATGTAAGGATTTGAAATGTATTTTAAATATTAAGGGATTACGGATATTTGTTAGGCTAAATTGTGTGTAATATTTTTATTTGAAGTATTTTGGATAATTATTTGTGATCCATCATTAAAGTAATTTGAAAAGATTGAAAATATTACATATATTTAATTTAAAAACTTTATTTAATCATAAATTATTTTCAAGTGCTATATATTTTTTAGATGATTTTTAGATGCCTAAATGTACTAGGGTACTTGTGTATTTATAAACAACTTAGATTCAAATTATAATTTTATTGATTTGTAAAGTGACAAAATTAATAACAATAAAGTGAAAAAGACAAGACCAAATCTAAAAGTGAAACTTAACCAAATAGGTCCACAAAATCTCTTAAGAGTATGATATTACACTTTAGACATTATATGAGACCCGAAATCCTAGAGGAGATAGAATGTTAGGAGAGAGAAGAAAGGGAGACACGACAAAATACAACAAAACTTGTTAATAATTTTTGATTTAGACTAATACTCAACAACTACAAAAGTACCTTAGAATCATATAATTTAATAACTAATAAATGTGCAAGGACCATTTTTAAGGGTATCCAAATTTCTCCATTTTGAAGTACATTTACACATGTACATATCAAAGTAAAAAAAACATGGGATGGATGCCCAATTTTATGTACTTAAGCCCCTGAACCAAACTCCAATGGACTTTTTAATTTTAGAACATTTTTTTTTTCTACGCATAATAATAATAATTTATTGAAATCTAGAAAAATAAAAATAATAGCCCTAATTTACCTATTAGGTGGTTATCATTCTTATATGGGATGGATGCCCAATTTTATGTACTTAAGCCCCTGAACCAAACTCCAATGGACTTTTTAATTTTAGAACATTTTTTTTTTCTACGCATAATAATAATAATTTATTGAAATCTAGAAAAATAAAAATAATAGCCCTAATTTACCTATTAGGTGGTTATCATTCTTATATGGAACGGAGTGCTTTTGAATTTGTGCTTAATCTCATTTACATTTTTAAATATAATTTTTAGTGGCAAAAATAAATTTAAACCAAAATTTTGAATAGTATTCTAAGTAAAGCTAAGTATAATTTTGAGTACAATTTTGAAAAGATTTGATATAACATAAAAGTGAGGTGGAGTTAAAACACCCTTATCAAACATAGGCCTCTACATCTAAATAAAATCTGAAGTATTGTAAATTAAAGTTAGGCAAAATAATTACTCCTTATTTTAAAATACAAATATTTTGTAAACAATTTTTAAATTTTAATGATACATGAAACTGTTCTACCTAAAATAATAACTAATCCCTATTTTAAAATATAAATATTTTATAAATTAATTTTTAAATTTATAATAATACACGAAACCACTCTATTTAAAATTATAAATACCATAATCCAACATAAAACCTTTAATAAATACTCCCGCCTAAAATAAAATATGAATGAAAGAATTCTAAAATCAAATATGAATGAAAGAATTCAACAAAACTAAAACAGGGAGAGAAGTGAGAGTGGTACAACTTACTTAAAAAAATTCTTTCAAGGAAACTAATAATTTTTCTTCAGTTTCACGTTTCAATAGCACAAGGTTGCTAAATACCAGAATGTTATTGTTGTCAGTCTCTCTCTTTGATCTGTATACTATCCTTTCTCTATTAAACGTACCTACCATCTTTCCAATCCTCCTTTCATTAATATGTACCTTCCCCTGTCCATTTCTCCTTTTTATGTACCTGCCATTTTAATGGAAGATATGAAACATTACTTTTTAGCAAGCAAACATATTCATTGAATCTCTCTTAAATGGTGTCAGATATATATCAAACATTTAATAACGTACCTGCCGTCTTTATGGGCATTTGAAATACTTTCAAATATATTCATTGAATGTCTCTTATAAATGGTGTCTTCTATCTATCTATCGCACATAAAATGCATATGATGTGGGGTTTGCTACATGCATGCTCTAAAGGCCATCTGTTTTTTAAGGATCAAATGGTTAAACAAAGGATTTTCATATGATGTAGGGTTAGATTCACTTCACCGCCCTCCTTTGCCATGAAAAGGATTTTCTTATTATTATCAGAATCGAAGGAAGATAACAGAAGTAAAATTATTATTATTTTTGAAAATCTTAAATAAGAGGAAACCTTTGATAATAAAGTTTAATATACAAACCATAAATTTTTATTAGTAAAGAGAAAGTGGAAAAAGATTAGTCACACTTTTTAAATGGATAGGTATTGTTAGATCAGTGTTTGAGTTGCTAAGGATTTTGTGAGTAGAATGTAGGTCTATGGAGTTCGATAAGAAGATTCATCTCTTTTATTTATAAGGGTCATGATAGTAAGATGTGACTAAGATTATTGAGAATAAGTATGAAAATGATTTATGTTAAGAAACTACACACTTTACAATTATGTGAAAATAACATAATGTTATTACAGAGATAATTAAACAAACAAAGTATTTAACATGTATAAGATAAAACACATGATTTATGTGGTAAAACTTTAGCAAGTTAAGGAAACATTCATTGTATAAGATATCAAGTTTTATTAATTTCAAGATGAACATATTACTTACGAAGTTATTGTGTAGATTACCAAACTCCATAAAAATAAATACGTTTAATTGGCAAAGCACTGTTAAGATTCCTTCTTCTAAAAATAGAGTGAAAAATTACCATTAGGGATTTCCATCTAAAAATAGAATTCGAGAGAATTTGTCTTCCTAGAAACAAGGGTTTGACTCCTTGATTTTTTGTTGCAAGGGCATTGCCCCTAAACCCTCATCAAGAGGAGCTCTATAAGATATCACCACCCCTTGAACCTCCTTACGATAATAATAGGAAGGCGTTATCCCCTACACCTCTCATATCAAAAAATTCGTAAAAAATCTAAAATTTAATTTTATTATCACATATCTAACAAACTACATAATTAAAAAAGAACGAACAATTAATTAAAACAACCCAATTCAAAACTAAAAAAATTCTATAAAAGTATGGTCCCACAAAGAAACATATCAAATTGTGATAGATAATGACTTTTAATTTACTATATTCAATGATTATATAATGTTTCCTTTTCAAGAAATAAAGATCATGGAGAATTGAGACACTTATACGAAGGAATGGTTAAGTTTTAAATTGTGGTCACCAAAATAGTGTTAAATTCGATAAATATCCCTGACAACTTTAAAAAAAAGTTAAACCCATAGGCAATAAATAGTTATATGTTAGAACATTCATTGATGGGTTTCAGAGCCCATTTAGAAAGCCCATTTAGAATTGTGAGAAAGCCCATTGAGAATTGTCACTCACTAAGAATATGATCTAGAAATGTTGTGGACAATATGTTATAACATTCTAGTGGGACCATGTTACAATAAATATGGAGAGAAACGATAGTTTTCAAGTCCATCCAATTTCATTAAATTAAAAATAAATATGTTAAGAAACCAAACCTTCAAAATCCATTTATTTTCATTAAGTTGAAAATAAATATGCAAAGAGACAAGACTTTCCAATTCCATTTAATTCGATTAAAATTAAAAATAAATATTTAAAAAAAAAACAAAAAAACAAAACAAAACAAGATCTTTTAATTTTTTTCAATTTTATTTATGTAAATTATGTGAAGTGGAAGGATTGTGTAATGGCTATCCAGTCATCAAAAAGACATGGGCCATCAAAAAGATATGGCCTAACAAAATGTTTTGTTTGGTTCGATTCGATCCCGTCCCGTCTTTCTAAGCTGGTATTTGGCTGCAAACCCTATATACATTATTAGGATATATTGAAAATGAGTAAATAATTATTCACCCCGTAAAATGACGTCACACGAAAATTGAAATAAAACCTTATTTCCTTATTAAGATATAGGAATAAAGTATCTATTTTTTGTATTCATAATATAGTAAGATGTTTTTTATATAAATTGAGCTGTAACTTACTTTTATATGTTATAAGTTATTTATAAACTTAATTTAGACTATTTCATATAATGAATTATAAAAGGACTATTTTATTCTTCTAAAATATGATAATAAAAATAAAAATAATTTTATTTTAGTTATTTTAATTATTCTATATATTTTCATGAAGTTTAAATACGAAACATTCTAACAAAATTTGAATAAATTACATAACTATGTTTTTAAAATAATATTTATTGAGAAAGCATTTTACATAAAAAACAAACTACAACTGATATAATTTAAAAAATATTTATAGTTATTAAATTAATATTTTTTTAATAGCATTGAAGTTAGTCTAGATGAGTTGGCCTATACTTCTATGGTTATAATGACATTATAAGGGAGCCTCTTGATTGTGTTATTTTCCTATAAAAGTAGGACCAAATAAAATCCATTTTTTTTTTGATGTGGTGTTCACTACTAGATCATACAACTCTTTGCTAGGTTGACCATGAATACATTAAATGGAAGTAATGCCTTCTACAATACATCAATATTTAAAATTTAAACACCAAGGTCAAGTAATCACAATGCAAAAAAATACAAATATTCCAAAGGAGAAAATCAAGGAAAAAGTGGTATATATAGAAACATTGTAATAGCTATTACAACATTTATCTAAAACAAAGGCACATAAAATACAAAGGTATAAGTGAATTTCAATCTAGGTGCAATCATCACAATATGTTTCTCCAATTAAAAAAAAAGAAATCATAAAAAAAAATCAAGCTATCCAAAATATTAATTACAGAACAAATAATGATGACAACTCATTATTTTTATATTTATGGCTCCCACCATGGCCTATATACGGTGATTTTATTCTTAATGCTTTAAATTTCACATCATATGGTGATCATCATAGATCTCCTAGCATTATTTGTTAGTTTTTAAAATAAACCTCTTATTTTAAGAAATTAAATACACTCTATTTTTCATGATATATTATTTTACTTTTTCTTTTTATGTATTTACTGTAGATACACATATTTGGTGTAAGCATCATTTCATGATGTATTTTTTCATAGCTTTGGGCATATAATTTTTTTTATGGAGAGCTGAGTATTTGGTGGCATAGTCTTATACGAACCTCTTCAGCTCTATGTGTCTTTTGATGTAATGTTTAACATTAGAAATTTTTCTACTCACTACTCCACACTTTAACCAACATGTTACAGGGATCCCTGAGTGCTTGTAGTTTGTTCCATCCTCTAAGTTCTTAGACACTATTATTCACTTCAGGACACTAGTGTCCTAAAGCTAATAGTAGTGTCCCACCTTGTCCTCTTATTTTTTCCATGCTTTTCATTTTGTGACCGATTTTAAGGGCCCGTATGTTTGTTTTATTTTCATATTTTTCACACCACTAAGTCTTAAATTCAAACTAAAATGTGCTCTCTCTATAAAGTTGGGGTATAATATTTGATCAATAAATCCTTTCAATTAGCATACAAATAATTTTATTAAAATACTATTGAATCACACCTTATATTGAATTATGAGAGCTGAAGTTTAAAGTATTAAAAAAGGGTCAATTTGCACTTGCATTATTTGTACCACGGGTTGTAATAGGAGAGAGAACATATAGTTTCAAAATCAACATTACACACATACACATAGGAGGGTGAACAACATGTGAGTATGAGGCTCTCTTTAGAGTATATGGCTATGTAGGCAATATTTAACAACATTAGGGTTAGCTTGACTCATGTGTTAACCCATTTTTATTGAATCACAGGTGCTAAAGAGGTAAGAAGCTAAGGTTTTTGCTATCATAGATATATCTCACACAATCTTATCGTAAGCCAAAGTTGAAATAGGAAACACAACCACAAACATAGATTTAGGAATAAGCAAGATTGGCTACAATGTAAGGATAAAACCATCAAAATCAAGACATTAGCATCAACACTAGTGTCCCAAACCTAACACTAGTGTCCAAACTATAAAGAGTAATAAGACCCATTACAAATGGAACACGTAGATGAGTTTCAAGACCGAGATGAAGATGGGAAATAGTGACGGTCCAAAATAGAATGACAAACAAGATACAAGTGTTTCTAGCCCATAATCACATAGTTAATCTTGAATGAATTAACATTCAATATTATTGTATAATTCCTAGAATTGAGTTTTTACATTATTGCAATCAAAGTTTTATTCCTATAATTATTTGTGTAAGAACCCATTTTAGATAAAACATTCTAGTGAACACAACCTTTGAGTCTAATTGAAGAAAACCCTAGTTTGCCTTAGGGTTTTAACATTTTAGAATTTCAAATTGTGGCATATATTTTCTAGATATGATTTTATGGGCATAATATATGTGATGTTTGTTCTCCTTAGAGCCCTAGTCTTTGCACTTTTTATTTTGGTTGTGTTTGAGTTTATAAACCTCAAACTGAATCCTCATAGTGAAAAACCTAATAAGCCTCATTCTTTGGATTTCATATTAAATCTTCCTGATGATCAATACATTACTTATGAGGATCTCATGGATAAAAAGAAATGTAATACAAAGCCTTATTTTGTAGCAAATCCTTACAATTATGATAATTAATGGATAAATCATTCAATTTATCTAAATGCAAATGTTGATGATAATATAGAGACTAATAACACCACTTTTGATTGCTTGTACCATGTTATGATAATTATTCCACATATTTAGGAAGTGAGTGTGCAGAGCCTAACTCTCATGGTTCTCCTATATTGTGTTTGACCCTTTTTGGAATTAAGGGTAAAGAGAATATCCTAATCAATTAAGAATAAGAGTATTCTATCAGCAAGCCAATTAAATAATTCATATTCATAATATATTCTGATACAATGCCAAATTATGAAAATATGTAAAATATATAAGTTACAATGCCAAATAATAATTTTATTGATTAATAACAAAGAAAGAATGATACTTAACTTATTGAATGATGCAAAATTAAATATGAGAAGTTTAGTTTCATAAACAATTAGGATGATGCTTAGTTATGATTCGTCAAATTCTAGAAATTAGCTCTCTATCAGTTTGGACATTATTATCAAAACAAAGACACTAGCATCAATGCATATGTGTTGAAATCAACACTTGTATCTGTAGTGAAGTACAAGTAATTTTATATAAATTAAAGGTGTAGATATTAGGGTTCCCTATTGCTTTGAATATTGTCTATTCAGATTGTATGTATAGGTTTTGGATATCAGTGTGTAGTTCAAAACCTTAGGTCTTCAATTAAGGCATTCCACCTTATAAAATAAGGGCTAGTAGTCTCAAGTGAAGTCAAGTTGACTTCAAATACCTCTCTATCAATGAGTGTTTCCCATATAGCCAATCCTCTGAAGAGGGCCTCAGACTGATGTAGTTCTCCCCTTTATGTGGGATTGTGTGTGAACATTTATGCAAATATGTTATATGTGAGTGCATGTAGTGATCTAGCTTGTAACTTGGAAAATAATTCTCATGGGTTGTTCTTTGGATGCTTCAAACCTGCATCAATTCTTTTCCTATGATTGGCATGTAAATTTGGAAGAAAAGGATAGTTTTTTCAAGGATGAGAAGTGATTTTTGATAGTTACTTGCTTCAAAAGTAATTGATATTGCTTGATGATAATGAATGGTCTTTGAATTATATTTATACAACACATTTGGAATTGATATCATTGGAGGGATTAAATAACACTATAGGTCGACCCATATATGTTGAAAGATTTACAAATTTGAGTGTTTATGAGGTACGCACATTAGCATTAGAACTAGGACACTAACATCAATGCTAATATCCTTATTTGGATGGTAGTGTTTGAGAGAATAATAAATTGATGAACATCTATAACTATAAATCAGGGTTTAAGCATACTATGGGTTTAATGTGACTTGGGTAATCAGAATATCGAGACTTGACTATAAGATAAGCATTTAAGCATAATAAGATGGTGAACATGAGCCTTTCGAAAATGGGGAGGCATTAAACTGAAGGGTTGATCCATGATTGATATTTTACAAGTGTACAAGATTATTTCATCATATGAAATCTATATTTAGCATACACATTTACACCCCCCTTCTCCTGCACATGCCCTTTAATTTAATAATGCTTAAGGATGAAATTACTAGGTTAAAAGAAAATAAATGCACACCTTAGTGTGTACAAAACACCTTGCTTTGAATTGAGCCATGTTTGAATTTTTTGTTTGTGTATTACATGTAACTAAGAGCATGTTACTATGTAATTAGTGCATATGATCTAAAAATGAATAATTGAAAGAAAATAAAGCAAGGAAGGAGTACACGTATTTGTTAATACAACCATGTTTCCCCTTGGTAGTTTTTTTTGTTAATGATGCTTCCTAGTTGAAGAATCGGAGAGAGAATTTCAAAATTGAACCTTAGATTTATAAAGAGGAGAATTGGAGGGTGATGATGCCCCAAATGCAATACAAATGTGAGTTATTCCAAGGTCATCAAGTGCATTAAATCCCGATCACACAAATCAAGTGTATACATAATCTAGACAATCTCACCTTGGTCAAATGGTATAACCATCTCAACTTGAAAAGTGGAATTAGCACCAAGGCCATAAAGTGCATTGAATTTTGATTGCACTACTCAAGGGAGCCAAACTATTATAGTAGATAAAATCTCAATTGGTGCATCTTGGTTAGGTCAGTACATAAATATGAATATGTATCTATGATTTGGTAGATTTACATGGCATACACACCTCTAATGTGTTTCAAGAAAAAGTATTTGTCAAAATGTAACATTTGCTCTATAAAATGTGTATAATATCTATCATATATATATATATATATATATATATATATATATATATATATATATATCCCAAATTTGTGAAAATCGGTGCCAAATGCATAAAATTATGTCCCAAGTGTATATCTAAATCATGAAAACTATATCAAATTCTACCAATTTTTCCAATTCTAAAAATTATGTGTATGTGGACTCATATCTCTATAACATGCCCCACTAATATTCCCCCAATTTTAATGTGAGGGGAATGCAACGTGACAATCACATTCTCTCAAAAGGATAAGATAGCCATACTATATATGTATCAATCATGTAATAAATAATCATATAGTGATATCATGTCTAAGTAGATGTATTAATGAAACTTTTAGTATATGAACATACTAAGCCCTAAAATGCATTATATGGATCATGAAAATGTCTAGAAGTAATGAGCTCAAGATTAAAAAATAATCAAACACACACACAAGAACATTCAATGTCACACAAAATGTGTCTAAGGAGACCACAAACAAGCTGTCAGGAACCCCTCCAAGGAAGCAAAATTGATTACCTTTCTTATAAGCAATTAAACACGGAATTGAACCAGAATGATTAAGTAACTAAAAACTTGAAACAACACAAAATTTAAGAGACAATACACAATCTTGTATTAAATAATCTTCAGAAGAAAATACAATAAAGAAGATGCCACTTCTTCTTCCACCTCTAAGGCTTGCCACACCTCAAGGACTTCTTCCCTCAAAGTTCTCTCTCTCTTGCTCAACCACAACCAACTCAACAACCTGAGTTGTTATCCCCTCCTTGAATGCTACAACTGATCTCCTTGACCTTACACCTTGCAGATCTCCTTTGACCTTACACCTTGCAGATCTCCTTTGACCTTGCTTTCTTGCTTCAATGCTTTACTTGCCTTAATTACAATACATGCCTCATGGGTCTTTAAATAGGATCCCATGCATATAATAATTAGACCTCTAATTACAATAATTAGAAACACAGACTCAAGACTTAAATTAGTCTTCAACATGCAAACACTCTCGGGCCTCTTAAAATTAGACAATTCTAATTCTAGAAATGCGTTCTGGAAACACATGCAACTGCATGCACACGCATAGGTGACCGACATCGATTACTGTCAGTCTGCTCCTAATCGACATTAGTCGATCCCTGGTCCCTACCTGACCGACGTCGGCAATACTGCCGATGTCGATTACTGACTGAACTCAGCAACTCCTTGATTAGCACCATGGTGAAGCTTTTAGCTCCACAACTTAACAATCTCCCACTTAGAGATAAATAGCTGCACCTATACAACAACCTCCACTAACCATCTCAGGCACCTCCATCTTCAAACTCAATCTTGAAGACCAACAACCACATATCCTGTGATGCTACACCTATCATCCAAGTAACCTACCACAAACCCATGTAGAAAAGAACTTGACCCTGCATAGCATGTGCACCTGCTGCTGGTACCTCTCAAATATCTGAGAATTCACTAAACTACACTCCAGTACTCCTTCTTTTCGAATTGGCTCCAAACTCTCTGACAACTCCCACTGCTTGGGAAAACTCAGGTCTATACCAAACCTCATGTGATTTTGAACACTGTTCGAAGCTCAACTTGAACTGTCTAGCCCTTAGTGTACTTACCGATTCTGCACCTACACCTTCTTCACATCAGCTCCCACTAGAGACAAAATCAACCTGTGATCTTCAATATCTCTCATGCCAAAAGAATTTTGTTGCTCCCAAATTCTTCATGACACACCTCTGAACTATCTTTACCTTTAGCTCAAAAACTCCCTATATGTGTAACCCTGTAACAAGCACACAATACAATAATAGGATAATGTAGCTAATATTATCCAATCTGGTAAAAGAAAACACACTGGTTAAACCTCCATTGTCCTGCATCCTGCTCAAGACCATATACCCTGGCCTTCTGTCTCACGTGTCCATCCACTCTCTTCTCTAACTTGGGAATCCATCCCTCTCTCAGTGATTTCTTCCAGCTGACAAATCCACCAACAAACTCCTGTTTGGTTCTTCTCCAAGGACTCACACTCCTCATCCATGCCAAGCTCCCACTATTTTTGGATTCTACCTACATTGCCTCTTCACATCTTTCTGGTTCTCGACCATCAGTAAGCAATAAGTAATATAAAGAAGGTGAAAAACAAATATGAGGTCCACTTACCCTTTTAGTCCTCCATATGGGTGTTTGAGACTTCTTGATAGCTTGCTGTCTGCCCAACATCCATTCTAGTGACTGATCTCGGCCATCTCCCAGTCTGTACCCGATCGATGTTGGTTCCCTGCACTGACCCTGACTGTCGACATCATTTCCATAGCTGACACCAGTGTCCCTTCTGCTGACGTTAGTTCCTTTCTGACCGACTTCATTCTTTTCCTGCCCAACACTACCGACCCTACTAGTCTGCACATGACCGATGTCGGTATCTGCCTGACTGACGTTGGTAACTGTGTGTTCCTGTAAGTGATGATTTCTTTATCCATGAGCTCATCTTGGAACAAAAACCTATCCATACTACCCTGCTCAAAATTATTTAGCCCTTGTGACTGATCTCTGTCCATCATCTCCTCCATAAACACCAAGGCTTCCCTGTTCTTGTCAAAAGCATCAAATTTTCGTTTCCTGCAATGAACTCGATCTATGCCTTCCGAATCTAAACTCATACCCTTTGACTCAAGAACATCCATTCCCTTCTTATTCATGTGACCAAGCCTATTAAGCCACATCTTCGAATCTACAACTGAAGTAGATAAACCAGAAGTAGAATCAGTAATACAAGTAGATAGATAAAGAGTACCTACTTTCTTACCTCTTGCTAAAACAAGTGCACCCTTGGTAACCTTCCAATAATCCACTGTGAGAGTTACTGTGCATCCCTCATCACCCAACCTTCCTACAGAAACCAAACTCTACTTCAAGACTGGGACATGCATAACCTCCTTCAACACCCATGTGTTGCCTGTCTGTAATTGCAGCTGCACTTTCCCTTTTCCAACCATTTGACAAGGCGTACCATCCCCTAAATAAAGCTCTCCAAAGTCTCCCTGGACATATTCATGGAACAAATCTCTATTTGGGGTTGCATGAAAAGAAGCACCAGAATCTAAAACCCATGATCCTACCTGACTATCCAAAGAAAGTATGAGAGCATCTTGTGCCACAATACCTACATCCTTTGCTTCTCCATTACCTTCATGTTGATTTTCTTTATCCTTCAACCAACATTCTTTCTTTGTGTGTCCTTTCTTTCCATAAAACCAGAAGGTGATACTTCCATTTCTGGATTTGGATCTTCCTTCCATCTTCGACCTTGATTTCCCTTGCTCGACCTTCTCTCTTTGCCTTCCCCTACTTTCTGCACTTAGAGCATTCCCTGATGATTCACCTGTACTTTTCCTATGAATTTTTTCATTCAAAATTACACTAACCACATCATCAACTTTTAAGATTTTAGAAGCAGACGCAGTATTACTTACTGCCATTACCAAACTATCCCAACTTTTAGGTAAAGAGCATAAACTTAAGAGAGCCTTTACTTCATCATCAAAAACAATATTGACTGAAGCTAACTGGTTTATCAAACCATGGAAATCACTAAGATGAGTATGTACTGATCCACCTTCCTGCATTTGCAAAGTAAATAACTGCTTCATAAGAAATACCTTATTTGAAGCTGAGGGCTTTTCATATAAATTTCCCAAAGATTCTATCAACTCTTCCATTGTCTTACACTGTGATAAGTTGGAAATCACAAACAATGCAAGGCTCAACCTTATGGATCCCAGAGCCTTCCGATCAAGAACCTCCCATTCTTCATTCTTCATATCTGTGGGCTTGCATGCAACCCCACCCAACGGTAAGTACAAATCTTACTGATACAGATAATCTTCTATCTACATCCTCCATAGTTGATAATTCTTGCCGTTAAACTTCTCCATTTGTAGCTTACTTTCTTCTGCCATTGCTATACTCCCACTCAATCAGAAACCCCTGAGAATGACCTGTAATCAAACAATAACTTGCTCCCTGCAAACCTTAGCTCTGATACCACTTGTCAGGAACCCCTCTAAGGAAGCACAATTGATTACCTTTCTTATAAGCAATTAAACATGGAATTGAACCAAAATGATTAAGTAACTAGAAACTTGAAACAACACAGAATTTGAGAGACAATACACAATCTTGTATTAAATAATCTTCAAAAGAAAATACAATAAAGAAGATGCCACTTCGTCTTCCACCTCTAAGGCTTGCCACACCTCAAGGACTTCTTCCCTCAAAGTTCTTTCTCTCTTGCTCAACCACAACCAACTCAACAAACTAAGTTGTTATCCCCTCCTTGAATGCTTCAGCTGATCTCCTTGACCTTACACCTTGCAGATCTCCTTTGACCTTGCTTTCTTGCTTCAATGCTTTACTTGCCTTAATTACAATACATGCCTCATGGGTCTTTAAATAGGATCCCATGCATACAATAATTAGACCTCTAATTACAATAATTAGAAACATAGACTCAAGACTTAAATTAGTCTTCAACATGCAAACACTCTCGGACCTCTTAAAATTAGACAATTCTAATTCTAGAAATGCGTTCTAAAAACACATGCGATTGCATGCACATGCACAGGTGACCGACGTCAGTTGCTATCAGTCTGCTCCTGACCGACGTTGACCGATCCTTGGTCCCTGCCTGACCGACGTCGACAATACTGCCGATGCTAGTTACTGACTGAACTCAGCAACTCCCTGATTAGCACCATGGTGAAGCTTTTAGCTCCACAACTTAACACAAGGGTCATGTTCAAATGCCACACACTCAAAGGAGAAGACATGTTGAAATGTTCACACACTAAAGAAACAATCAACAATTAGGGAACTATGGCCAAAAAACAAAGACCATGTTCAAATGTTTCACAATCAAGACATTGTAATAAATAAGAGGTATACTCAAGTAAGCCATGTGAAAATATGAATAAGTGAAATATATAAGTAACTAGCATAAGCTTATCATATTAATCCTTGCATAAATGTCCTATATCATTGCATATCAAATATGTTGTATACACCATAAGCATTAGTATAGGCATGTGTATATAAACTCAACATGATAATGTAATGTGATTATAAAACAATGGAACATGTATCAATTATGATCAATAGAATTAGATGCCCTAATGTGTCACATGGGTAGAGGAGAGGTTAGAAATCTATACATTCATGTATCATAGATATAATGTATGCAATTATCATACTCAAGTACCCATGAAACATATATGTATATAGAAATAAAATGTGCTATCTAATAGCATAAAGTAAACAACATATGCAAAAACTAGTAATCATGTGAAATAATAAATATTTTTGATTTATTTGAATATTTTTGTATTTTCTTGATTTTATTAGTTTTTAATTTTATTTTTGAAATTTGATTGAAAGATCTAATCCAAGAAATAATCAAAATTGAAAGGTATATGACTAATTGGTAGCCATATCAACTTCTTTTATTTTTGACACTATTTATATTGAGTCATTGTCACTTCTTTAATGTTCTCTTATAGATGGCTACTAAAAACCATTGGTATTGGTTTGTCATCATTTCCATCATGGTGAATGTGAACCGATTTAACTTTAAAAGGAAAGATGAGACACACATTTGTATTATCAATTATCATGTCCATATCGGTCAACCCCTACTACCCAAAATGAAATGTCAAATGTGGCTATCGGTCTGGTACCCATATGATTATATGGACCATTTTTGGTCCACATGCGATGGGTAACATAATGTACCCAATAGATTTTAGATAGAGTGAAAAATATTGTAACTCCTTTATAGTATGTCTTAGTTATCATAAACATGGAACACTACAAACTATGCTCTAATTTTTAATATCAATCTTGAGATGCCAAAAGTAATCTGAATTAATATTTACAATGATGGTTAGATCCTCTCGTCATGGTCTCTTTTGAGTATGCCTATTATACCTTATATTTTAGAATCAATAAAGATCAATGAACTTTATTTGTTGTTTATTCCTAATCTCTATAAACCCCTCATTTATGTATTTATGAAATTCCTCATAATGATTTGTATTTTGACCTATGATATGATGATAATTAAAATATTTTGATCCTTCTGTACGAGCCAATCTACTTTGTGACCTATTCCTATTAGGAGGTAAATATATCATCTTGTGCACAAGTAGAATAGAAAGTATTATGTGTAGATCATCTTTTGTTATTAAAATCTATAAAATATGTTGTGGTGACATGTGTGAGGATTACACATTATTAACATGATGTATCTATATTGGTCCCTTATAAAGGTTGGCTTAAAGATTTTAGCCAAGAGGGATGAATTGTATAGAAAACATTTACATGTTCATATGTTAACTTTGATTTGCATTTATTTAAGGTTGGTTTTGCATCATATGGTGATGGGTTTAACTTTTATTTATGATATAGTGGTTGGTGTCCTCTCCTTTTGGGAGGGGAGGGGGAAAGAGAGGGGCTGAGGACTATAGACAAAATCGTAGGAAAATTTACTAGGACTTGTAGGTGTGAATAGATTATGCGAGAAATGATCAAGAATATCAAAACTAAGATTGTGTAGATGTTCATATGTCATATCATGAGGATAATCATCAAAATTATCATAATAATAAAAAACCTTACTATCTTGATGCTCAAAATTTACCAATAATAAAAGCTCAAATGTTTGGTTTTCTTACTGTTGTTGTATTACGGGTTCATTTTACAATGAAATATGCTTTATCTCTTTGTCCTTATGTTCATTATACATTTTTAATTTATATTTTGGTCCCTTATGAACATCTCTATATAAACTATTTATATTAATTGATTCACTTGTATCATAATTTGATATATTATCGATTGGAATACATTGCTTGGGTGGTACCATTTGAAGGACCCCTTTCAAGCTGGAGTGTAACATTGTGAAAAATTTGAAGGGTTCATCATCTATAGGAATTATCCATAATGTCCCATCATGTATGAATTTTACACATCGATGTAATGTAAATGGTATAACTTTCATGATGCGTATCCAAGGTCTACACAAGACTAAGTTATAATGCAATGATTGAGACATAGAATGTAACTTGTATTATTTTTGGTCCCAATGTCACACTCCATGTGATTTGGACAATTGGTAAGTTTTATGAATTATCAAAACGTTTAATATGCATGTCTAATGTTTGCATAAGAGCATTACTAATACCCAATACTTTTAAAAACTACGTGTTACAAATATTTAGACCCGAGTCATTGTCAATTAACACTCTCTTAATTGCCTTATTATGAATATTAACTTGTATGAATAAAGACATATCTTGATCAATGATATTATTTGAGAGTAGATATTTGTGGTAAAAAATGATGAGTTTTGTATTATATTTTAAATCTTGTATAATATCCATAAAATAAGTTGGCCCTATGTCACTTGGTACTTTGGTTCACGTAAGGCTTCATATAATATATCCTTATAGATAGTTTGTTATTTCAAAAGCTAAAGGATAAATATATTAGCACGGGTGTTTATTTATTATTTTATCATATCATGCCCTTTAGATTTTATTACTAGCTTAAGCTTAGGAGGAATTTATTATATATAAACATGTGGTTGGGAATATCGGGCACACTTTTCTTTTTGAGTAGTGACAATATGGACCACAGATTCCAAGATAAGATGTGGGAAAATAATGGGAGAAAGATATTAGATGCCACTTGTATAGGATGTAAGGAGAATAAAAGGTCGAGAATATGCACACTGGGGCCTAGTGAAGCTAGACAAGGGTTCTGTGCTATTTCAAGAAGAGTTGTAAAGAGAGATTAGATTTTTATCTTGTGTTAAATTAATCTCTTTATATTTAACAATTTTTTGACTCCATTGGATTATCTATTTTATTATTTTAACAATGTATGCAAGATAACAAGCAATGACTACCATTATGTATTACTTAAGGAAATAACCACTAGATGTATCCATTTTAAACATAATTAATTACTTTATAATTGAAGCAAATTTGATTTTTTTTTATTTTTTTACTAATTTAGAAATCAAAAAATTAGAAATACACTAGGGCAAGCTAAGATTACACAAGAAGAATTAGAGGTGGGGTTCACCAAATGTTTGACCCTTTTTGGAATTAAGGATAAAGAGAATAGCCTAATAAATTATGAAGAAGACTATTCTATAAGGAAGCCAATGAAATAATTCATATTCAAAATATATTATAATATGTACTAAATTATGAAAATATGCTAAAGATAGAAAATATAATGTCAACCAATAATTTGATTGGTTAAATAAAAATAAGGAATGATACTTAGCTTATTGAATGATGTACAATCATATTTGAGAAGTGTAGGTACAAAAATAATCAGGATGATGGTAAACTATGATTTGGTATTTTTTGAATTAGCTCTCTGTTAGCATGGAAACTACTGTCAAAACATCAACACTAGCATTGATGTTTCTATCTTGATATTGATGCTTATATCTATAGTTAATTACATGTCATTTCATAAAAAATCCACTTTTTCTTGTTAGGGTTCCTTATCATCTTACATATTGTCTATTCAAATTATGTGCATAGTTTTTGGATATCAACGTGTAGCTCAAAACCCTAGGTCCTCTAATTAGGGAATGTTACCTTATAAAATAGTGGTTAGTGGGCTCAAGCGAGGTCGAGATAACCTCAAAGACCCCTATTTTAGTGGATACTTCCTACATATCCAATACTTTGAAGAGGGCTTCAGACTGATATAGTTCTCCCCTTTATGTGGTCTTGTGTGTGAATAATTATACAATATGATATATGTGAGTGCATGTAGTGATCTAGCTTGGAAATTTGAAAATAATGCTCATGGATTACTCTTTCGATGATTTATACTTATAATAATATTTTTCCTATGACTAATAAGGAAATATGAAACAATAGGGAAGTTTTACAAGTTTGAGATGTGTTTTTAGATAGATGTGTGCTTGAAAAGTACTTAATATTACTTGATGATAATGAATGGTCTTTGAATGTATTTATAAAAAAATTTGAAATTATATCATGGGAGGGATAAAATAAAAATAAAGGCTGATCCATACATGTATACAGATTTTCAAATATGAGTGTTTATGAGGTACATACACTGGCATTAAATCAGGACACTAGTGTTAGTGCTAATGTCCTAATCTAGACGATAGTGTCTAGGAGAATATGAAGTTGTTGAATATATGAAACTAAGAGTGAAGGATATACGTTAGGTTTTAAGCATACTATGGGCTAAGTTGATCTGGCTAATCATAATATTAGGGTCAAACTATAAGATAAGCATTTAGGTACATTGAGATGGTGAATGTGAGCCTTTCAATAATGGGGAGGTTTTAAATTGGAGGGTTGATCCATGACTTATATTTTCCAAGTGTACAAGAATAGTTCTTTATATAAAATTTGGACTTATCATCTACATATTGCTTGATTTAAAATCTAAAGATGTATTTCTTGAAAAAAACACCTACTTTATCATTACCATTTGCTAGTGCATTGCATCACATTCAATGTTATAAAATGAACATGCACACAAACAAATATAATCATATCACTTCAAATGTTGATAATATAACTCTTCCATGCATATAATATTCTCATGGAATACATGTAAATAAATTTGAATGTATATATCCTTTACTAAATGAACCACATGTTACGTAAATTGAGTGTCTTCCTTCTTTACCAAATGGCTACCAAAATTGAATATGCCTTTCCATTTTTATCTAAAGAAAATAATATAAAAAGTGAAAGTAATTCTCTCTTTAGATCTTAATGATAAAAATTCATGTAATATTTCTCTCCTTTTCCTTCTAAAATGGAAACATGAAAATGATAGCATTAGTCAAAGTAGTATGCATGATGCATGTGAGTATGAATCAAATGATTGATTTTTTTTATTGGAATGACAACAATTATAATATACATAGTGATGTAGAGGAATACTTTCATAAAATACATTCTCCTTATAATTCTTTGATGGATAGTGAACAAAAATGTGAAATTTTATTTTTTTCATGTAAAGAGGATTCAATTAGTCAAGCCCTTTGCCAAATTAGTATGCATGATATGTCAATTGAACTCATATACAATAATTATTTATAAAATAAGCATACAAATCTTTATGATAGCCCAAGTGATATACTTACTTATTTTACATCATGTGATATGAATGTTCCTTTATGTAATATTTATAAATCATGTAGTGATGTCAACTTAGAATGCAATTATAGTTGTAATGAGTCCATTATTCTTACATTTCAAATAGATGGAAAATTACAACTCATAATTATACCTTCTTAGAGCTCAACCATTCTTCCTACTCATAATGTATCCATTATGAATGCTATATGAGACCTTCAAAAATAAGCTTCAATATTCAATTTACAAGTATTCTCATGTTATGCTAATATTAATGATAACATTCTAGAAGGTCAACCTCTTACAAGGAATGCTTTTGAGTATCCTTACTATTTGAATTTTTCATGCCCATGTTACCATTATTTGATGGTAAAGATTACTCGTCCAATGATTTTACCCAATATGTACATGCCTTTGGTCATTGGGCTAAATATGGATGCCTATTAATAAAATCCTTTCATAGAAGTTCAATATGAGTAGCTAGTGATTGGTTCTATAGTTTTGTAGATGGTTCCTTACCCACTTTCATAAATTTAGAGAATATTTTTCTATTAGATTTTCACAAGCATGATGTGCCTAAATTGAAATTGGAACATTTACAAGGCCTAAATCAACGTGATGATCAGCTTATTTGAGATTATGCTATAAGGTTTAAGAATGCATTATGTTCTTTGACATATCGACCCTTAGATTTGGATGTATAATTCATATATAGTAGGGGGATTATTTTTACACTTAAAGAAAGAACATTGCATAAGCTGTAAACTTCATTTGATATCCTATATATGGATGTGCATAAGTATGCATTGAGATAGTGAACAAAAACATGGAATTAAATACAAATTCACTATAAGGTACAAGTTTTATTAAAGATTCTTACAAAGTGAAAGAGCCAACACAAGGTGCTCATAATTCATCTCCAATACCAAAAGTTCATAGTGAGGAACAAAAAATAAAAGTAATCAATAAAGGAAAGGAATCAAGATATAGAGTACCTCCTAAAATCATAGCACATATTTCTACCAAGAGGAAAATACTTTAGTTTGATCATAAAAGAGATTGATCACATGAAATACTGGATGCATTATTGGATAAGAAGTTGATTAATCTTCCTCCAAATTACTATCATCCACCACATATATTTGTAAATATCAAAGGGAAACCATTTTAATCTTATTAGGGTATTAATAAACATCATAATACCAATTATTATGCCTTATGAAAAAATCTTACATAACTTACAGATAGAGGAGTTATTGCATTTAAGAATGAGATAACAAGGTCTCCTTATCCTAATTATTTTAGAGGTCATTCTTAGAGGATCGATACATCATATGACACTTCTACCAAGGAACGAATGGTCTATCAACATTTACAAAAGCAAACCACTATAAAAAGTCTTTCTTTTAGTGCACACTCTATAATGACTGATCTCTCTCACACTGATCCTACCAAGGAACCATTGGTTGATTAAGCTTTCACTAAAGGTGCACTAGGGGAAGAACATAGACAAATATGGAAGAATCTAATCATAAATCAACACTTATATTTTCTATGAAATAAAAATTGGTACTAAAAGTAAATTAGAAAGATATAAATGCATGTAACACACTTGATATTTTAGGATATGCATAAAACATTATGTCAAAACTAAAAGTATAAATTTAGTTACACCATAATAATTATACACAATCATTTTATTTCCAACTAGGTTCCATGAAATGTGATGATTGACTTAAATTTAAAACAAATCAAATGAATGAAAATAAGTACTTAATTGAATAACAAACATAAAAATTCAACATATAAATCACTTGAACTAATATAATGAATTCATACACATGTGATATAATTCTAAAAAAATCCCATAATATATACTAAAATAATCAAATCTTCATACAATAAGTCAATAATATGTTGAGGGCATATCCCTGAGAGTATAAGAATCATCACTACCCACATCCATAGGCCTCATGCCTCTCAATGTCGAGGCTCCACCAATTGGTATATGACCATGAGAGTGAGATCAATTCCATAACATCTCCTCCAAAAAACCTATAATATGCAACATCTGATCATTCTCACAATGTAAGTCATCATACCAATTAATATAAAACTACATCACCTTAGTGGACCTCCTCATAGGGTAACTCATTTATCCAATTACACACTCAACACATCATAATCAATCACTAATACATGGTATGTTGCGATAGCCATGACCACATGATTGAATATGGGTGCATGGGCACCATAAATATAAATAACCCACTCTAAAAACTTGTCAAAAACAATTTCACGGGTATGTTGCATGTAAGAGTTCACACATCAAGGTCAACCATCATCAACTGCTCTTGTTTTTCTATAATCACAAAGAACCAAGTTAAAAATTAGAAATCTATATTAATGCATACTATAAAATATGAAAAATAGTAAATCAAATAAATTAGTATAATTACATGTTATGCATATAGATACTTTTGTCACTTAGATTTGTACCCTTTGAGGAGATGGAAAATATCTCCTCATCCAAGTGGCACAATGAAAACACCTCTAGGCTTGTCGGTAGCCTACGAAATGAAGTAAATCTCTAGATAGGGATAACTCGCTTGATGTACCACTTTGGATCACAAATGCAGCTCAACTTTGGGGGTGAAAAGGGAGAGAGATAACTAAAAATAAACTATCCTAAGGGAGGTGATACACCAAATAGATTGATGACTTCCAACCATATGCATATTACACTTGAAATCAAGGGACAAACTAAACATACACTTCTCCAATCTTCATCTTCTCACATAAATGTTAAATTGTGAGATTATGGATGAATGTGTAAAGATATGAGGACTAGACAAGAGGTCTATAGGTAACTAATTAATATAATAACTCACTCAATCCTTGACATTTCATAGAACACTTCACATGCCCTACAAGAAGAAGCTTTCCAACTGTAAATAGATGGTAGAATGAAATAACATGCTAAGGAATCCATAGTCTTCAATTATGAAAAAAAAACATTCCAAATGAACACACTAAGAATAGTTATGGAAAAGGTAAACATCAGTAGTCTTATTTATCAAAAGGTATTCAATGAGTAGGGCTTTTCCATACTTAGGTGAAGCATGAGTTACAATGCCAAAAAGGCTAGTTCTTATAGAAATTGAGAGAGAGAGGAGAAGAGAGAAGTACAAGGGTCACAAGGACACTTTTAAATATTATAAAAATATTTAATTATACATGAGTTAAGAATGTGGGATGAACCATGCAAGATCAGGAAGCACAAATGCCAATTCAAGGCATAAACTTTATGAAAAGTGGCATAAAACTCCTCATTATGGCTCAAAAAAATTGCTTGTATGATTATCCATATTTAAACACATTATAAATGATTAGGAAAAGATAAAACTATTTGGAATAAGGTTAAGGGACTTAGGCATGCCTCTCTATGCATTGGTTATATGCCTAGTCATCTAGAATCACCTGGAAAGGAGCTATCATCATCCACAGTCTAAAAAACTCCATGCATATTGCACACTTGGCCTCAAAATTGGCATCATTTTATCATTAAAATATATGGGATGGAATATATGACACATATAAATACCCTCCATGGCCTTATAACAATTAGGGATACCTTAAATTTAACTCAAAGTTTTCCACCCTTCTCACTAGCTTGTTTAATAGGCCAGTTTTGACTGGCTGAGATGAGAGCTCCCATTGAGGCACTTAAAAGTTTTTTTAAGGCATGAAATTGATATGGGGAGTTATATTAAGTCTTAATATTTCCCTCCATGTCATTGGCATCTCTTTAAACTTCCTACAACCTAAAAAACAAAAAAATAGTAAAAATACCCTATTTTTCATCCCATCCATACAAGTTCGTATAAATAATTTATATAGGATGGAGATTGAGTGAGTCATATAAAAATTAAAGTATGTTTCATGAGAAAACTAGTCCATTTGAATGCATATTTATCCTCATTTCTGCAATTGGGTCTGCAAGGGTTTAACAACGGTTTTAGGCCTGTTTACCCTCTTAAGATTTGTTTATGCAAGTTTGACATTGGAATTTAAATATAATGCCATGAAGTGATTGTTTGAGACCTATTACAACTCGTCTTAACTTATTTTATTTCCATGCAAAGAATTAGAAGAGATATGAACACTTAATAGATCACCTTATTGAGCTCCTTTCTCTCCTTGCATAAGCCTCAACTATCCTAAAGCCTAAAAATGAGTTATTAGTGGTTTCCTTTGAATTATAAAATATTGAAAACCTATTATACGATCCCATAAGCATTTCATAATTTATTGGAAAGCTTACCCAGGGCTAGAATTGAAACTGACCCCTAGTTAGATGTTAGGTTTTAAATAATACTACTTGCATACTCAACACTCAAGACCATTCTATTTTATTTCCCTCTTATATGACATTATTATCATGTTTTATTATATGTATTTAAACATCTTCCACCTTATTTAATGATTCATATAGCTATTGGTTTACTCTTTTAATCCATCTTTCAAAGATTGTAGGTTTCATGCATGAGGGGAGCACCCTCTATCTGAGATAAAATAGAGGTAACTCCCCTATATACTTAGATAAAAGTGAAAGTTATATGGGAATAATCAAGTCATAAATGTTTCCTTCACAAAATTTGAGCCTTTGGTATTAAGCCTAGACCTTCCAAATCTCCACAAAACCAAAATAAACCCTTAACAATGTAGACTATGCAGGGTGTAAGATGTAGACTCTAAATTGCTTGATTGGGGATATTTTTTCATCTATTTCCATGATATTTATGCATCATGAGGGAGAAATTTCCATTTTAAAAATGCTTACCATGCTAGCTGATCCTTTCTAAACTCCTCAAGTCATGCCTTTGGGTTGACTAGTTAAGGTGTTGACTGTATTTCTTGTATTCCTTCTTCAATAATATACTCTATAGGATATTATGATTATTTGAAACTTAGATGTAGTGTATAAAGTTATTATAATTTTTTTTATGAATACACCAAGTCATATATATAATTTTATCCAACATGTTCAGACCTTTAAAATGATTTGATCCAGCTCACAGTCATTATTCAGTAAGCTAATTGTATTCTCTGTCTTAGGGTGATGCCTGTAGGTATGCATTGGCCCATTTAAACCTTGTAAATGGTTATTAAAGACCTCATATAAATCACTAAGTTTATTAATTAATGGTTTAGACTTGTGCATTACATTTAGACAATACTAAAACACAAGAACCATCATTCTTCATACTCACTATTTTCATATGATCAAACACTAGCTGTAGGTGTTCATAAGATTCTAAAGAGGTGTATAGGATTATTTACATTGTCTATATCTCATAAAGGTGATAATAATCCTCATGGAGGTGTTTTAAATGATATTTCATCATTCTAACCTTACCTATGCTCTTCATATGCACTTTGAAAACCTCAAACTGAGCTCTCCTTGCTATGACTGAGTCACCTGACCTTCATGTTCATGTAGGTGTATATTAGATTTAAAGGAACTTGATCACGGTGTTTAATGATTTTTTGGAATCAATTGAGGCCAAAAAATTAATTATTATACTTTCACTCACATTTAATTCCCTTAAAACATCACCAAGGCACCCAAACAAGCTGACTGCCTGCCTATGTTGTTGTAAGTGGACATTTTAAGTCATTTATACAGACTGGAAGTGTGTACATGGGTCTAAACAAAATGTGCCATAATTTATAAGATAATTAGATCATGCATTATTAATTTAACCATTATAAATATTCACAACATGGTGCATAGGCCATTGTGTAACTTGGATGAAGAAGTCCTCCTTGAGGTCACAGTCCTCCTTAAGGTCACAGTCCTGTAGACAATATTAAAGGAATTCAATGTTTTGGCAAGTAACTTTGAGGTTTCAAACTACCAAACTCTAAAAACCCTCTAAATTAAAATTATACCAAGATCTTATAATATGCATGAGATATAATATTTGTCTATTTTGATGCATTATAACTCCCAATAACCTTATTATATAATCTCAACCAAACCCCAAGGGTCTCTATTTTCTAAGTTTAAGGAAAAAGGGTCTGGATAGTGTCATTGAGTCCTAAAAGGTAGTATTTAACTCTAATTTCCAACTTATTCCTTTAAGTATGCATGTTAATATCTCAATATCACATTAAGACTCCAAACATGGTTCTTACTTGTCTAAATTCCTCCATCAATGACCTCAGTCCTCTGATAACACCTATAGGTGTCCATTTCTATGTCTACAGTAAGGGTGAGTAAGTTGGTAGAATGTATGATTAATGAAATTAAAATGAGATTTTATCTCTTCCCATGATTTCAACTATACCTCTTTAATTTCAAAGACCTTGATTAGTTCAAAATTTCCTTTTTCAACATGTTAGCCTTCATGAGATACCTATAAATGAACATCAATGGCTGCCTAACTATGTGAGTGACTGTATGTTTAGGCAATGGAGATTGAGTCTCACTTTCAAGGATCATGTACCTTCTTCCCATGTTGAAATTAACTCCACTCAACTTGTGAGGATTGAAAAAAACCAAAACAACCTCATTTTAACATGATCTTCCTTTCAAGCATCTGACTGACTGGTATGACAGTCATATAATAGGTTGATTGTATGGTGGTCTATGATTGAATTCATGAGAATTTGTTGGAAAATCATGTCAAGTAGGTAAATATAAATGGATCACATTTAAACATGGAAAAATGACATATTACAACCCCCTGAAACTATTGACAAAGCATGAAACTCTAAAAATGGTGAAAATAGGCATGTCATCCCACATAAGACTAGTCTACAAATTTGAGATGTTTCACACACCAAATAAGATTTAAAATTGAAACTAAGCATGAAAATAATTATAGGATAGAGCCAACATCCTTTGGAATCAATATCAACAACTGAATTGTATATAATTTCCAAAACAAGAGCAAAACCTGTAGGGTACATAGATTAGTAAGCAAATTTGTATAGTCAACTTTGTGAGAATGGTCATGAAGCACATACTACCATTACTAAAAATAATTAAATTTAAATTAAGGTATATAATTTTATTTCAACCTCCCAAAAATGTTGGAGCTGAAACTTCTTAAGTTATCCATACTAAGCACAAACCTACATGTCACTTCTACTTATCAAGAGGATTGAAAAAGTAATAAAAGGGTTTTGAGCAAGAAATGGAATTTAAAGATTAAAAAAACATGTAATTAATTTTGGGGAAACTAAAGAGGAATTATGTGATCCTTTCCCACATGGCACACTTCCCAATGAGTTGTACAAGTGCTAAAATCTCCCCTTTTCCCAAGTAAACTACCCATTTAACTAAACCAATTTTCAATTATGTCAGTTAATTATGACCTCTTAGGACACATGGGATGTGACATAATATTTTTAATCCTTCACACTTCCCAATAAATCAGTACAATTCATTTAATTCACTTTTTTGGCCCCTAAAATGACTTAAAAAGACTAAAGGGACTAAAATAACTAATGACCAAGGCTAGTATAACATCAATTTACATTAATTAACCTATAAAATGCCTTGTGACATCTATATTAAACCCTTTATAGACCTATAAAGTCAAGTTTTTACTTATAGTTTCCCCAATTTGACTTAGAAGTCAAATTTGGTCAATAATTTGGTGACTTATAGGGGTAGTATGCCTTCTATACTAACTAGACTAGTAGCCTTATCAGTCCATTGGATTTAGGGAATCATCTGAAGTCTAAGTCAAACAATAAAACCTTTAACCATTAACCATCAAGACAATACCACTAATTTAGCTCAATCACATATAGCAAAGGACACACACAAAACAAGACAACAAACCAACAAGATACACACACACATGTGCTCAAGGCACTTAGTGGAAACTGAAAACAAACTATTATGAAAAACTATAGACTAAGCATACCTCCTTTCTAGGATCAAAATGAAAACTTCTTGAATCATCTTCATGGTGAGATGAAACATAATGCTAAACATGTTTCTCCTTAGATTGAATGCTTTATGGATAAGACCTATTCCTTGGCACTTCAATTGATCTGATCTCAAGTAGATCATCCTTAAATAGGTCTCCAATGTAGATATACTCCTCTTGAACATGCTCACATACTTTATATTGCTGTCCACTCTTCATTTCATGGTCAATTTATATCTCCTTAGTAGGCATGGCTTCAAGAGGATTGAGTTCTTGTTCCTTAAAAGATTGAGGCCAATAGGTGTTTATTCCATACTTCAAGAGATGATATGTTTCTCCCAAATGATTGAGAGGATGATAGGCCATCTTGATTACTTCAAAAAAATCATCATGAAATGTATATGATTCTTGAAAGGATAGATTTGAAAGATTGTTTTTTATTTGCATACTTACTTGAGTGCCAAAGCTGCCTTATCCATCTTTGACCTGATCTTAGCCTCCTTGAAGAGGAGTATATCTTGATCCAATTAATTCAAATAAATCATCCAAAGGCTACTTAGGAACGTTTTCTTGCTCATCTATGACATGATGGACAATGTCATCTTGCTCATCATCACTTGTAGTCAACTCTAAAGAAGTAATAGACCCCTTGAGAGACTCAAACTCATTGAAAATGTTCTAAAAAATTTTCCACAAGTCATCATATTCCTTTTGATTATCATCATGAAGGGGAACAAAAAGAGGATCTCCTTCATCCTCTTCCTTATAATGTAAAAAGAATTCATCCAAGACTTCTTCTTCAATATAAGGAGGGCATTCTTCACTATCAACCAAACAAGAAGCTTCAACATAAGGGCTCACCTCTTCTTCAAAAATTATGACCTCTTTAGGGATTTTAAATTTTTTCTCAAATTCCATATCATGACTTTGATTCTCAAGGTCTGCAAGATCTTCCATCTCCTTCTTTGTGATTCCAAGACTAAGCATCTTGAAATCTTGTGACTTAGTCTAATGAGGCTGCAAAGGAGTTAGACTTTCTTCAAGTAAGAATTCTAAATTTTTGTCACCCAAACACTCCTATTTAGGTTCCCATACGATAGGTACATCAATGAAAGTGGTGATGGGGTGAGGAAAATAATGAATTAGTTGGTGGAGGTGACACATATAACTCAAAATCAAATTGAGATTGAAAAGTAAGGGGTTGTTTTGGAAGCTCTTGAGGAAGGGGAGGTAGACCTTGGGATAAAATCACTTGATTTGATTCCTTTACTTAGAAAACACATCATTCACATCTGATTTATCTCAAGGGCTCTCTTGAGGAAGGATAGATGGGGTGTGTTTAGGCATATGATCTTATTTTGGGTCTAAACCTTCCATCTTACCTTGACTTAGCAATTTCATCTTTGTCTCTGACTCTTTAATTTTCTTGGATAGGTTTTCTTGGAAAATTATCTATTGAAGTTCATCAGAATCATCATGAGCATAAGGAATACATGAAGGCTAGCATGGAACACAAGAAGCTTCTTAAAAAATAGTGGGAGGAAATTGAAAACGATCAACTTCATAACTCCACACTCCTTATCAACCAAACTTGTATCCTCTTTCTTCCACCATGATTCCACTATCTTATTCCAACTTAAGATATTGGGATTAGAAGTATTTTATTGAGGAAGGGTAGGATGGGTTGTTTCCTTCTATTTCTTACTCTATTTCTAACTTTCAAAAAAAAGGAGAGAAACAACATATAAGGGGTGTATGTTTGATTAAACATTGCACTCATGGATGACCAAACAAAGTAGGAGCTCCTTTTTGGTGAGGAAGGACTACTTGCAATAAGACCACACTAAACCAACTTGTTTGTTAGATGAATATGAAGGGTGGAATGCCTAACAACACGCTAGATCTAAGAAGCAAAATCTCCCTTAGACAACCGTCAATCCACTCCCCTAATGATAGAATTGTTCTAACATTAGAAATGAAAGATGATAAATTGATAAAAACATAAATGATTATGCAAGAAATAAATAACATACTTGTTCAAAAAAAGTATAGCACATCAGGTTAATACCATACATAAGTGGATCAAGGTCAGGTCTAGAGGATGTGAGTAGGGTCTATAAATACGATAGAAATAGAGACATAATCTGATTGGGTGTGAAAGGGGTGGAAATAACAATCTATTATTTTCTTTGATAGTGACCATCATTGGTCAGGCTAACTGATGATGGTTGTCCTGACTAGTGATGGTTAGGTAACCAAAAATGGTTGATGTAACCAGTGACAATTGCAACAATCAATGATGGTTAACTGTGGAAAGTTATAGGGAATTGAAATAGAGTTGGGGATGGAGTGACAAGTGGGAAAAAGTTTAAAAATGGGTTCTATTGTTAAGGGATAATGTGTAGGTGATTTAATCATGATATATAGATTTAGTGGAAAAAGGAAATGCTAAAAACAAGTGAAAAATACATGTATGATGCAAAGTGGAAGACAATGACAAGCTGAATGAAACTGTATAGCATAACATTACTCCAACCTTAAAAATTCATATGGATAGAATTTTGGTATCTTGGATGCTTGCTCAAAGAAAACAAGAGAGCTTAGATGTGATTTTTAGATCCTTTTCTCTTCCAAGAGCCCTCAATTTATAGCGCAATGTTACTAAGTAAGGAAAAAGGAAGTTGATAAGTTGGTCTAGGATAAAGATGCCAATTCAAAGAGATGTTAAGCTATAAGGTTTGTATGGGAAAGTTTATATTTTTGCTCATGCATATCTTGCCTATAGCTGGAAGTTCTTATGGCAAGTTTAGATACCTGACCATCGATAATCTAGCTAACCATCAATGGTTAGGTTGACCGTTGATGGTTGTACTCCCAAGCATAAAAGGGTAAAAATAAGTTCTAAGTTAAGGTTTAAAAATGTTTAGATAAGGTGTCCTAGGTGTGTTAATGAATGTTAAAATAGAAGAGGTGTTTTAAGGGTGAGTTAACTAGTTGAATAGCTAACTAAATGTTGATAATAGGTCCAAGGTAGTTTGACATCAAAAAATGGTCAAGGGGATGTTTTTGAGTGTCTACATTTTACCCATTTTTATTATGCAGCTTTAGGTTAATAAGTTGTAGAACAAAAAATGAACTATTGATTGGTCAATGTTTGATTGCCTTGAGTATGGGAGGGTAGTCCCCCTCAAACTAGGAGGCGATGAGGTGAAACTAAAATTGGGTTATGGTTTGATAAAAGGTAAAATGGAGGTCATAAGTGTGGTGATGAAAAGTTTTGGGTATTTGAAATTCAAATACATGCACAAAATGTGACTAAGTGTGAGCATTAAAATCATGTAAAGACTAAAGTTGCAAATGTTGATAATAATAAGTTTGGGTTTGAGGATAAGTGATAAGGTAACCAGTCCCTAGCATTGGTCATAGTTGATTAGGTCACACATATCAAGTCTTCTAGATAAGGTTAGTGTTTGCTCAGGTATCTAGGATGGGAAGTACTCTTGATAAAAACATAAATGGTTGGGTTGTGCACAAGGTGGTGTGTAATGCAAAATTTTAACATGTAAAAATTAGTCAAGGCAGTCATCATGACTAAAGCAAGGTCATCACAAAACATGCAAATAGGTTGGTTTTAAAGAGGTGCCATTGTCAAGGTGGACATGAGTAAAAGGGTTGAATGCTTGGTTGGGTAGGGAGTGGGTGAGTTGGTTCTTGATGTGCTAGGAAAGAGAATGCTACCTACATAGTCCCATGGATAGTGGATCTAACATGGACTTCAGGCCTAGTGTAGTTCTTGATTGGTTAGGGTGAAGAGGGTTACTCTTGAATAGGTCAAGGTGTGACAAGAAAAGGGTTACCCTAATTTGGTATACTAAAAGGTTAGGTTTAGGTAGAAAAGGGTGAGAAAGGTGGGGAATATGAAGCATATCCCTGACCATTGATAGTTAGGGTTAATCAGTGATAATTAGGTAACTGTAATTGGTTAGGGTTAACCATTGAGGGTTATGCAAATGTCTATGGTTTGGGTCAACCATCGATGGTTGGGAAAAAAACCCTAAAACTATGGTTAAAAGGTAAATAATGAAAGTTTTGTCCTTATTTAGAAATTGACATTTGGCAATTATTGCTACTTGAGTATTTTGTATGAGACTTGCCCATGAGTGCCATAAATGTGCTTAGGTGTCGAGAGGGTATTGGTGACTGTGATTGATTGAGTGATCTAGTGGAGCTAAGATGGACACTAGAGATACATGCAGTTAGGTGGTTGGACATGGATTGAGACATCATCATCAATTGTAGAATGAGGTAGGGTCCTCATGTTTTGAAATCAAAGTCTTTTTTAGGAATTATGTTTATTGAATTAGATAATTTATGGTGAGAAAATAGTATGGGTAGAGAGATTCCCTAGGGTTGTGGTTTTTTTTTTTAGTTTTGATGAAAATGTGTGAGAAAAATAGGGAAAATAGGGAGAAGGGTAGGAAAGTGTAAACTAGTGTTATTGTAGGAGAGGGAGAAGAAGAGCTAGTGAGAATTAGTGTAGAAGAGGGTGTGGTAGAGGAGGTTGGGGGTTTGAAGTTCACCAATGATGGTCACTAACAATGACCATTAGTGGTTGATCGGATCGACAATGGTCAACCCAAGGGAAAAAAATTCCCCAAGGGGACTATTGACGGTTGAGGGATCCATCAATGGTCGATGAAGGGGGGGTTTTAGGTGGGAAAAAGAAAGAAGTGGAGTGTATTTAATTGTTATAACATTTTATTAAAAGTAGGTTACTGTAGTGGGGAAAGGGAATGAAAAGGGGGAAGTGTTGGTTTAGGTTTCATGAATTGAATGATTTTTTTTAAATATTGGTTTTGTTCTTGTGTTAATGTTTTGAAATAATGGTTGGGCATGTTGTAAATTCAAGAAATGGTAGATTGTTAATAATATTTTTCATGAAAGATAGGTCATTTTAGGTAAGATTTAGAGAATAGGTATTTGTTTAGAGATGAGATGTAGGTAATTTGTTCATTGATATAGTAGCTGTTTGAGAAAAGATGCAGGGTAGGATATGATGATTAAAGAGGTGAATAATTAATTAAGGGATAAAATGCTATCAGGGTGTAGATTGGTATAGAAATGTTTGAAGGGTATTGTGAATCTTTGTATTGGCACTCAGCTAGAGATGAGAGTTAGGTAGGTGTTTAAATAACCATTTAGAAAGAGATGAAGGGTAGGATTGAGGGGACAAGAGTAATTAGTACTGAGTAGGTGATAGGTGCATAAATTTTTTGAAGGGTTAAAATTATTATTTGTACTAGTGAGAGATAGGAGGAGGGAAGAGATAGATGAAATATTGGTAAGATGTGTACTAGTGATTGATAATCATCATATCTTTGGAAATATAGATATGAATTGGTTGAGTACCTCATGTTTGATATGATTATTTGGAAAGCTTGAGATTAAATCCATTTATGAGATCGAGTACCTAAAATCTTTGTAGAGGTGTGAGATGCGATGTCTGTAGAGGATTGGCAACATATGGAGGTTGTTGGGTTTGGAGTGATGTGCCACTATCAGTACCTTCCTAGATATCTTACAATGATAGTTTCCCTCATTGAGAGATGGGACACAATAACTAACACATTATGGTTACTGATGGGAGAGATGAGCATCCTATTAGAATATGTACATAGGAGCACATGGTTACCTATCTGAGGGGACCTGATTTATCACATAGAGAGCAAGGAGATTAATGAGTGTATGGATATGTTATATGGGGTGTAAAGAGTGAATGCATAGTTTCACTCTAGTGGATTTAGCATTAGACCTCTATATGAGAGGGCCCAGTGAGAGAGACACTTATTGAAGATAATTCAACTAGTGGTGATGTGTTATGCTTTACCAGATTTTGTTAAAGGGAGGTTTCCTTGAATTTTATTGGGGGTACTTGTAGAGATGGTATTCTGGAGGACATTTTTGGATGGGCCCAAGTTTTATTAGTTTAGATATAAAAAGAGTTATGGGGCTTTAGAGAACACATGTGTTATGGCTTCAGTGTGGGGCTCATACTCCATTACTAGGCATTCAAACACATACATGTGTTGAGACCATTAGGCCTACCTATAGAGGGTTACTTACTGACAAAATACAAAGTCAAATTTTATTAGTGGAAGAGGAATGGGGTGATGATAGGGGCTAGTGGTGGTGCGAGGAATATTGATTGGTTTTGAGATGCCTTGGAGGGCTATCGAACACTCTTCTTGGTTGGCCAATTTGGTCCCCATTAGGAAGAAGAATGGAGAGATAAAACTGTGTGTGGATTTTAGAGACCTGAATAGAGTTTCATTAAGAGATCACTATCCCCTCCCAAGTATGGAGCAAATTTTTTAGATGGTGATAGGCAATGAAAGACTCTCCCTCCTAGATGGCTACTCTAAATACAATCAAATTTTAGTGCAAGATTGTGATCAGTACAAGACAACCTTCACCACCAAGTGGGGAAATTTTTCCTATAGAAAGATTCCATTCGGATTGTCAAATGCTAGAGCTACCTTCCAACGTGCTATGGATATGGATTTCTAAGGTTTGATTAATGACATTGTACTAGTTTATCTTGATGATGTGATAGTCTTCTCCAAGGAGGCAAGTGAACATTTGAAGTACCTAAGGTAAATCTTTGAGAGGTGTAGAGAGTTTGACATCTCTCTAAACCCAAAGAAATGCATGTTTATTATCCATGAAGGCAAACTCTTGGGCCATGTCATTTCAAAATAAGGCTTGTCCATTGATCTAGAAAGAGTGCACACCATCTTAGCCTTGTCCTTACCTAAGCACAAAAAGGGCCTACAAAGTTTCTTTGGCAAAATAAATTTCATTAGGAGATTCATTCCTAAATTTGCTAAGCTAATCAAGTGACTAACTTCCATGCTGAGAAAGGATGAGACGTTTACATGGATAGAAAAGAGAAGAGAAATATTTGAAGGTATCAAACAAGCTATCACCCAAGCTCCCACCCTGACTAATGCAAACTTCTCCAATGACTTCATTCTCTGCACCTTTGGAAATGAAGAGGTAATCTCTACTATGCTCACTCAAGTGAATGGTGAGAATTTAGAACAACCTCTCACTTTTTTTATCCAAGGCTTAGAAGGATACAAGGTTAGGTACACATATGTTTAGAAATAGGTACTTGCAGTCATACAAAGTTTACATAAATTTAGACATATGTTGTCTAATAACAAGATTCACATCATGGTGCCACATCTTAGTATAAAAGACTTCTTGCTGAGTTGAGACTTGAATGAAAAAAGGGTAGGGTGGATCACCAAAGTAATGGAGTATGATGTAGAGATCAAGACCACCAACATAGTAAGGGGAAGAGGGCTATGTAAACACTTTGATACAGATTAAAAAGAGCTAAAGGAGGAAATTTTGGTACTCCATGATGAAGCTACAATAGAAATACCTACAATTATGAAGACCTGGGCACAAGATATGGTTCATTTCCTTCAAACTAGTGAGTGTTCACAAAGTCTTGATAGGACTAGGGGGAGCTATTTTAGGCTCCAATATTTTCATTATGTCATAATTGATGGAGTACTATTCAAAGAAGACTTTTCAGGGGTAATCTTGAGATGCATTGACTCAGACCAAGTCAACAGGGTACTATCTGAGTTCCATGATGGACCAACTGGTGGCCACTTTGCTCTCAAGGCCACAGTTGCAAGGATTATGAGGGCTAGCTAATTTTGGCCTAGTTTGTTCAGAAACACTCACGCCTGGGTGAGGAAATGTCAAAAATGTGCTTTCTTTGATGGGAAGCAATGATTGGATGCAATGCCTCTTCATCCTATTCAGGTGGAACAACCATTCATGTAATGGGGGTTGGACTTCATTGGATTGATCAACCCTCTTTCTAGTTCTAGCCACAAGTGGGTTTTGACTGCTACAGATTATTTCACAAGATGGGTAGAAGTTATTGCTTTGAAAGAAGGCAATGAGAGTGTAGTCTTAGATTTATATGAAGGCATAGTGATAAGATTTGGGTCCCAGCCACAATCATTTTAGATAATGCATTAGATTTATTGGGAACAAAGACAAGTGAGTGGGCACTAAAGTATGGCATCTATCTTAGCACTTCTTCCAACTACTACCCATAGGGGAATGGGCTGGCCGAGTCCACATAAGAACCTGATTAGGAGAATTAAAAGGATAATGGAGGAAAATCAAAGGACTTGGCATGCCAAGTTGAAGATAGCTCTTTGGGAAAATAGGATCACTCCAAAGAGGGTGATTAGGAATTCACCATACACACTTGTGTATGGAAGGGAAGCTAGACTTCCTATTTCACTTGAGTTACCATCCTTGGATCTTGCCCATTAGCTGCAATTAGTTGAGAGAGATAGCCTAAAAGTCAGGTATTATGAGTTAATGGAGCTTTAAGAATAAAAAGACCAAGCCATGGATGTAATGACCAGTCTTCAACAACAAACAAAGAAGCATTTTGACAAGAATTCTATGCCAAAGAGCTTCTCAGAAGGTGACGTTATCTTGAAGTGGGATGAGGACTGAGCTAAACCTGAAAGGCACACAAAATTTAATACCTTGTGGAGTGGCCCATATGTCATCACCCAATGCAAACAACATAATGCTTTCCAACTCTCCAAGTTTAAAAGGCCGAAGGGTTATTTACAAAAAGTGCCAAGGGTAGGTGCCTTTGTGGGGGGCACTTAGGCGGTAAGTGGGACCTTTACAATTCTTCTAAAAGGCAAATTTGGAGGTGAAGGATCCCTTACGGGGGTTAGGCAATGAGCAAAATGGACCTTTGAAAGAAGCCTAAAGGGTAACTTTGGGCTCGAATTGCCCTTATGGAGGGTAGTTGGTTAAAGCAAAAGGACAAGGCAAAAATCTTGAAAGGGACTTGCCCTTCAAAAAATTTGACAGGCCAAAAGAGAATTCCTTTGGACTTTTTGTCTGAAGGAAATCCAAGAAAGAATTCTTTTAGACAAAATGTATGAAGGAATTCCTTAGGATATTTTGTCTGAAGAAATTCAACAGTTGCAGAAAGTCCAAAAAAATTTGGAAGACCAAAAGTCTAAAGGGTAGATGTCCTTGCGGGGGGCACTTGGATTTGAAAGAAGACCTTTTCAATTTTTTTGAAGGGTCACTTTCCCTTCAGAAAATTTTATTTGAAAAATGCTAAAGGAATTGTCCTAGTGGGTGAGAGGCCTATGAACATCAAATTCAGGGTAGTAAGCTAGCCATTGGGGTTCAAATGTGGATGGCAGGACCATAAACATCAAATTCAAGGTGGTGAGCTAGTTTTTGAGAAGTAATCAAAGAATAATTCTTTGAATAGATGTTCGAAGGAATTCCTTCAAAAATTTTATCTAAAGGAATGAAGGAAATAAAGCTTGAAGGCCTACCAAATAAATTCCAAGAGTACAAACTAAGAAAAGGAGAATTCCTTTGGACAAAATGTCCAAAGGAATTCAAAATCTTGAGATCCCAAGGAATGACTCAGTGAGTAACCAAAGAAAGGAACTCAAGAGGAGATTCATAAGTACTTAGAGCCAAATTTCTAAGAAAGGGGGGAAAATAGCGAGGAAGGAGAAAATAAAGTAGGTAACCTAGAATGTGGCCATGTGCATATGAGACAAAAGTTCAATATTCTCTAGGTGGCATAACAAGCTAAAACACAAACCCAAGGATGAACCATACCAAGGTAGGTGGCACAAGAGTTGCTAGCAGGAGAAGTAAATACACTTAGGTGAAATATCCTCCACTAAAAACAAATAAAGCAATTGGTTGTGAGCATTGAAGAGGAACAACCTGTGTTTTCTTGCTTTACCATTAATGAATAGCTAGTTGCACTCAACATTGAAAAGAGCATGGCCCTGTCAACATAATTTGGGGATGGCCTTGTCAATTACTAGGAGGAGTGACCCATGCTCTTGTAGCCTTGAACATCAAGGGCATCAACTTAAGCACCTTTAGCATGGCTTTCCCATATGCATTTAAGAAGAGAGGGTAGAAGCATGGGCTTGTGGTCACTGTAGGAGTGACTAATATAACATGGGATTCCTTCCTCTAATTAGTCAATGATCTATTTTCTTAAGTTCTCTATATAATTGTAACTTCTCATTTTGAGAAGGATCTCTCAGCATTGTTTGGTGAAGCCCTGAATAAATTTACCTTGATTCAAAAGAAGCATTTTACCTCCATTTGAGATTGCACTTTTGCATATGTCTATGGTATCATCTTATGTTTAGTCATTTTCTTTAATGCTTTCATAGGTTTATACTAGCATATCTAGTGTATTATGGATTCTTATCTGTAGGTCAAAAAGAAGTGTCCAACTCAAAGTATAGGCACATATGAATATACCATCCAACAGTGTGTCTTTAGAACATGTCTGGTAGTTTCTTCATCCCTATACCTCCATAAAATCCCCTATTGAAACACTAATGCAATCAGTTTCTCATTCAGGTGTCTGTTTGCTTCTCTTTGGTGTAAAGTGTAGGTAAAATCTGAGTAAACCAACCAGTTTGGTGCATCACCACATTAATTAGGTTCTATTTTTAGTTTCTCTCTCTCTTTTCACCCCCCATTATTAGCAGTAGGAAACTTGGGGCCTCAAGGTGCATCAAGGGGAGCTAGCCCCTAATATAGATATTTATCACTCAAGTTTACCACCCACAACAAGAGGAATGTTTCCATTATGTCACGTGGAAGAAGGGATTTGAGTATCCTTTCAGAGGGTGCAATCCATAGCATCAACAATACATAATCCATCAAACCAATCATTTCAGCAAGATTTGAGTCTTGAAGTTTAGGGTTTAGATCTATATTTATAGGGTTCATATATTTCATTTCTAAAAATATAGAAATTTGATCCACTCTACTCTTGCATGGAAATCTATTATAAGAAATTGATAAATTAAAGTTAAAGAGCTTACATTTAAGGATGATAAGTTAGCACAAGGACTTGAATATATTAATAACATAAGTTTTGTCATTGAGGTAAATCTAATCCCTAACTTGGGTATTCTTAGGTATTCTTCATTCCACCTCTGCTTCAATTACAACCATTCCTTACAAATTGCTACAATCCAAGGGGAGGATTAATATGTTGAGAAGTACACCTAAGTTAAGTATATATCCTTAACCCTATACTCTTTCTTTTGTTCTTTATTAGATTAGTTCATTTAATATCTATACATTTTTAGATTGGTACATGTTTATTAGTATGCTATTATTTTTCTATGCACTTTATTTAAATATCATGGTTACCATCTAAGATCACTTATATAAATATTATATTAGATATCTCATGGTTACCACTTAACTATTAGAAATCAAAGATTCACAATCAAAGCTATGATACCAGATGTTAGGAATAATATATCCTACTATGCTAGTAATTAAAATGCAGAATAACAAACTACAAAAATGAGACAAGAAAGATGACATATTAGACAAGATATTATGTGGAAACTCTAAAATGTGCAAGGAAAAATTGCATGCAAAATGGTAGCTTCCAGAATTCATATTAAAACAATAATTCTCTTCTACAACAACTCCTCCAACAACTCCATTAATGCTAACAACCAAGGACTCAATGCTTACATCTGAAGCATTCAAATTGTGAACCAAGCATGACAATGCCTATAGGATTCAACCTCTAAGCATGCAAACATAAGCTTGCATGGATCCTCTAATAGGATGAATTATAATGAGATAGCTTATGATATTAATAATATTTACAACATAGAGAAAATAAATAAGAGAGAGGATAAAATGCACCATTTTTGAAGTGGTTGCAATATTTATCAATATGGAACCATGTCTCCCCCATGTGATAAGTAAAGCTTTTAATGGCATCTCATAATGCCCCCTTGACCACTCCATGTGCACACCAAAGTGTTACACACCACTTCACATGTGACCTCAATCTAGCATAGTGATCCTTGTCCCCCACTTTCCCATGTACTTTCACATGAGTCGAAAGATTCCCAAATTTTAACCTCATCCAATAAGAGCCCATAGACAAATTGTGCCCCACAAGCACATGCCTAAATATAATCATGAGATCTACTATCATCATGTTTTCACATGCATCCACAAAAGCCAACCCTTGTGACTAAGGGGAAAATGCCCCATTTCTCTCTCCTCATCATTTTCACATGAAAGATGATCTATGGGCCATGCTACTCACCATGGGCCATGCCACATCACTAACCATCCACATCACCATCATATCACATCACCATGAATAGTGGTTCATTAATAATGACTATGATTGGTGACTTCACACCTAACATACTCTCACTTGAAGTCAATATACATAGGATTTTACCACATCTAAGTATTTTGTAACTAGTTGTCCATATATTCCCTCTGTTTCCCTAACATAAACTTAGTAGAAGTTTTCTTTCACTACTAAAACTTCAATGCCCTAGACTACTTTGTCAACATCTATTTCTCCATAGCAGATTACAACATTTAAAATGACTCTTCACTTCTCCACAGACCAATCCTCCATTCAATATTTTTCCATGAACTGCTCACAACTCCCATTTCTTGGTAATATCCAGTATAGTGCTCACCATGGCACCATGAGGCTTCCTACTCCTAATGGATCTATTACACAAGACATAATAATATGTACTCTTTTCTATTATGGGATGTTCCTAGAAAGACAACTCACAATGCAATAAGTGGGGCACTTCCTTACTTTCCCATCCTTGTGCATCTACATCCTTGGTTTTATCCTTCTATAACCTTCATCATGTCTTTGTCACTGAGCCATCACAATAGTGATCATGTTGGGGCCTGCATCCAACATATCATCAACAAATAGCAACAACATCTACTAAACACTTTAGCTCTCCATGAAGGTACTAAATTTCCTATACTACATGTGTTGCACCTTCATAAACTCATACAATGACTTATTCAACATGCAAACCAACAAATATTTGCCTCATGATATGTATTTATCTCTCCCTAAGAGAGATCACCATGTAGGAATAACATCGTTTCAACTCCTTGAACAATAAAAAGTTCATGTATCACTCTTGATAGTAGTAAATAAAGAAGATATCACATAATTCAAAATAGACTTCTCCACTTAGCCACCAAGCTATCAACATGGCATAAATTCATTGGATCAATCATAGCTCTTGGGAAGTCATCATGCTACTTGATGCATCACTAAACCTACCTCATTTTTGAGTGTCAAGAAAGCATAAAAAATGCATCATGCTCTACCAAATATTTCCAAAACACCTACTCATGTGCCTCTAGTGTTACTCCATGCATTGATCTCCCCAGAAAAGGCCACAACCATATACACAACACTCCATCACCCTAAGTTATATGGTCAACACCAACCTTCTCCTTCTAGGAAGACTAGGTCTTAGTTATTTTTATACATGTAGCCTTCAATTACCAACCGTTTCAAACATGACACAAGTATACCAATCACATCTCTAGGGAATTCATTACACTATTTAGTGTACCAATACACCTACTAATTTTTTGAGCCTAAAAAATGCATCTAAAATGCATCACTGCTCTACCATATGTCCAAACACATGGCCTTCTCCTTATATAAAAAATAGGTCTCACTTGTTCATCTGCATCTTCATCTTCCTCATACTCAAATTCTTCAAAATAGGTACAGCTTTAGGTTTCTTTATACCTCCTTTGCATGGATTTTTATTTTTCTAAAACATTTCAACTAACAACATGTGGTTAGTAGGATATCACATTATACACCCCTTATATTTGTTGCCAAGAACCATAACAAGTTCATGTGTTTTCTTTAAGCTCCTCCAAAAGAGACCAACTTTCCCCTCAATATATAGAGTTACTTCTCCATCAGGAACACTATATAGGCTACTGACTTGTCTGGCAAAGCTATTCATCTTTCTCTTCCACTCATCTACGGGATTCTTCTCAACAACATGAAGAGAAAATGATCTTCACCAAGGGATCCTCCACCTTGCTCTATAGAGAGATGCATACCATAATTTTTCCCCCCTTTTTAATCTCCAACTTTGTCTCTCCTCTTATTATAATATTTTCAACTTACACAAAACCATCCAACAACATAAAACATTCACATAGAGTTTTTCACCATGGCTCTAATACCAACTATTAGAGATCAAACCTTCACAACCAAAGATCTGATACCAAATGTTAGGAATAATATATCCTACTGTGAAAGTAATCTAAATTCAAAACAACAAGCTACAAAAATGAGATAAGAAAGAGGAAACATTACACAAGAGATTACGTGGAAACCCTACAATGTGCAAGGAAAAACCATGATCAAAATGACAACTTACAAACCTTAGATTAACACATCAAATCTCTTCTACAATAACTCTAACAACCCCATCAGTGATAACAACTAATAACTCCATGCTTTTATTTGAATCATTTAGGTTGTGAACCATGCATAACAATGCCTATAAGATCCAAGCATGCAAGCACAAGCTTGTATAGATACTCTAATAGGATGAATTACACTGTGAAAGATTATGTTATTAATAACATTTACAGCATAGAGAAAATAAACAAGAGAGAGAAGAAAATTGGCCATCCTTAAAGTGGGTGCACTATTTATCAATAGGGAACCATGTCTCCCCCATTTTTAATTTCAAACTTTAAATGGAATCTCATAATACCCCCTTGGCCACTCCATGTGCATACCAAAGTGCTACATCCCACTCTAGATATGACCTCAATCTAGCATAGTGATCCTTGTCCCCCACTTTCCTATGTGATTTCACATGAGTCAAAATACTTTCAACTTTTGACCTCATCCAATAAGATCCCACAGACAAACTGTGCCCTACAATCACATGCCTAAATGGAATCATGAGATCCACTATCATCATGTCCTCACATGCATCCACAAAAGCCAACCCATGTGACTAAGTGGAAAAATCCACCCTATTTCTCTCTCCTCACCTTTTACACATGAAAAATGCTCTATGGGCCATAACACCCACTATGGGCCATGCCACATCACCAAACAACCACATCACTAACCATCCACATCACCAATATGCCACATCACCATGAATAGTGACTTCACACCTAACACTAATGGAATTTTAGTTTATTTTATTACCCTTATAACTATTAATTTAGCATCTAATACCTTGAATTTTTTAAGGTTCTATGCTTATTATTGTATATGTATATTTACCTCTTATATCCCTTATAATCTCATGTGTTCATAGGCCATGTCTATAATCTTGGATTGTATTGTGGACTAGTATCTTGTATGTGTGTTAGATCTAGAATAGTCTTCTATATTTTCTTATCTTATAAGAGCTTTATATTTTAGACTATTTTAGGGTTACATACATTTTGGTGAACCTAATTTGAATATTAACCCACCATTAGTTAGTTCATTTTCACTTTTTTAAAATTTAGATTAGTGTTACCATATTTTTAATGATATATTGCTTGTCATTTATTTCTGTTACTCAAGTAATCCTAAAGTCTATTCTCTCATTATTATAATAAAACATATCAATAATACCCAAGAAGAAACAACTCAAGGTTTATATTTTCCACTTTACAAATATTAAAACATAGTTATTACCAATTTAAATGAAAACAATCATATTTCCACCAACTCAATGGTCAACACAAGATCCAAAGGCAATCAATATAAAAAATTATTAAACCGTGAAGAATTAGAATTAGAGGGAGAACAAGATGAATTTTTTAGCTTACTCCTAAAATGGAAAATTTTATATCTAACAATCAAAAACATGTAGGAGTGTCACATGAATAAATTTAATCCCCTATGGTTCCCAATTTCTTCAAGATCCCTCCAAGGTCTAATTTATCTCAGGCGTTGGTTCAATTCAAGCCAAGATTTTATGCCCTTAGCCTATATTACATATTAAAAAATGTGTATCTAATTTATGTCTAGAATAACCTTTAATTAAGTTATATCATTATCTATTTAGCTTAATATTAGTGGAAAGGTCAACCTACAATGTTATCATATCATAGTCAGGGTATATATAGAAGACAATATTTACTATTTGATCACCATATTATGATTTTTATTTTTATTATATGGTTATGGATGTTTCCCCTCAAAGTGGCTCATCATTTATTCATATATTCTACTTTATTATAGTCATATTCTGATATATTATTGTGATTCTACTTTATATGTGAAGTAATTTCATTAGAAATGGTATTAGAGATTCAATTTGGGCAATAATGTGGGTGAAACCTTGATTTTTAAGAATCACTTACATATTGAAATTTGTTGTGAATTTTTATAATATGTTTTTATTAGAGTTGTATAATAATTCAAAGACACTTCAATAAAAAAAACATAGTTTGGTGGTTCTTTTTAGCAAGCTATTTTTTATGGTTTTTCATAATTTTTCTATATGAGCTACATTTTAAGACTTTTTTAATAATTTCCTTACATTTTCAAAAAAATCACAAAACTATAGTGGTGTTTTTTTCATTGAACTTTTGGTTTTGAAGAAAACCTAAGTCCAAATTCATTTAATCAATGTTTAGTCAAAGAAGAAAATAAAATTATGCACTATCAAGCCTCAGCATGATGAAAACAAAAACTAGAGGTAGGGTAAAGAATTCATTTAGATTAGGGAAAACTCCTAATAATGAGGAGATATAAGAAATGTTTACATGAAGTGGGATTATAATATGAATTCTTAATCATTGGAGGAGAAAGTGCATGTTCTAGATAGTAGTATGTGTATGCAATGAGCTAGGATTGACCTACAACTATCCTATTTAAAGATCCAAACTTATAGAAGGTAAGTCAAAGAGAGCCCATATATACTTAACGAATTGAGATATGATAAAATGGGTTTATAATTCTATAAAGAGGATTACCTACAACATAATATCAATAGAAAGGGTTCCAAAACCTCTAGGAAATTAACACATTGAAGTAGCTCTAACTAGGTCTCTATTTGGTAAGTGAATGGGGAGGAGTTAAAAACATATCAAAAGGGACAAGGAGTCATGGTGGGGAAATGTGGGCCTAGGGTGCCTAATGTGGATAAATGGCAAGTTCAAACAATCCTATAGCCATACTAAGTACAAGTGCAGAGAAAGTTTAAACAAGGAGATATGTATTCCTTAACAAAATAATTATGTAACTTATAGCTATCAAATGAAATAGATATAGAAAATACTTACCTTGAGCAAGACTTATTGATCCTCAATCTCCCCTTGGTCAATGGTGCTTTGAAAAATATTATTGTGGTTGTAAATATCTCAAAGGTTGAATTAATATTTAGGTTAAAATAACTCCTATTGTTTCCAAGACTCCAAAAAATAATAATACCTTCAAGACAAGATCTAAGTAATAAATCATCTAGATGTAGACATAGGACAAAAGTGTGAGAAATAATAATGTGAAAATGAATGTTCCTTTCTATTGAAATGAAATGGTAACTTTTATTTCTTGTGGTGAATGGTCCTATTTCCTTCTGAAGATTAAGCCAATGCTATCATTTAGCTTGATTTAGTCCTAAATGAGTCGACCGACCTCAAACTAGGTCAACTAGTTTGACGTAGTCATGAAGACTGTGCCAAAATGTTTTAAACTATAATGATATGATTAATGTATTTGGGAAGGGATAAGTGATGATTATAACTACATCAAACAAGGTTATATAATAAGAAAATATAGGACCTAATATAGTTAGAGGATGCAAGATGGAAGGAGATAACTTAGGGGATCAAAAATTAATAAGACAAAATAGATGTCAGACTAATAAATATGAAATAATATCTCTCACAAAGCATCAATGACCTACCCACCCCTTTCCAGTTCACCTTTTAAGGCATCCATTGAGGGAAATTGAAAATCAATAGGTTTCTGAAAGAGATAAAGTGTTAGTAAATGATAAAATTTAAAAATATTATGTGTATACATATGCCCCACCCAAAGCTCATCATGTGTCACCAGATTGTAATATGGGATAGTGGTCTGGGAAAAAACATAATAACAATAAAAAATAGAAAATAAGTGAAATGAAATAAACCATACATACATATTGTCACTTACCTTGTTGGTTTTTAAAATAATTTATATGTGTAGTAGATGATGAGAGGTGCTCAATGTGCAGAGTAAAAAATGAACCTAAAAAATAGAAAAAAATCATTTTTTTTCACAAAAAAATTATTAGCACTAAAAAAATCTCTATTTCATCAGGATGCTAAATAAAGCTTCTTTTGGTTCATGAAAAGGACTTACAAAAAAAAAGATATGAGGAAAATATATAATTTATTGGTAAATAATTGAAGGATAATTTTTTTGAAAATATTACTATAAAAGGGTAAATTACTATTCATTTTCACATTCCCTATTTTGGAAACTAGAGCTTTATGTGTTCAAATATAGTAAATCAAGAGATGATGGCCCACATGTGAGGAGGTGGGTGAGCTGGTAGATGTATTATTATTTTGGATGGCATGTACATGTATGGATTGCATTAATTGTTAATTTTTAGAATTTTGGATTAAAATAAATTTGATTATAAAAAATAGGTATTGGGGTAGATCCATGTAGCGGAATTAGCCCCAAAAAGGGTACAATTAAAGTTAAAAATAAGATGGGTAACGATAGGTGATGAAAATTCAAAATTTAGGTCAAGTTAATTTATTTTAGGATAGTGAAAAAACACCATGTAGTTTGAGTGATATCATCTAGGTCGATATAGTATAATAACAATGACAATTAAAGATAGTTGATGATGTCTAAAGTGGCCAATGAAGTTAAACCATTTCTAGCTTATTTCATTGAGTATAGCTGATGTAGTATGGAAATCATAAGCTATATGATGGTGTATGTCATGGATGATGGCATTAAAATATATCCTAGCCAATTTAGTTTAACAAGGTGTTGATGGCATATAAAAAAATTATGGATGACTGATGGAGTATAGACATGATGATACAGTAGAGGTAAAAGGCCTATCCGTGGATTAGGGATGATATAGTGCTAAGTTATGGATGGTTGATATATAGTCTATAAAATGGGATGGTTGATGTAGTAATGTACATGTCTAATGAAGTAGTTAGTATAAAATAAATGTTAATAGTATTGTTTTTAAGTTTTGTTTATTTCAGTTTTTGGATAAAGACCTTATTTGTGCTCTATTATTTGGCATTTTATAGAAACATTGGAGACTATGGAGGTTGTTAGGTGTGATATGTTACTAGATATACTAGAGACATTAACTATAGTAGATCAATATAGTTGAATATTCTTGGGTTCTATGGGATTATGGAGATGCCTTTAATTCCTCTCAATATAGAGTTAGTTGCCATGTTCTTAGGAGCATGGAAGAGACTGAATAACACTTTTTAGTTGGTGGTAAACAAGGATATTATTGTTTTGGATATCACCTTAGAGTATTCCCATGATATCATGGGATTTAAAATTATAGGTATTATTATCTATCTAATTTTTACTCCTAAGAAGTTTTTTCGAGCTTTCCTAACTATATGATAGCATGGAATCACTTCTAGGTTATGGGTGGCCTAATTAGCAAAGTGAATATCTGGATTAGGATAAATCCCTTAATTATTCACCCAAAACTACTAATAACCTACTTAAATTTCAAGTAAAAGGGATATAAAATATCTAAAACTAGTAATAAAACATAGAGGTGATGCACCAAATATAGTTTGCTCTACTTGCCAATGCTTGCACTATGAAATGACAAGTTTACAATCTGTTTTTTACAACTTCAAGATAACTCTTACCACATAAGTGTTTATATATTAAGTATATGGATATTAAAATAACTAAGGTGATCATTCAAGAGGCCTAAGAGTAGACACTAATGACATTTTAACACTTAAACTTATCAAACCATGTGATACACTTCATATGACCCATAGAGAATGACTAAATCATATAGAGGCATGAATGGAAGGGATAAATGTAAGGAAGTAATATAAATATATCTAACATCAATAAAAAATTCATCTCAAAATAATTTAATGCAACATTAAGAAGTGTAATTCAGCTTGAATTGTATTTCAAAGACAATAACAAGTATCAAATTTGGCAGGACTTTGCCATACACATTTAGAGGTTACATCAATTGCCTTTCAAGGCCTGATTTATAGAATAATAAAAGGAAGAGAGAAGGATAGGACAATAATAAAAATCATGAACTATTATTCATCATCAAATGAGTTACAAAACAAAAATAAATTGACACCAAGCTTATTTGGAATATGTTGTCATCTTGTTCCTTAACTTTCTAGGCCATGTGTTAGTGATGTTCTTCATGAGGAATGGCATAGAAGGCCATTTTGGAAATATTAATGCTCATAAATATAAATTACCTCACAAGGATTTACACCTCTAATTCTTTAAGGTCATTTACAAGTTATTCACTTGACACTTGGCATACTTGAGAACCTTTTATGCCCACCTTGCCCTTTGTAATGTTTCTTCACCCTTTGAGAGTTTCATTTGAGCTTGAACTTAATGGCTTCCCTTCATGCCTTATCTTTACTATCAAGGTATAAATTTTCAAATAAAGTCTGGTTTTGTGCTTTATAGACCTCCACCATGGTTTTTTTATCCAAGGAAGGTATTGTAGTAATTTATAGAGCCTTTGTTCAAGCATTAAGAGCCACCTTCTTGAGGCCATATTAGCCACCTTTCATCATTTAGGGTTAATTAGCCAATTACAACCTATTTTATCACTATGTAATCTTCTTAAATGAATTTTATGGAATCAAAACACTTATACATTGGCTCAATAAATCCCTATAAATAGTTGGGAGGACTTGTTGACCTCAAAACCTTGAAAACCCTGCTAAAAGGGGGATTTTTAAGCCATTTTATGTATATCCTTGGATCACACATGCCAAAATTATGCTCTATAATATGCCTATGGGAGGAATATATATCATCCAAGTGGTTTTAAAACCATTTTTATCCATTTTAGGCACTTTGTGAGTTGATCTCTTTCGTCAGGTATTGTCCAGGGTTTAATAAGGGTTTTAGAGGCACTTGAGGTCTTAATGATAGTTTATGAAGTTTTGGGATTTAATGTCTAAAATAATACCATGAATCTCATGTAAAAAAACCTCCCTTCCTTCCATAATTTTATTATTATCCCATGCACCTCCTCGTATAATTTCACACATACTAAAAGTCTCCTTCTTTGGTAATGCAAGCCTGAATGTGTACTCGAGAGAGGTCATTGGGAAAGATAAGTTATGAAAAAAATTGTTTTGAGTTGTAAACACCTTATTGAGGCTTGTGACACATAAATTGACATTAATTAACTCTTTTAATTCATTATAACTTACATTAGGCCATTGTGAGGGTTTATAGACAATCCTATTAAAGTGACCCTACCAGTCCTTTTGAATCACTTTATCCATCTTTAAATGAATTAAAAATTTATAGGATCCTAAACCAAGGTCATTTTAACATATTGAGATCCTTAATTCATCAAACTCAATATTTTGCAAATTGTCTTCATGATTTAAGTTATGGGCATGTGGGTGACTATTAGGCTTCTTGACTATAACATTTTTGGAATGGGCCATCCTAAGTTGGTTTTGGTGTTCTATGTGATCTTGGTAAGGATGGATAATTTATTCATACCATATATTACCTTTATGAACTTCTTAATACTTCCTTTCCATCACAAGTATGCCCTTTCTCTCTCATATGCTTGTGATAGGCATGTAGGAGTCTATTAGGCATAAAACTCTTCCACTATATGTTAGCCTTACTAAGATCATTTATTATTTTGTGTTACTAAAATTATTGAATAAAATAGTTTATTACCCCTTGATACCTGAATGAGGCAAGGATTTCCTTTAGGAAGCTCAAGACACTCTCTTACTTGCAATATTTTGATATCTTGGTCAAGAATGTGGACCTACAAGTCTGTGGACATGTAGGTCTACATTTGTCCTCATTTTGATCATTTGTGACATTTATTTGAATCTCATATTACCTAAAATAATTTAACATTTCCCTATGACCTATTGGTAAGGCTGAAACTCTCTTAAAAATGTGAGATGGAAATTTTGAACAATTGAATTTGATTATGCAATTTAACCAAAATTACTCAAAATACCAATCTACTTCACAATTTAGATCCAATAGATTACAATGCACCCAAATAAACATTAAAAACTAGCATTATTAATATAAATATAAATGCTCCAAATAATATTCAAGACAATAAAATGACTAAATGCTTGTGAATTACCTTTATAGACTCATAATTTTGACAACATATGATTGGCTTGATTCAAGTCTTAGATTGGATAATTATTTGACAAAATACCAATGGATTATGATTAAGATATTGGCATGAAGGCTCATTAAATTTATATTTGGTTCAATGGAGGGTGAGCTTGGTTTAAATAGGCAAGGGAGGGATATTTTCCAATGAATTAAAAATTCATTAGAAACCTCTAGAGAAGAAGCCTATAGAGAGAAAGGAGGGAATTCTAAGGAATTTAAAATTACTTAGAATTATCTACAGAGATAACTCTATAGAAAAGGAGAAGGGTGGTGGAGACTAGGCACTAGGCCTATAGGAGAGCCTAGGAGACAGGTAGATAGGTTTTTAGGAATTTAAAATTCACAAGTGGGCATGGGAAGATTTATTAAGCAAATGGGATGTTAATAAGAGAAGAAATGAGGGGATTAATAACAGGTGGGATATACATGGGGACTTAGATAATTGAATAGGAGAGGGTTAAATGGGCTATGTTAGGTAGAATAGTGACAAAATGAATTAATTAGTGGATTATTAGATAGAATTAGTGGGGAATAGATGAGATAGATATTAGTGCCAACTAATAATAATATTATTGGCATTCTCTTTAAATATATGTAAAAATTCTTTGGCTACCCTTCAAAATTTCATCTGAGTATTCACCATATTACTCCAGTGCATCTCTACATAGGTCACGAGGGGATTTGGAAGGCTCTAGTGTAGTATCCCTTCAGGTGCAGAATAATGGTAAATTAAATTTCAAGGTTTGTTTTGGCACTGGGCTCCTGAAGGTGATGGTAGGTGGGTGCCCTAAATTTGTAGGTAATGATAAAGTTATGTTTAATACCTCATAAGAGAGAGAAATTAGTTGATTAAATGTCACTTCAAACCCTCCTTCCATCTTTACAAAAGAAACTAGAAGTATCGCAAGCCTGGTTTCAAGAAGGGGCAATTTTTTTGCTAATTTTGTCTTTGAGGGAGAGAAACCAGTGGTAGACATTACTAAGGTGATTCCAACAGTGTCCTTTATGGATGAGGCTCTCAAGGAGGTGATACAAAGTGATTTTTGGTCTATGGAATGGGGTTTAGTGTGAAAATTTGATAGATTTTAGCCTAACTTCCCTACTCTTCACTAGTGGATTTTTGATTCATGGCGGCCTTTAATTGAGGATAGATTATAATTATATCCTTGTGCCATAGGATTTTTTATTATATATTTTTATAGTTTGACAAACTATAACAAGGTTATTTAGGTTAAATATTAGAGCTAGGATCAAAATCTTTTTTTTAAACCCTAGTTCCCTTCCTTTAATCCTCTCCTCAAAAACCTTTCTAACAAGCCCATTTGGGTGTAGTTTTCATATCTTCCCCTTAAGTTTTAGATAGATTATTGTTTGTTGACCATTCATGGGATTAGATGATCTATTGAGAATTGATGTTTTTACTTCAATTTTTTCTTGAACCACCTTTTCCAAGATTCTTGTTTGTTTGGATACTTCTCAAACTCTCCCACCATCTATTGAGTTAAAGGTCAATAGTCATTTATGGACTCAAACCCTTGATTAGGAGGGGTTACCTTTCATATGTCATTGATGCTTAAAAATAGTTCATTTAGCTTATTATTTCCTTAAAACTAAGCATAATGTGGATTCTTCATGGTGGAAGGATGTTAGTGAGGATCATATCATAGGTTTTCCTTTTATTGCTCCTACTATGCCCACAAGTGAAGTGGTAGAAAAGTCTCAGGAGGTGGATGTGAAAATGACTCTTCTTATGAATCCATCTTTAATATCTAAGTATTTGATTTCTTCATATATTGGCATAGCTAGGTTCATGATTATGGATAAAGACTGTAGGAATGTTGCTTCTAGCAGACTTACAATTTATAAGTATTCTCCTTCTAGAGTTGTCTTAGGAAATTCATACAATCAAAAAGATTGGACTATAGTAAGGAGTAATAAAAAAGGGTTTCTTATCCCTGAACCTTCATCTATGATGCTTCATTCTCTTTGTAAAGAGGGCAAGGGAAGAACATAATTTTTTTGGATATGTTTATTTGGTATGTTTTGTAGTTTGTTTTTATTGTTGCATCCTTGCTAATGTTATGATCATGCTTGCCCTAGGATTCTTTCCTATGGTTGATGATACACTTTATTTTGTTTGGTTGTAATATCTATTCTTTCAAGGGTAAGAGACCCCCCAACCTTGATATCTATATAATAATAATAATAATAATAAAATAATAATAATAATAATAATAATAATAATAATAATAATAATAATAATAATAATAATAATAATACTAATGATGAGAAATGAGATGAATAAATTTAGGTGCATATATTTTGCTGCTCTTTAAAATGACATTGCAACTAGGGTTCACTTTAAGAGGCCCTGATGAAAACCCCCTAGGTTTGTTTAGGTGAATCAAATTCATTCCCTTGGTCAATTAGAGCACACAAAGTAGGTGGAAAATCACCATATATTTTATATGATAAATAAAAATAGGTTGTTAGTGTGTTGTCATGCAACATTTTACTATCACATGACATTACATTATCATGTGACATTGTACTGTCATGTGACAACCTGGTATCGTGTGACATTATGATGTTGCATGACATTATGTTGTCATGTGACATTTTGTTGTCACATGACATTAAATTATCATACAATAGCATAGATTCACATGACAACATGGTATCCCACAACAACATGCTATCATGTAACATCATTCTATCACATGACAACATGTTATCACGTGATAGCATGGCGTTGCATGACAACTTAGTGTCATGTGGTAGATTGTTGTCATGTGAAATTATGATGTCATGTAACACCATGTTGTCACACAACACTATGTTATTGCATGATATCTTAATTATACATGACAAGATACTGACACATGAAATTTCACTCTCACATGACAACATGGTGTTATGTGATAGGATGTTGTTGCTTCTTAGTACTTGCCTGTTACATGGTGCTTTTTACCAGTCATTAGTCTTGGGAACCATTTTCTTTAGTTACCCTCCTTACCTATAAATAACTCTACAATGACATCTTTTCACACTTTTCTTACAATTTTTTCTCATCGAACCAACCTAATTTCAAACCAACCTACTAATTGTTACTCATCCCTATGGTCTACCTATTTCCAAATTGACCTATGGGTATCTACTTCCATGCCCTAGCTAATTTTTTTTAGGTTTCCATGGCTTTCACATCTACAAAAACCTATATTCCATTAGAGAGGATGAACAATTATGTTTTCAAAAACATATTGTGTCCAAATTTCCTTCAGATGTTGGAACAACCAAAATCATATGTTGGATGGGTTGATTAATTCTAGCTTAGAGGTTTGACACAGATGTTGCAATATGATTTGGCTATCAACAACAATCTACTACAATCTCTACTTGGTCATTATAAAGGTAGTGAAAGTTGGTTCTATTTCCCATTTAACCATAAAAAAAAATCCTTTGGGATGTCTCCATTAGATATCCAAAATTTAATAGGTCTTCTACATTGCAATGTGAGTCCTATTAGCACTAAGGTTGTCTTATCTAATGATGATAAAAATTATTTGGAGTTGATTTATAAAGTTTCCATTGACCCATCTGGTAAGTGTTATTATTCCATTACATGTTTTACTTTTCTATAACTAATTCATTTATTATAAATAGTTTGTTATCTTAATTCCATTGCATGTTTTACTTTTCTATTTTCATTATAAATAATCAAAATTGAAGGGGGATCCCCGTTGAGAAAATAAGCGATCCATTTCTCAAATATATTGTCCATTTCTTTCAAGTGAGAATTGTTTAATAGGAAAGTCCATTAGATATTCCCTTATGGTCTATTTACTATATTCTTCATTCTCTCTCAGGTGTTATATGTGATTGGTGCATAGTTATTTCAAGCAGGATCAGGTAAGAGTTGAATTTTGCATTCACAAAGAACAGTTGCATGATTTCTTCTTCCAACTACATTTTGGCCTTGTACTTCAAGGCCTTATATGAAATATATAAAACTATAATTTCCATTGGCCTACATATAAAAATGAAGGCCAATGCTTTGTCTATCGAGGAATAGGAGGTAAGTTTAGCTTTCCCAAGTCTCATTTTTTTGTTATATATATATATATATATATTGAATTTTAACATTTTTAAACTTGTTATTTGTTATAAGAAAGAGTGCATGTTTATGACATAATAAAATAGGTAGAAAATAAAGGTTGATGTGCTCTAGAGGGCTCTGGTAATACTCAATCAACAGAGTCTTCATTCAATTCATTTAGAATTATAAAATGCCCAAACACTGTTTCTATTTCCCCTCTACTTCCAAGTTCCCCCAAATTTCCTTTAATGTCTTTTTATTTTATTATTTAATGGAAAAAATTATATTCATATTATTATTATTTTTTGTAGTTGACTCTCTTATTATTACTGTTGAGGAATCTCCCATACAACACGATCAATGTTTGCCATTACAAATTTTTTTTTGATTTGAAGTTTTTTAGAATTTGCTAGTTAAATAAGTGGATAATTTACTCATTTTTTAGGTCAAACCACCAATGTTTCTTTGACAAACACAATAAATCAGCAAGAGCCAACTCCCTCAATCACAATAGGAACTGAAGTGATAACTCTAGTGAGGTCACTTAGAATGGGTGAGGCAGTCACCCCATCATAGATAAATAATAATATTAATAGATTAAATTTGTATTTGCATATATTTTATGTTTTTAGATATATGTTTTTTTGTAGTCGACCCAACCTCTATTAGTAGACTGAGAAGTATGCTACCACCCCCACCACTAGTCTAGAGTCATAGAAGAGGAAAGAACATACCCCTCCTTGCACAAAGTAGAGGAACACAACAAATTTCAAATTTCCCAACTTTCTTGATTGGTGGTCTTTCGAGTGCATAGGGACTGACATGTTTGTAGTAGATTGATCTGGATGAAGAATTTCTTGGCATTAAAAGCAGGCCATTGGCTATTGGTTGATTTAATCCACATGAATTTATTCAAGTTTCTAATGTACCTTCACAAGTACCTTGTACCTCTTCCCCAGGCCTAGTTACCTCTTCCCCCCCCAACCCATGATAATTTAAATGTCTCTAATGATTCCCTTATTAATTTTTCCTTAGATAATATAATTTTTGATGATCTCCTTTGTAATTTTCAGGAGGGTATTATTGATGAATTTAATGAATTAAAACAATGGAAGGTAAGGATGAAAGCTCTTATCAAGGAAATAAATTCCCATTACCACAACCACTCCCAAAGAATGAATTTATTTTTCTTATTCAAAATGTACCCTCCAAGATTGATGTTTTATTCGAGCAAGCTCAATCTAGAATAATCTCTGTGGACAATACTTATAATGATAGGATTTTAGATATTATGATCAACAAATTAGAAACTTTAAATGGTGAAGCCCTACCATATTTCAATAAATGGGCTAAAGATATTGACCTGATTACCATTGCTCAAGCAGAGAAGGATAAAGCTGTGGTAAGTTTTCTTTATTTATAGCATGTAATTTGATTATTATAATACCTTCATATGTGCTTAACATATATATTATTTACTGATTGCAGGAAAAATATGAAAATTGAAGCAAGAAGCACATGTTCTTAATATGCATTTTAAAAATGCATGAAAAAGTATCTTTGTGGCTATTGCATTGAAAGAAAAGTTGGTTCTATTGAATAAACATAACAACACATTAAAGAAAATAATTAAGGAGCATGGTATGGATCCAAGCATTCTATTAAAGCAAAAAATAGATGAGGATCTTATAATTCTTTCAATAAGAGATGCATCGAAGGAGGAGACGGTGATTCTTGCATAAATTAATTCTACTGCAGATGATCTTCAGAAGGAGGGAGTGATAATCAATGATTTAGTTCCATAGGCATGTCAAGAAAGTGGGTTTTCCATGGGTGGGGATGGCAAACTTGGTGGGGGTGAGTCTCAACCAAATAAATGTTCATTTGTTTAAGTTATATTGTCGAAGATGATAGTTTGTATTGCTTAAAATTATTTATACCATGTTTATTTCAAAAACACTTGTTTTATTTAATGATAGTTTACAATTATTCAAAATGACAATTTCTATTGTTTAAAATAGTTTATACATTATTTGTTTGAAAGAAAAATGTTTTATTAAATGATAGTGTATAGTTGTTCGAAATACCTTTAGCTATATAATTTTAATATTTTTTATATAAAATGTATTGTTGTCAAGTCTATATATTGTATGCAAAAAAAGTAGAGTAAATATTCTATGGAATTATACTGTTCTACCATAGTTCTATTATTTGAATGCATTTTTATACTCTTATAGTAGTTGTAGTATTGAATACATTGTTATAGCATTATACTATTCTAGTAGTATATTGGAATGAATTGTTAAACTATTGTACTAGTGGCATTGAATGCTTTCCTTGTGGTGGATTTTGTAAATATGCAAACATAACTATAAGAAAAAATATTTTTGGTAGTAACATTTGAAAATTTTAGTAGTTGTAGGAAAAATAGCCTATTATAGAGTAAATATTCCATAGAATGATAGTGTTGTAGTAGTTGTAGTCTTGAATGTATTATTAGTGTTATATTTTTCTTGTAGTTGTAGATTTGAATGCATTATTACATTGTTCTAGTAGTTATTGCATTGAATGCATTGATTGTGTTGGAATTTAGAAATATTTCCTATATATTTGTGTAATGGTACTAATGTAAACATGTAATAGAATAATTATTATTACAATGTTATGTGTGTATTATATTTGTGTATCTGCTCTTCAAATTACTATTATAGACAATTAAGATAATGAAAAACAATAAATCTCAATAATGGGAGTTTTAATGACAATAGAATTGGTGTCATATGATGCACCGTGTATATATGTATAGACATAAGACTTGTATGCTTCAATTAATTCTATAATGAAATGCTCTATACAATGTTAATGACAATTATAATTGTTGCTTAATGAATGCCATGCATTGCAATGATAAAATTACTATTTAAAATACATAATTTTAATAGGACAAAAAAATATCAATTCAAATGTATTGAATAAGATTCATGATTGTAATAAATATGAAATAGATTATAGAAATTAATGTATTTACAAATTAAAGAATACAAAAATATTTCAAAAAAATTAAATGCTATACCTATCAAATTAAAATTTAGGTAGCTGAAACAATCCTCAATAAATTTGTTCATTGTAAGTGTGATTTACATCTACCATGCTAGTGTTGTATTTAGTCTCCGTATTCTCATCCTCTGTATTGGTAGTTGTATTAGTCACACCTCTTATTTCCACTAGAGAACTCCATATTACCATTGCTTTGTCATATGGAAAATTTTCCATAGAATATTGTGAAACATATAGTCTCAAGCAAGTCTCTAGATTTTTATCCAATCTGTTTCTTAGTTTTGACATCATGAAGGATAATGCACTAAAATCTCACTCATCTTTCACAGAACCCAAAATCATTGTTTGAACAAGTTCATATAATCTAAAATATTCACAAATAATTTCTTGTAATATGTTGCTTGGATAAAAAATTTTTCCATAGACGAGTAATGGCACCATTTTCTGTTGGGTCACTTAAACATTGAAATTGATCCATCATTGTAATCCCAAACTATGTTGACTGAGACATTAGTAATTTTTTTATTTAAAATACCATTAATATAAACTCCATTCACATCTAAAAATATACAAAAATGCATTACAATTATACCCATGTATTTGTGAAATAATGTGTTGATCTGTTCTTGATTATTAACATTGGAAAAATACCACATAATGTGAGTAATGTTTTTAAATCTATTAAATGACAGAACAAATATTTTGCTTTGTTAACTTCCCTATGATATTTATAAATAAACCTTGTCAAAGATGGATATTCCTAAAAAATTCTACAGGTAGGTTCATACATGGAAATCCATCTAGTTTCAACATCTTTCAATAGTTTCTTACCATCTATCACCCCAAATATTCCATTAGCACCAAAACACACCAACTTTGTAGTTATGGCATAATCATCCATTCTAGCTCTCTCCCTTAAATTGGATACAACCAATTTATGGAGATTTTTTGAATTACAATTTTCTACCATTTTATGGATAGCTAAAAGATGAGATTGCCTTGAATTAGTTTCAAAGGTTTACACATGCATGCAAACCCATGTTGTGTTGTCAACTACAATGACCTCATCGATGGATAGAGAGATAAACTATGATCTCTTAACACTTTCTTTCAAACTTTCCTTCTCAACAATGGCTAGACATTTTGCTATTTCTCAAGCATTGTTATCTGACCAATGTGACTGTGGAATATCCAGAAACCCATTATGTTGAAATAAAATTTTATGATCTACAAAATCATAAATGGGTCTTCCCTTTTTTAAAATGTGGAAAATTATAGAGAACTAAACATATTTTTCCTTAAGATTGGAGTGCATAACTTTTTTAAATTGTGCTTTGATAGTTCCCCCTTTCTCAATGAGATGTTTTTGTTACTTTTGATCATTTTCATATTCTCATGCATATCTTACATACATGCATTCTCATCTATTTTTCCATCTATGATTTATTTTTATATATCTATCTGGGTGCTTGACAGATATGTATATTTTCCCATAATGCTTCTCAATTGTGTTCAATTTAAGTTACATTCTATGATCTTTTCCAAGTTTCTAACTGCAAATTGTACATCTACATTCTATTGGAGGCCCATTACCATTTTCTAGTTCTATAGGTTCTATAAATAGAAATTTTTCAACCCAGTCAACTTGAAAAGACCTTACTATTATTCATGTACTTCTCTTCCTCTATCAACTTTTTTGAGTGGAATTTTTAACAAAATTAGGTGTCTAAAAATAATTGCATCAAATTAATTGAGCCACAATGTGATTAATAATGATGATGCCCATAACAAAGACACATATAAGGGAGTGAGAGACGATAATAAAGTTAAAGTCTTGGTCATGCCCCAAATAAAATAAGAAACCATAAAATTTAAATAATGAATTGACCATTTAGTGATAATGGATGACTAATAGAAGAAAATATGGATGTTGTGACTTGTCCAGCCCAATCGATAGCTAGAGGTGATTAATGAAAAGATTAGATAGATGATTATGTAGATGGTGATTGATAAATAGACCAATTAATGAATGATTTATGTTATTACTCAAATATTTGAGTGATATACTACTTGAGGATGATGAGAGACAAGAAAGATTTGATGATGAATGATGGGGAAAGAAGAGAGAGTGGTCACGCTAAACTCAAGCACACCATGTGACTGAGTACAGCCTACATAGTCTAAAAAGACCTCAGCCAATGTAATTAAGACTAGATGATAGATGTCAATATGGGCTAGAGGAGGAGGATGATAATTATTTTTAGACATGTTAGTTTTTATATAGAGGATGTGACTTAGATGTTAGACATGAAGATATAAGACTAGGATAAATGATGGGAGATGAGATGTTAGATGTTGATTACTAGAGAATGTTGAAAATATTGTCATTGATGTCAAAGATCTAGCATTATTGGTGATAGAGGCCCCATTGCATTTAATGTTATTTGTAATAGATATATCTTGGCTAATGTGAGTTAATATTTATTTAATATTAATGAATATATTTTTGGTTGCATATGAGACAAAATAAGGGCCCATGGAGAAGTCAAAGAGCCACAAGGTAAAGACAAAAGAAGGATGGGATGCATTTGCCCATGAAGAGTCATTTTGGGGAATTCCAAGAGTCACCAAGTGAAGACAAAAGAGTAAGAGTGCAATTTCTCATGAAAGGACACTTTAAGGAATATGAAAAGTCACCAAGATGAGGATAAAAGAGGGGAGGACATTTTTGATTATAAAGGGTCACCACATGACTTTTCAAAGGCTTGAATATGAAGGGTCATACAAGTTTGGCACCATTTTTCATGTGGATTGAAGGGTCACAAAGGGGGGAGGCCAAAGGTCATTTGGAAAGTTATAAATAAAGGATTGAGAAGCCATTTGTATATATGAAAGAAAGAGGTTGATTTGATATTGTATTATCTAGCTTAGAAGAGCAATTGTGAGAGTTGAATATGATTTGTATTTGTTATATCTAGCTTAGAAGAGAAAAGGTGAGAGAGAGGAAAGAGATGTTGTATTGAACTATCATTTGTTGATATAGAAACATTGAGAGATAGGTGTGTGGTGTACACAAAGGGGTTGGTGCTCCTATGGGTTGGTGCTCATGAATAATAGCTGGGTTGGTGCTCGATAAAGGGGTTTGGTGCTCCTGTGGGTTGGTGCTCATGAATAGTTTCTAGGTTGGTGCTCGGCAAAGGGGTTTGGTGATCCTATAAGTTGGTGCTTGCAAATATTGTTTGGGTTGATGCTCATTCATATACTTGAGATTGGTTTGCGTGGTTTTTCCCACATTGGGTTTCCATGTTATATCTGGTCTCTCTCTCTATCTTATGTGATGTTTATTGTTTGAGTTTTATTGCATATTTTGAATGTTTGATTAAGTGAAATTGATTAAGGGAAAGTTTTATAAGATATATAATATACTTATTCACCCCACCTCTCAGTATATTCCATGCTTAATAATTGGTATCAAAGCAGGTTCTTTTTTGAAAAAGTTTTACAGCTTGAAGGTAGATCAAGAAAGCACAAGATGGCCATACATAAAGGTGCCTCTGCAAGCAAAAGAATAGTTGATCAAGAAGAAGAAGAGGATGAAGCCAAAGTGAATATGGAAGGAGAACTCATGTGTGCCTTAGAAGAGTTGAAAATTATTGAAAAGAAAAATTGAAGATTGAAGCATCAAATCGATAAAAATTAAAAGGAGTCAAAGGAGATAATTGAAGATCTACAAGCGCACTTTGAAGAAGCCAAGAAAAATGAAGAAGATATAATGGCACTGTTGGAAATATCAAGAAAATAATGTGAAAGGTATGTTATTGAAATTGCCTCTTTAAAGAAGAGATTGAGAAAGCAGTCAATGATTCAAAATTTGAGAATAACACTAATATGTTGAATAAGATATTAGAAAGCCAAAAGGAAATATCAGATAAGACATGTATTGGTTTTGAAAAGAAGAAGAGCTATGTTGAAGCTCTTACAAATAAAGAAACAAGAAGGGAAGAAGTGAATAATACAGAGGACAAAGAAGGCTGGAAGAAACAAAGCTATAAAAGGCAATCAGGTCAGAGATCCACAAATAGGTCCTATTTTTATGGTTACTATTTTAACTGTAATGGATATGGTCATAAGAAATTAGAATGTAGAAAAAGAGCTAACAATCTCAAAAATAAGGAAAAGGAAGGTCATGTAGAGTCAAGCAGAAGCTATAGCTCTTTTACTCCTCTATCAAGCTTTGATGAAGAGACCATAATTTGTTACAAGTGTAACAACTTTAGACACATAGCTCAGTATTGTAGAAGCGTGTTTGAGTCAGTCAAGAAGGACCATATTTTTAGGGCTCCATTCATCAAGAAAAAGGTTCAGACATGGTAGAAGAAACAACCTGAAGGTTCTATGTTGGTCCAAACAAATTTGCATGCAAGAAATGAAGAAAATCCATGGTTTATTGATAGAAAATGTTCGAGGCACATGATAAGAGACAAGATCAAGTTCATAACCTTGAAGAAAATCAATGATGGCATAGTGAAATTTGGGGACAATAGTACTGCTAGAATTGCCAAAAAAGGTACACTAAGTTTAGATAATGGTAGTACTAAAATTGAAAATGTTTTATATGTAGAAGGTCTTATGCATAATATTTTGAGTGTAAGTCAAATGTGTGATTAGGGGCACACACTAAAGTTTTATGCAGAAGGTTGTGAAATTAGAAGAAAAGATTCAGATGTATTGATTACAGATGCTTAGAGAATAGGGAATAACTTATATATGCTATCAAACATCAAAGGTCAAAAATGTTGTTTGAGTTAGATTGAAGAAAGTTGGCTATGACACAGGAGAATGGGGCACATAAATTTTGACAATATTATCAAAATTTGAAAAAAGCAAGTAGTCAAGAATCTTCCAAAGATCATAAAGTAGTCACAAAGCAAGAAATTTGGGGACAATACTACTGCTAGAATTGCCAAAAAAGGTACACTAAGTTTAGATAATGGTAGAACTAAAATTGAAAATGTTTTATATGTAGAAGGTCTTAAACATAATATTTTGAGTGTAAGTCAAATGTGTGATCAGGGGCACACACTAAAGTTTTATGTAGAAGGTTGTGAAATTAGAAGAAAAGATTCAGATGTATTGATTGAGATGCTCAGAGAACAGGGAATAACTTATATATATTATCAAACATCAAAGGTCAAAAATGTTGTTTGAGTCAGATTGAAGAAAGTTGGCTAAGGCACAGGAGAATGGGGCACATAAATTTTGACAATCTTATCAAAATTTGAAAAAATCAAGCAGTCAGGAATCTTCCAAAGATCACAAAGCCATCTAACACGCTTTGTGGACCTTGTCAACATGGGAAGCAGGCTAGAAGGCGGTTCAAAACAAAAGAGTACTCGACCACTCAGATGTTAGAGCTTGTTCACACTAATCTATGTGGACCTATGAGGACTCAAAGTACTCAAGGTGATAAATATTTCATGTTGCTTATTGATGATTTTTCACGTACGACTTGGATAATGTTTTTAAAGAAAAAATCAGAAGCTTTTAGACAGTTCAAAGCATTCAAAGCATTACTTGAGAATGAAACTAATCTAAAGATTAAGTATCTAAGATCAGATCGAGGAGGAGAATTCATGTCAGATCAATTTATTGAGTTTTGTGAAGATCATGGAATAAAGAGACAGTATTCAGCAGCCAAAACTCTACAACAAAATGGAGTAGTTGAACAGAAAAATAGAACAGTTCAGGAGATGGCAAGGACAATGCTATATGAATCCAAGATAGCAAATAAATATTGGAGAGAGGTGGTTGGTAAAATAGTGCATATTTAGAATAGAGATTTATTAAGAGTCAATAGTGACAAGAATCCTTATGAGCTATGGAAAGATAAACCATCAATAGTTGATTATTTCAGAGTTTTTGATAGCAAATGCTTCATAAAGAGAACCAATAAAAAACTTGGTAAGTTTGAATCCAGAGTAGATGAAGGTATATTTCTTGGTTATTCTTGAAAAATTAAAGCTTATAAATGTTATAACAAAAGAACCAAGAAAATTATTGAAAGTACAAGTGTCAGGATAGAAGAAGATGGAACAGAAAAGATCAGTGATCCAGTAGACATTCCTGAAATCATTGAAGAGGAAGGATTTGAAGAATTAGATGAAGATGAGGAAAAGGAGAAGGAGAAAAAGGGCACCTAGACTCCATCCAAATATGTTCAAAAAAATCATAATGAAAGTGACATCATTGGGGATATAAAAGAAGGAATTCACACTAGAAGAATGATGGTAAGTGAATCTGAACAAGTTAATTTCTCTTTGTTATCCAAAATTCGGCCTAAAATTTTTTTAGAAGCTAGACATGATGAGCATTAGGTTAAGGCTATGGATGAAGAATTAGATCAGATAGAAAAGAATGATACTTGGGAATTAGTGCCTAGACCAAAAGATCACAATGTGATAGGAACAAAATGGGTTTATAGAAATAAGTTGAATGAAAATGGAGAAGTAACTAGAAATAAAGCAAGATTAGTATGTAAAGGATATGCTCATATTGAGGGAATAGATTTTGAAGAAACTTTTGCACCAGTAGCAAGGTTAGAGGCTATTAGAATGTTTCTTGCATATGCAGTATTTAAAAATTTCAAAGTGTTTCAGATGGATGTCAAATTTGCCTTCCTAAATGGGAATCTTGAAGAAGAGGTCTACATTGAGTAGCCTGAGGGGTTTATTCTCTCGAATATTAGTAATCATGTATGCAGATTGAAGAAAGCATTGTATGGATTAAAACAAGCTCCCAGAACTTGGTATGCAAGACTTGATAAGTACCTGCAAGATCAAGGATTCAAAAGAGGATTTGCTGATAGTAATATTTACATCAAAATAGAAAGTGAGCATCAATTGATTGTTGTGGTATATGTTGATGATATCATTTTTGGAGGAAATATTGAAAAGATGACAAAAGAATTTTTTGATAGAATACAAAAAAAAATTGAGATGTCTATGCTTGGATAATTATCATTTTTATTAGGATTACAAATATTTCAATCAAATAAAGGAATTTTTATATCTCAAAGTAAATATGCCAAGGAAATGTTGAAGGAATTTGGTTTTGAGGATTGTGTACCAGTTGGCACACCTATGTGTACAAGAAATAAGGTGAGCAAGGATGAAGATTCACCTATTATAGATCAATATTTGTATAGATCTATGATTAGTAGTCTTTTATATTTGATAGCATCAAGACCAGACATCATGCATATAGTAGGTATGGTTGCAAGATATTAGTCATCTCCAAGAGATAGTCATGTTTAGATGGTGAAAAGAATATTCAGATATATCAAGGGAACATTGGATTATGGATTATGGTATCCCACAAGTAAAGATTTCACTTTAGTTGCTTATACAGATTCAGATTGGGTAGGGTGCTTAGATGACAAAAAGTACAAGTGGAAGAGCTTTCTTCCTTGGTGATAGCTTAGTATAATGGCTAAGCAAGAAGTAGAACTCAGTATCACTTTCTATAGCTGAAGTAGAATATATTGCAGTAGTATTGTGTTGTAATCAAGTGCTTTAGATGAAACAAACTTTGGAAGATATCAAATTAAAGTATGATGAACCTATTTCCATTTTTTGTGATAACACAAGTGCTATAAATATTTCAAAAAATCTAGTAATGCATTCAAGAACAAAACATATTCCCATTAGATATCACTTCTTGAGAGAGCAGGTTGCAGATCAACAAGTTAAGGTGGAATATATTAGTACCATAGAGCAGATTGCAGATATTTTCACAAAGGCACTACCAAAAGACACATTTGAGTATCTGCGAGAGAAGTTGGGAGTAATTTTCTTTACTTCCTGCCACTGAAGTTTAGCATTAGTTGAGGGGGAGCTAAGTGTTAGCTCCAGGTAGGCCCTTTGCCATTGATGTCAAAAGGGGAGAATAATAGGTATAGGTACAGGTGCAAAAAAAAGTATAGAGAATAGGTATAGGTTACTACAGTAAGGGGGAGTTACTGTATATTCTTAGATGACAAGATGTGCAGGTGACAGGATGTGGTAGTTCAGGATTGAGGTTGCCATCAATGACAAAGGGGGAGATTGTTGGAAATATTGTCATTGATGTCAAAAGTCTATCGTTATTGGTGATAAAGGCCCCATTGCATTTAATGTTATTTTTAATAGATATATCTTGGCTAATGTGAGTTAATATTTATTTAATATTAATGAATATATTTTTGGTTGCATATGAGACAAAATAAGGGCCCATAGAGAAGTCAAAGAGCCATGGGGTAAAGACAAAAGAAGGATGGGACACATTTTCCCATGAAGCATCATCTTGGGGAATTCCAAGAGTCACCAAGTGAAGACAAAAGAGGAAGGGCACAATTTCTCATGAAGGGACACTTTAAGGAATACGAAAAGTCACCAAGATGAGGACAAAAGAGGGGAGGACGTTTTTGATCATGAAGGGTCACCACATGACTTTTCAAAGGCTTGAATATGAAGGGTCATACAAGTTTGGTGCCATTTTCCATGAGGATTGAAGGGTCACAAAGGGGGAAGGCCAAAGGTCATTTGGAAAGCTATAAATAAAGGCTTGAGAAGCCATTTGTATATATGAAAGAAAGAGGTTGATTTGATACTGTATTATCTATCTTAGAAGAGCAATTGTGAGAGTTGAATATGATTTGTATTAGTTATATCTAGATTAGAAGAGCAAAGGTGAGAGAGAGGAAAGAGATGTCGTATTGAACTATCATTTGTTGATATAGCAATATTGAGAAATAGGTGTGTGGTGTACACAAAGGGGTTAGTGCCCCTGTGGGTTGGTACTCACAAATAGTAGCTAGGTTGGTGCTCGACAAAGGGGTTTGGTGCTCCTATGGGTTGGTGCTCACAAATAGTTGCTAGGTTGGTGCTCGACAAAGGGGTTTGGTGCTCCTGTAAGTTGGTGCTTGCGAATATTGTTTGGGTTGATGCTCATTCATATACTTGAGATTTTTTTGCATGGTTTTTTTCCACATTGGGTTTCCACGTTATATTTGGTGTCTCTCTCTATCTTGTGTGATGTTTATTATTTGAGTTTTATTGCATACTGAATGTTTGATTAAGTGAAATTGATTAAGGGAAAGTTTTATAAGATATATAATATGCTGATTCACCCCCCCTCTCAGTATATTCTGTGCTTAACAGAGAGATGATTAGATGAGTAAGTAGAGGGTATATATAGGATGATACAAGGATTAGAGTAATGATTGGATATTAGATGAGTGGATTGATATGATTGATTTGATGATGGGATTAAGATGATTAGATAGTTATACATGTGAGAGAGGATATGAAAAATGATGAGCATAGTCCATTGTCAAGCCATCATTGTTGTAATAGGTATCATCATATTCTTATCAATCCATTTTAACTATATAACTAGGAACTTTTCCCCATGAGATACATATGACCAAGAGGAAATTGTGCCAAAGTGTATGATTATAAAAGGGGTAAATGATGAACTCTACATAGGGCACGTAAAAGAATTATTATAGATTTTTTTTGTCTCCACCATAACATCCTTATTCATTTCACCCTTGATGAAAGAGACATGATTAAAAATTAATTAATACTAATAAAATAAGATAAACATAGATAAGAAAACAAACATATGCAAATATATACATTAAAAAAATCATTTAAATAATTCAAACAACAAATATCAAAACACACAAGTATCTACCTGTAGACACATTAGGGTTAGTGTCTTGTCTATTATCCTAATGAGAGTCAATGAGATGATTGATTAGGTGATGAGTTGGACTAATTTGGTTGTGATAAAGTGAATTTTCATTAAGGTTATAGATTTGACAAGGGTATGGAGTTGAATTAGACTAAAGACTTGGATTAGGATAAGGTTATGAATAAGAACTTATATGTCATGATTAAGCTATAAAACAAGACAATATGACAAAATGATGAAATAAATAGGATATAAGATAATTAAGGATGCCAAGATGATATGTATGACTTAGGACATAGGAAAAGATAACCAAGATACACAATACATATGACAAGATGACTTAAGACAAGACAACTAAGATGTTTTTAGATTTTGTGGATTTTATGAGTTTTAGGGTTTTTTGAAATATTTCAATTTTTCAAGTCTTTTAGGATATGTATGTACAATATAAAAAGGTAATAATAATCCTATCAACCAAGATGCAGATGAAAGGAATGATGAATGGACTTAGACAATGCTCAAATAAGATGATAGATGAAGAAGAATAGACTAGGGATCACCAAAAACCACATTGTGAGGGAACCAAATGTCTAGTTGCTTGAGTGTCAATTAGAAGGTATGCCAAGATGATTCCATAAAATTTACAAAGACATATTTCACTCCTTTACAAATTTAAAGACTATAAGAAAGGATGGACACAATAGGATGCAAGATATGATGGTATATGATGGGTAGGAATAATGGACAGAGGGTTATGACATGGATGGGATTGATAATGGATGGATTTTTACCTCAAGTGTTGAGGTAAAATGTAGATAATAGACTATTTTACCATGATTCCAAAAACCAATTTTTATCATGGCACTTACTGAAGGTGCCAAAAGACTAGTTTTCATCATTGGAGAAATGATTATTTTTTACTTTTTAGACTTTTGGGCATCTCAATTTATCAACAATGGGTGCAAGATGCAGAAATGCATACACTTTAATGATATCATTCCAACACCCATTCTAGATATATGTGATACTAATATCATTTTCTCAATGATATATGTATTTATGTCTTGGTGACCATTAATTCTTGATTGAGACCCCTCCACACATCTAGACTAGGTGTCTTTGTCACCCCTATATGAGACAATGTTACTTAGGTTTGTGAGGTGTGGAATGGATGGATTTAGGGTCTAGATTTAATGGTGATGTATAACACTTGAATGGATGATAGGATCATGATAATAAGGTGTGATGAGTGATTAAGAAGTGGGACTAGCAGTCACACACATATTGGATATGTTAGATGTTCCACAATTGATTAGTGCCATTTGACAAAAGACTATAAGAGATCCAAGATACTTTGAATTTTTTGGTTCTACTTTAATCCAATTATTTTAAGGATTATCATCCATCTTGATACTACTTTTGGCATTTTTTTATTTTTTAAACTTGATTATATCTTGATTTCCCCTTGGTGCCTAAATTTGGGCTTCACCAGAAGAGATTAATATTTGACTCGATATATGAAGATTATATTGACTTTGATGGTCCCTTAGTTCCTTAATCAAGTTTTCACTAGGGAAAGATTCTGATTGATTAGGTCGATGGTTTGAATTTTTTTCATTTTTACTTGTTAGATCAAAGGTGATTTGATCATAATGTATGACTTTTTGAATATGGTTTTGGACCTTTATATTTTTGACACATGTTATATTACTCAAGGAAGAGTCCAATGATGTATGTTCATGTTCATCCTTATGGAGGAATGTAATTAAATGATCATTGATAGGAATAAAAAGATTATGATGGATGAAGGTGGGAGAGATGGTATGATGAGGTCAGTGGGTGGTGGTGAGGCAAGATGGTCCTTATAGGGGTTCTTAAGAGACCTAGTTTTTACATCAAATAAAATATCAATAAGATCAATAAAAGGATCACCATTACTATATGTAGTACACATATTCAAGGTAGGATCAAATTCATTCTAAAAATATTTGATTGATAAGGCATGTAAAAATTCCACTATGACATCATCATCCTGACTGGGATCAAAGGGTATGTCTTATGATTTTTTGTCATCCAGATTGGAGGTATATTAAAAATATAGGCATGGTTATGTTCTTCAATATCAATCAAAGATGATGAGTCTGATAAAATATCTAATTAGAATATTGGTGTTGAACTTGATCTTGAACCAAATAAGACTAGTGTTGACTTCAATGCTAACCTTGATGTATATGATGTGATACTACTAGTGGAGGATTCCTTGTCTAAAAGTGACCTCTCAACATGGGGTTTTTCATATGATGATAGGGATACAATGGATTCAATAAAGATAGGCCCATGGAAGAAGGAATCATAAGATAAGGGAGGACTAGGTTCATGAAAAACAAACTCATCTTTGATGGAGGATTTGTCAAAGACAGGGGGACCATGGAAGATGGATATGATGTCTTAACCTTAGCTTGGAAATATAAGGGGTTGATAATGATTTAGAAAGGAATCTTGGCATCCCTCTTATTGTTCACCCTTGGATGTAGAATCATCTGATTCATTTTCAATTTCTATGTCACCATGGTCGATGAGTTCTTGGACATAGTTTTGGAAATTATGACATTGATTAATGGCGTGCCCCCATGTCTGGTGATATACATAGTATTGGTTAGATTTATACTAAGAGGGATTAGGCTTGGTGGGATGAATATGTCATATGGGTGGATAGACAATCATGTAAGTGGCAACAAGTTTGTGGAAGAGGGATTTGAATGATCTAATAAGAGGAGTATATGGCCTTTATTTACTTTATGACTTAGATGATGAAGCATTAGACTTATGTTCAAATGGTTGTTGATGTGATTGGGTGGATAGACTAGTATTATAAGGTTTTTCTAAGGTAGAATTCCCTTTTCTAGTGTAGGAAGGGGTAGATGACTGGCTATTATTGGTGGATGGAGTATTTGAATGGGATTGGGTAGCATGAAGACTAGGATTTGACTGATGTAAATGGGTGTAGACTAGAGGTAATTTTAATTAGACATGGTCAAAGTCTAGAAGATTAGGGGTGATAATCTTAAGGAGGTAGGAAAGGAGTACATCCCTATTGTCCATGAGGTATTTCTCAATCAGGGTATCAACCAAATATTTTTTGGATGCCATGGATCAAGATGGTAAAAAGTACAAGTGATGTGGTTCATTGGCCCCAATAAAAAAGTGTAGAGGATTGAATGGAAATATTGAGGGGTGAAGATGGGATGTGTGGAATAAATTTAGACAAAGGATTGTTTTACTTTGATCTCAAGTTTGAATAGATGTTTAACATGATGTGATGTTTGATGAAGTAAGACAAGATCAAGTAGACCAAATTAGGACATGAGATACATGTTGATGATTTTGACTAGATTCAATTGGTTGAGCTATGATAAGATCTAAGGTTTAATATGGGATAGACTAGCCTAAGGGACATGATTTCATCTAGGAATGACTAGATTAAGACTAGTGCAAGACTAAAATTATTGGCTTAAGGAAGATTAGATGATGACATGATTAGATTAGGATAAGAGGATGATAGGATTGGATTCAAATTTTATGGAACATAAGTAATATGATAGTAAGGACCCTAATGTAGAAAGAGTTGTTTTCCAACATAGATGAGGACAAACATATGACTATAGTCTTGAAGGGATGACTAGTATTGACAAGGGATGACAAGGTAAAGATGGGTTGGAATATTTCTAGTCTAGATTATATATATAAGGGAGAAGGTGACTAGGTAAGATAAGGTCAATATAAATGATTGGTTTGGAATAAGACCCTAAGGTTGAATAAGAAAATACAAGGTGATATAAGGATATGGTGAGAAAAGGACTAGGATGTAATTGGTTATTGATAAGGTGGATTTTAATATTAAGTGATAAAGATGACATTAAATAAAATTAATGTTAAGGCTAAGTGAAGAGTGTGAGGTTAGACTATGATAGGATGATGGAAGGATGTCAAGATAGGATTAAGGTATGTAAGTGATGGGGGTATGACTAGTGATATATGGATGAGACTAGACAAGGATGTGACTAAGATGAGAGGTGTGATGAGAGATAGGACAAGATGCAAGATGAGATAAGCTTAAAAATATGTACATGAATGTATAAAGAAAATATTCATAAAAGGTTATACATGATCATATGATGATGAAATAAGGATTTACAAGATGATGGTATATGAAATAAACCTAGATAGGTGTGTATAGGCTTGGGTAAAAGGAATACTTAGCTCACAAACAACATTGGCCTAGCACAACACTCACCAAATCAAGAAAACCTCAAACCTATCACTAAAAAACTAAATTAGGACTATAACTTGATAACTGCACCATCTAATGGCTTTACGAATGAGGTTGTAGGCTGGTAATGCATTAAAAAATATCCCAAACACTTTCAAACCCATTTTCACATAACAATCACTTAGGATCTGATACTAACTCTGACAACAAGTTGTGTGTTATGACCAATAGTTCTATTCCTAGCTAGACAATGTTTTTTTTGGGGCATCCCTAATATATGCTAGGTAGGTGTGGCCCAAATCTATGTAGGGTGTTATCTAATGCTTCAATTATATAATTAACTCTTTCCTTTCATGAAAGACATGTATGGGGTTAACTGCTTGGCCTAATGATAATTTCCCTAATTTTTAGACTCTACCAAAACATGGAATGTGGTTGAATGCGTATTGATTGAATTCATGTCACCAACTCCTAAAACTATGGAAAGTGTATGGGGATGAATTTCACATCACATTTCACCCTATAAAGTAAAATGTGAGGGTTTGTTAGTGGTATTTGATCCTCTGATACTCATCTATAGAACACGGGGAGGAGAGCATACACCACTGTAACCCTTAGGTACAGATAAGCAGACAAAAAAGTTGATTAACTAATTAATTAAGTGTGATATATAATAAAAATATATAATATGGTCTTAAAAATGACAAAATATTTGACAGGCAACCTAAAATGCAAGTGATTAGTAGTTTCAATTTGGTAAATCTTGAGGGGTAATTGTAAGACAAGACGTTAAACAAAAATATGACCTACAATATAAGATGGTCAATAGTCTTAAAAAATAAAAAATTAGCACCAATTTTACCCTTGTGAAAATTTGAAAAAAGGTTAGTTTAGTAAGCCTTAAAAAATACTAAATTTTTTTGCATGTTTTACACTATAACTCTTTTGAATGAGGGGCTAGGATATGGAGGACAAGGGGTAGCACCCCTTGTGGGGTTAAGGGGTAGAACTCCTTATGGGGTGAAGGGGTAGTGCCCCTTGTGGGGTCTGGATGCTAAAATCAATTTGGGACTTGAGAAACCCTTGGAATGACTAAAAAATCACTAAAAAGGTGCTAAAAATGCACTCAAAAGAGAAACTTTTGAAGATAAAAAAGAAGGAAAAATTGTTACTATAGGAAGCAAAATCACTTATACACAATTAGAACATAGTTAGACTTAAATCAAAATTTATTGCATCAAGTCAAAGTCACTTATGATAATTCAAAACTATAGGTATAGACAAGCGATAATACAAATTGTAAGTAAATTATCATGATTATTGGGCAGTTAGTTCAAAATCATTTATAGAATTTGTAAAATCCCAACTAAGAAGCAAAATCCTAGAAACACATAAGCGATTTTGAAATGCCTAAAATAGACTATATTGAAATTATATGTGCTATGTTATGTCTGATATGTATAGAATTATAGATATCTATAACAAATTATGCTAATTAGTATTAAGAATGATTAATTAAAAAGGAACAATTTATATGAAATATGATTGTCAAAAACATAGATACAGTGTCAAAATCACAACTACCAAGTCAAAACTATGATTTACTAGAGATGATTTTTAAAACTATACAAAAAATGAGTTATTATATATTCATAGAGACTAAATGATCTTAAAAGGACTTTGTCTGAGTATGATTTTACCTAGTTATGATATTTACACTAGTTCTTAAGACTTACGTAGAATTTAATTAAGTTTGATGAAAATCATAATTAGGAGTCAAAATATTAACTTGATAAAAGCAATTTTACTTGAAATTTTGAGATCTTATGATTTTGGTTTGATAGAATTCTTTCCTATTTATTGCAACTAGCTAGGTTATCTAGAGAGTAAAAATCATAGAAAAACTAGATTATAATGTCTGATAACTTGATTAGACACATTTTTTGACCTAAATCAAAATCACAACTGTAATGTGCAAAATCAAAAATGAAAAACAAATTCACAACTAAAATGTGCAAAAAACATAAATGAAAATCAAAATCCCAAATCCAATGTGTAAAATCATAAATATGAATCAAAATCATGACTGTTATGTTCAAAACCATAGATAAGAATAAATATCAAAGATTATGAGAAGCGATTTTGAATATCAAGATAAAAATGACTAATTTATCCTAACAACTAGTGGTTAGGTTGGCAATTTATGACAAAATTGCCACTATCAAAGGCAAAATCACCACAACCTTTTACAGATCAAAATTGTAATTCACCTAGAAAATGATATTTTTGAAAATTTGAGCCCAAATTATTTCTAAACTTGACTTACGAGTTGAATTCACACACTTTACAAACACCAAGTCAGTCGAAAAAGAGGGCTCCCACCGTGGTCACCAAATGTGAGATATAAATTTTGAGCAATTGAATTTTATTATGAAATTTAACTAAAATTACTTAAAATATAATTCTAGTTCATAATTTAGATCAATAGATCATATTAAACACAAATAAACATTAAAAACCAACATTATGAATCTAAATCTAAAGATCCAAACAAGATTCAAGACACTAAAATGATCAAATGCTTATGGATTATCTTTATAGTCTCATAATTTTGATAGCATATGATTGGCTTGATTTAAGACTTAGATTGGATGATTAGTTGAAAACATACCAATGGATTATGATTAAAATATTGGTATGAAGGCTCATGAAATTTCTAATTGGTTCAATAGAGGGTGAGCTTGATTTAAATAAGCAAGGGAGGGAGATTTTATAATGAATTAAAAATTCATTGGAAACCTATAGAGAAGAAGACTCTAGGGAGAAAGGAGGGAATTCTAAGGAATTTAAAATTCCTTATAATTATGTAGAGAGATAACTCTCTAAAAAAGGAGAAGGGTGGTGGAGGATAGACACTACATATGTGGCAGAGCGTATGAGATAGGTAGATAGGTTTTTAGGAATTTTAAAACAAGTGGGCATGGGTAGATGTATTAAGTAAATGGGATGTTAATAAGAGAATAAATGAAGGGATTAATAATAGGTGGGATATTAAATATGGAGAGGGGACTTAGATAATTTAATAGGATGGGGTTAAATGGGCTATGTTAGGTGGAATAGTGATAAGAGGAATTAATTAGTGGACTATTAGATGGAATTAGCAGGGAATAGATGAGATAGACAATTAATAGATGAAATTAGTGCTGAATAATAATAACATTAGTGAAAATAAATGAGGTGAACAAATTTATGTGCATACATAAAACATCTAAAAATCCTTCAACCACCTAACCTTGCTGATATAGTCTTGTTTGGTGTCTCTTTGGGCCAGATGTTCTACAAGGTATGAGGGTGGTTTATCTTGAATGATATTTTATTATTTAAAATAAAACTAGTCAAGGCAATGATCCTCATTATTCTTCATACTTTGGATTACATTACAACCTAATGATCAAACCAAAAATATCATCTTTTCCTGAGATAATGCATGCAAGCTTGTAGGTTTCTACTATAGGCATAAAACCTACTTCTCTTGTCATATGATAAAATCTCTTTATATTCTATGACTTTTAAATATCTTTGAGGGTAATATGAATATTTTTTAAATATTTGAAAACCCTTTTTCTCATGAGTATCTATGAAATAACCCAAGATTGATGATATTGAAATTGATGCCTACATGATTGTACTTCTTCACATTTGATTTTTGAACCTTGAATTATCACAATAAGGCTACTTGGAGGTAATAAAAAAATTGAGAGGAGGTAAAAAGGGGAAGAAAAAGTTTGATGATATCACTATGAAGGTATTCAATTTATTCAAACTACCCTTTTCCTCTCAATGACCTCAACAAGGTTTGCTCTTTCTTGAGATCTATAATAGTCTACTAAGTGCATGATCATAGTTTATTATTCACCATTAAGCCTATTTGATGCTTGGATAATACTTGAATAAAATTGAAAAATTTGAGAGAGACATTTTATTCCATTATTATCAACATTTTTATGACTAAAAGCACTTCAACCTTTCCTCATACTTGACTGCCACACTGAAATAGTTATAAGGCGTGTTTCTCTTGTCAAGACAATCATATGCATAGTGAAACATGTTGTATTTGATAGTTGAAGGTGTCATAAGGTTGTGTGTGTGTGTCTATATATATATATATATATATATATATATATATATATATATATATATATATATAGAGAGAGAGAGAGAGAGAGAGAGAGAGAGAATCACTGAAAGATGAAAACATACAAAATCAACCCATACTCTAACTTCTCAAATTGGTCTGTAGCTCTTGAAAATGGAGATTTTTACCTATCAAAACTTTAACATGCCAACCAAATTCTAGAGAATGGTTTGAGATAGATATTAGAGTCCTAAATTATCTCATGCAATCATCCATTTTCACCAACGAGTTTAATAATGACTTGAAACCATTGAAAAGTGAGCCTACTAGGTTTGAAGTAATTTTTTTACACCTTAAATTCTTAATGATTATTCATAAAGCTAAGGTATTTTAATCAGAAAACTAATGGCATAAATTATAAGGGTAATAGTGTCCCCTTGTTTGACAAAAATATTTGGATCTAACTCTCTCTCCTCTGAGTACTGATGCAAACATGTTTACCATTCTAAGGCTACCAAAAAGACCTAGAAAACCCAATGAAGAAATGGCATAGGTTTTTTTTTTTCATGTTTAGCTCTACAACTCCCTCTTTTTCATGGGTTTGGGTCTAAAGATATTAGGAGGATTCTTGGAGAGGTTTTTACATTTCCCTACAATGTGAAACCTCTAAAAATTGAACTCCATGAGTTTATTTTCTTATGGAATCTTCCCGTTCTACCTTCTTGAGCTATTAGAGTTGATGAACCAGGTGATCATGGAGCCTTACCTGGCCTATACAGATGTATAACAACATGCCAAAGAATTTTCATCTTCCTTCATCTTGCAACTTCCTCTTTATATCCCATTTTAACATTAGAAAATGATGTTTTGGTGGTTATAAAGAGGTTTCAACATTATAAAAGTAGCATCAAAACATTTTGGAGAATATGTATAATCAAGTACATATATCATGGCATTTCACAAATGTTAAATGACTTAAAATACCCCTATCCAATTATATAAACCTTCACATTTGATTTTTCCTAGTTAGTCTCATATTACATTGGAGTATGTCATAATACTAAGACAAATAAAATACCTTAATATTTACAAAACTACCTTAATTTATCCAAATTACTTGAAAATACAATGTAATCAACTTAATAGTTTTGATCCTTACTCTATTTTCTTGGATTGAAACACATTTATCCTTGGGGGGTCACCATTCTTCTTCTTTGATCATGGCTCAAGATTGACTTTGACTTCACACACAAACCTTAAATTTGTCAAACTTACCTTAATATATGTTAAACACATGAACAAGACTATATTGAATGACCATGATGTCAAGACTAAGCGATTTGACCCTAATTTCAACTAGATCATCCTATAAGGATTCGTAAACTACCAATAATGACATAATGCCTATCATATTAAGACTATCCATGACCAATACAAGACATTTGTGATGGTTATCAACAAATTTAAAATTATGATGACAAAATTTTTGAATTATACTCATCAATGGTGGCCAATTCTGGTTAATAGGTACACCAGTCATATGCAATACCTTGGATTTAGTATATGAGAGGAGGGCCTTAGATTTTTGGGCTATAGGATTAGATAGATATGATGAGTGAGAGTTAATAATACATTTATTTAATGTATATATTGACCATTTAGAATATTTGGAAGCCATTATTGGACTTTTGTTAGATCAGGATATTTATCACAAGTCAAATGGGAGAGTTTCCTTGTATATTATAGACCTATGCCATTTTATGTTAGAGCATGGTACATTGTATGATTTAGGTTATGTGATTTGGGTATAATTATATAATGAAGTGTATTGTATTTTATCTAGAGGCCAACAAACTATGGGGTTTGTTATGTTTTGGGGGAGTTGTATTTATGGATGATTCTTGATGTATAGGCTAACAGGGTTGCCCATTATCATGGATGATTCCTTCCCATGAGTGTAAAGGTGGAAATAGGACCATGTGATGTATTATATTTCACACCCACCATATTTATAGATAGTATAGCATGGAAAAATTATCCATCAGCTATATTGGAGCACTATGAATGCCTCGCCATCATGGATATCCACTATACAAGCACATGAACATGTGAGGATTACAGGGCATTACCCATTGTGGGTAGATCCTCATACATGTTATCATGTACCAAGGAATATTAGTTTCCAACACCCAATCATTCTTCTATTGGTCCCAACATTTTCCACTCAACATGTTAGCGAGTGTCTCAGTGTGGGAGGTGAAGGGTTACTTATTATATGGCCCCATCATCCTAGGGTGGTAAAATGATGGTAGAGATGAAAATGAGGAGAGCACATTACAGGAAGAGAAGCAATATTAGTTTCTCAACAATAAAATAAACCATTATTACCATTACAATTATAGATAAAATAACAAGTAAATCTATAACCATGGTTAGAATCATAATTATAGCTATAATAGGGGGATCCTATAGCTTATCTAACACCTATTTGGATGATAAGGAAATGGGTATGTTGTGATACATGACATGCTTATGTCATCTATTTGGGATATTATATAGGTTTCACACCTCATCAGATCCATGGCAGCTAGAAGGTGATAGGTGGCCAAGAATATGGTACTATTGTGGGTGAGTAAAATGTGTTATGTTGATTATTTGTGTTTTACTTGGATTTATAGAGATATATTCTAGATAGATGTATGAGGTTTAGGTTTTATATGAGATTTTATGATATTTTAGTTTGAATTTTATAGATTCTATGATAGAGGAGGTCTTATGGAGTACCATGGTGGAACTACACACCATGATATCCTAGATGACATGTTGCCATGACATGATAATATGTAGTTGATTAATCATTTGGTGCCTTCAATCTAGGCATTTGTTAGCTAATTTAGACTTGTTAGGGAGGCTTCCCAAGAGCTATAGAGAATATAATATGTATCATAGGTTGCAACACCATTAATATTTGGCAATGTAGATTTGTAGGTGTGGGAGGCATTAGCTCAGGAGATATCCACTCACTTATCTACAACTAGTTAGGTGTTTAGATTATAGGTCCAAGTGATCAATTTATAGGGGTAGGTCCAAGGGATACATTCATAGACATGGTCCCTATAATAGATTTAGTAGAGTGGACAGTGTATACAAGCCTCTATGGGTAGTGTAGCACATCCTCCACAAGATGGACAAGGTGTACTTCATCCATATATCTAATTTTTTACTATATCGTATCATTTTTATTGTGATATACAAAATTTTGAGCCCCACACACACATATATATGTATATGTATATGTATATGTATATGTATATGTATATGTATATGTATGTGTATATGTATGTGTATGTGTATATGTATATGTATGTATGTATGTATGTATGTAGATATAGATATATACATACATACACACATGCATGCATACATACATATACAAATATGAGTTGTAATATGACTCATGGATATTATCTATGCATTTATTTTATTTCTAGCATGTGTTTATGATTTATTATTCCATGGAAAAAATAAATGATGTATGTCTTACTATTTTATAGAAAATGTGTGGTAAAAAATAATAATAATAGTAATGTAAAATGAAAAAATGAAATAATTGTAAGTATATATGAATTGTAAAATGGAATATAATGTACATGGTAAAATGAATGTAACACACACCACAAAGGATGAGATATGTAAAAAAATGTATGTAAATGAAATAGATAAATGAAAAATTTTAAACAAAGATGTAAGTAAATGAAATATCACTGAATGATAGAAACTGCATACAAAGATATGTAAAATAAATATCTAAAATATGGATAAATGAAAATAGGTGAAGCTCTAAAAGAGTGATCACTCAAACTCAGTGCTTGTGCTAGTATGCAGTGTAACAAAGTATGACCATCTAATAACCTAGTATGGATGATAATAAGAGGATGTAAAGGGAACATGTGTATTTTTTAAGGAAATTTTGGTCCTATCCAAATTCTTACACTACAACTCACAAAATAAAAACCAAAAGGTGTAAGTAGGAAATGTGATCAAGTATGTGATTAACTAAAAGAGATATCCATCAAAGGGAATGTTGGGGATAATATGATGTAAATAATTATTTTTAGGTGCCACATGGGTGATGTGAAGATCCTTAGAAAAAATGAGACACACTAAATAAGTATGAAAGTGCTAAAAATTATTGACATCAAGGACCTAAGACACTTTAAATAGTAAACATGAAGCTTGGGATAATAAGTGAATTACATAGATCATTCCATGAAGGATATATGCATTAAAACTAAAATGGTCTTCCCTTCCCATATCATTTTACTTGTTCCTTGTGGTCCTTTATAGAGCTTTCAGTCTATAGTAAAGATTAGGTACTTGTGTGAAAAAGTGCCAATCTACTAGCCTATCATAACCCAATGGAATTCAGCTTTATCATGAGGCTAACTATGGAGTTTAAGCTTCAAATAAGATAGGAAATGTTCTAAATGAAGATAACATATTTTGGTATGATTTGAATTTTAATATCATATTTTCCTTTTAATCATTTACTTTTATTTTTGATGATATTATTTTTTTCTTTTTATGGATTTTCTATTCCTCCTCCATATGGATTCAAAAAACCAATCATGATTGAAATAAGTGATGAACACAAGAGAGATTACACTAGGTCACTAGAGGTTAGTAATAAATACCATGGTGTCTAAGATTCCTATACTTTCCCACAAGTTTTCAATCTCAAAATTGACCTATGTGTGCCTCTAATGAAGGTAAATAAAGAGGAAATGGGTATCATAGAAGATCCATCCATGTAATAAATGACACAATGATGGGTATACTTATAGATGATCACAAGGATGTAAAGTAGTATTATGAAATTGGTGTGAGTTATGCTATTATACCCAAGTCTCTAGGAAACTATAATATTATACAAAATATCTAGCACAATTACTAATGAAAGTAGTGGTCATCCAAAAATAGGGGGAAGATAAATGGTTTTTGAAATTATCACAAAAAGAAAAAATATAAGTATAATAAAGAAGACCCAAAGGTATACCAAAGCTCTACTATCAAAATGAAGTCCAAAATTAAGTACCAAATGATTTGGTCAAGGAAATATTGGTGTAAATAATATGTCATAAATGTAGATTAAATGCAGAGAAATAAAGTACCGAAATGAAATTGAACCATAATGTAAGTGAAATTTAAACAACAAAGTATCACAAATGCTTAAAATTAAATGTAAATATCAAATCCAATAATATGATAATGTGAATAATAATATGTTATGACACAAATGTGTTTTCACAAATGGTGACATATATCAACATACATCATCAATAACATCATATAAGTCCTTCTGTATCTTAAATCTAGCTCTAATCATAGTCACATCTATCTTCATAGAGATTCATGTGAGGTATTCCTAATTCATGATATTTATGGATAAATTAGGATAATTATAACAATAATGAGGAGGGCATGGTGCTTCCGTGACAAGGAAATTTAATGTGAGGAACCTACACTAATGTGTGATTGATATCCTCTAATCTAAAATAAGGCACAGGATGAGGAGAAGGTTGAGCATTCATTTGAGAAATACCTTGATAATTCTACTAAGAAGAAGAAGTTATAGGCATCATAAAATCATGAAATAATTTTGGATTTATATACATCTATTTATATGATGTGTAATTCATTGATGCCAAAGGAAATAAACTTACCCATAATTTGGGACATACTCTAGAGATATCTGAGTAGGTATCAAATTCTTATTACTATAAGGTTGAATTTCTTCAATATGAATAACATAAATTTAATGTCTAATATCTTAGTAACATGATGAAGTATGCATAGTCATGTCAAGAAAATAATAAGTACACCAAGGATTAACTAACTAAGAAGGTCGACTATCTATGGTAGGAACAAATTTTTGTGGTTGTTGGTGTGATATGAATCTCTAGTATGCTTGAAAATCCTTGGCCCAACGAGTTATTATTTTTAATCTCATAATATGGTACATATTCCCATTTTCTAGGTGGAGAGTCGTGCATAGTCATGGGTAGGACATTGTCAATTATATCATCATTATCCAAGATTCTAAGAGTAACATCATGAGTAGGCTCTGTAGTAATAAAAAATGGCCTTAGTGTGAGTTAGAGTAATGTGAATGACATCTCAAGAAGAAGGATGCTCAAATGTTCATAGAATATTGAAAATAAGTATAGTTTTGTCATGGCATGATCAAGGAGCATACTCAAAAGATGCTAAGAAGTGACTAGAGTATAATGATAAGAATTTGGTACTTGTTCCATCTCAGACCTATGAACATCAATGGAAAAAGAAAGTTTAGTATAAGGATAAGGAACTACATCTATTGAGTGAATACAATTAAATGTAAAGTAAACTCATAAGAATGTTTTATGGAAGATAGATAATGAAGGATTTCTATGTTCTTGGCTTGAATATAACCAACTAAGAATGGGTCATCTAGAGAACATAAATCATCATAACTAGGTGTATTAATATTGATATTGCAGGAATAAACTACTCTATCTACTGAGGAAGAATGAAAAAATTATTGTTTAAGCATGACTATTGAAGCGGGAATTTTTCCAATTCAATTCTATAAGGAATGAGGCCACAAAAATGGGTAATTGAATGATAATTCTATAAGGGAGATTCAATGTTTTTATCTTAAGATTGATCTCATTAGCATCATCATCATTAGAATCTAGTATGTTAGGAGGTATGTTTCCCATAAATTTGGGGTGTCCATTGCAACCTCGAATATAATAGAATAAGAAGATAATTAATACATTGATATTCACAAAATGAGACACTAGGCAAAGGTTCAAGCATATGGATTTAAAAAAACACATATTATTTAAATTATTCAAAATTCTAATGGTGTATCTTATATATATCACCATTTTGTGGAAATTATACACACTGGCATGTAGAATAGGTGATGGCTCTTATGCAATATGTTTAGGGTCAGCCAAATAAAATGTTATACGATAGTGTAAAATTGAAAATCATGACCTTAACTCTAACTATGATGTGAGGTACCATGATGGGTAAAAAAACACAACCAAGAGGAAGCATTTATCTTCTATCATAACCTTGAAATGTGCTTTGGTAGAATTAAGGTTGCATTCTATGTATCGAAGAGTCTTAATGAAGTCAAGGGAAGTGACACAAGTATCAGATCCTTCATCAATCAAATAACACTTGAATTTAAATATCACCTACTTAGACACTAATGAATAGAGGAGGATCATCTGCATGAAATAATATTTCATCAAGAATCATAGAATTAATATGAATCTTAAGTGAAATATAGGCATCTAAAGTTTTATTAACTTATATGGACATATATTCAAACTATTGAAGGATATTATCCTTGTACCTAGACAAGGTGGGTTCTTATCCTATAGGGGGATGTTTATGGATGTTAATTTTGAATAAAATTTACATAAAGTGATTATGATGATGAGGGGAAGTCCTTATGATCTCAAAAAAATGAATTTGAGAGGGGAGTTGAGAGAGTTCTGCAATGGGGTCCGACTCAGGTAAGTGAAAGGACATAACTCCATTGAGATAAAGGTGGGTACTATTGAATCAACTCAAGTGGGGGGATAAAGTACACTTAAACTGAGTAGAAAATAAATTATTATTTTTTAGATCAGTTGATGTAGTTTGGATGGATAGATAAAACTACATCAATATCATCGATGTAGTTTAGTTATGAATAACAAACTACATCAAGTTGGTTGATGTAGTTTGTTACATAAAAGAACTAGAAACTACATACATTGAGTTAGTCAATGTAGTAGTTTGCAATGAAGTGGTAATATTGGACTACATTGAGTTAGTCAATATAGTTGGTTGGGTGATACAATGATACTAGACTGGATAGAGTTATTTGATGTAGTTGTTTAGGGTGAAGTAATGATACTAAAATGTATCAAGATAGTTGATGTAGTTGGTTGTTATCTAGGAAGAGATGATTGTATCGAGTTGGACAATGCAATAGCAATAGGTGAGTGAAAATTAATGGGATATATTAGATTTGATGATATAGTAGTGGGGGGATTATTAGGATATCTCAAGGTGTTTGATATAGTTTGACATGTTGTTATAAAATGTGATTATATCAATCTAGTTGATATAGTCATAATATATATTGGGTTGTTGTTTTTATGTACTCAACATCTAAGAATTGATATGGATATGTGACTCGATTAGTTCTATAAGTGGGAAAATTGTTATAAGTAGAATATGGATAAAGATAAATTTAATATACTGCATGCCTCATGTTTTTCACTTTGACCACATTTTCATCATTAGTTAAAGATTAAATATCAACCGATGCTTCAACAACATTGGATGTAAGTGGTGGGGTAGTATTAGATTGATGGTTTGGAAGTGGATATTTATAGATGATAAGGTGAGGATTAGGATGATTGAGAAAATCATGCTTAATTTTTTAATCATGGGCTTTAGCTACCTTGTCATAGCCTTGTTAACATTCATGTATCATGGTTTCATGATCTAAATTAGGATCAATAAAAAACTCAAGAGAGAATTCCCTAAGTTGTCTACATGTTTCTTGAGAATTTACCCAACTTGTGTGATACCAACAAAAATTTTGTGGATCATACAAATTTTTGGTAGGGAGATTAGGGTCAAGTTATTTTACTAAAGGTTTAGGAATATGTGTATGGATTTTTAGTAAGGAAAGAGGTTTTTAAATGTCAACTTTGTTTACATGTGATGATAAAAAGGGAAGAGGATAGAAAATAATTTCAGTGAAAGGTTAGGAAAGATCCATCTCTTTAGAGCCACTGGGAAGAATAACATTGATGAAATGTATAGAATCATAAGTGTTTGTAACACCATTATTGGTAGGATTTTTATTTTTAGATCTCACAAGCATACAAGTTATTTACATAGGTTGGGAAGGCTCAAACTTTATTATGAGGAAATCTTGGAATTTAGATTGATCAAGGGATTCTTCCAAATAAAATTGGGAGAGAGTGATAAATCCATATTAGAATTTAGGATGGAGAGTGTTAGTAAACAAATGGAATAGGTTATCTTCCAACATGTCGTATTTGGATTTGTTAGATAACTATTTCAAACACTTAATAAAAGTTTGCATAGTTTTAGATTCCACCTATTTACAATTGATGAAAATGGCTAAACTATATTTAGGAATATCATTAGTTTAACATATCTAAACCAATGCATTAACTATGTCTTTTAAGCTATAAATATTTTAGACTTGAGTTTATTGTACCAATATAAGCCATCACCTAAAAAGGTTTTGGATAGAATTTTGGTAACAAAAAAAGTATTTAGCTTAATCCAATATTTTTTTAAAGTTACCAAAAGCTTTCAAATTTAAAGTGGGATTAGTAGATACATTATGGGTGATAGTATGAGTGATACCACATATGTCTATGTTTGAAATTTGAGGAATTAATGGTTCATTTTGAATATGTTTGATGACTTTATTAAGAAGTGGGGATTGAGGAATAACATTACCCTAAGAATCTAAAGGGTGGGGGAGGGGAGGGGCATTTGGATTTTTCACTCCCAATTGGGGTTTTTGATGATTAATCTACAATTTAAAGAGTGATTTTGCAATTGCATCATTTTTTTAGAATTATAATTTTGGAAGGTAGCCGTTTGATTCATGGCTTACAACAAGATTTGATTAGTATTAAGAGATTTAAATAGTAAAGGCAACTTAAGATGAACTAATGATAGAATTAAAATGATTATTAATATGGGAATTTTGAGTAATCCCATTAAAATAAAGTCCTACCATGTTAGTGGCAATTCCTAGCATGGTGGAAGAAGAATACATGGAAGAAGTCCTATATTGAATCTCCCCAAGTCCTATAAAAAACTATGTGTACATGAAGAGGGACATCCTATGTGGGGTCCCATCATGAATTTATATATTAATATAGGATCTTTTCCATTATTTTGGGGTTTTCATTAATGAAGAGGATCATTTTGTTAATATACTCAAGATCACTCTCATCTTTGATAATAGAAATGTGTGGAGGATAGTTAAGAGGATCAAGAGGTTTGGAAAATAGGGAATGGATTATAATTAGTGGTCATATTTTTCATGTGAATATTGATTTTATATTATTTTTTTATAATATTAAAATGAGATTTAGGAGCTTTACAGGATTTAGTCAAGTCCATCATGTCATGTTGTGTTATCTATTTGGAATGGTCAAAGATATACTACACGATGGAAGATTGAGGTATCAAACAATTTGGGATAGACAATGAAGGTATAACATAGAAAATTAACTGTATTAGCCAACTCAAATAAAATAAATTAGGGAAATTAAAATTATATTGAGTAGTTTGATGTAGCTTAGTGAACAGGATGTTAAGAAATATATTGTATCAAACTATGTGATATAGTCTAGTAGAAAATAGAATGGAAGGGAGCCATATCGATCTATTAGATACATTCACACATATATGTAATGAGATATAAACTATATAAATGTGGTATATTTAGTATGATCTATAATAATTATGGGTAACATGAAATATACTACTTCAATCAATTTGATGCACTTTGTAGAATAAGTAGCTAGAAAAAATGAAATATATCAAGTTTTTTGATATAGTCAAATAGGTAGAGGTATTTATGAGGATAAAATAATTCAAGTTTTTTGATGTAGTAAGGGATGCAAGCATAAGATATTACATCGAGTTAAATGATGTAGTCTACACATGCAAGTAATTATATCGATGTTGGTCAATGTAGTTATATCATAGCACAAAACTATATTGATGCTAGTTGATATAGTCTATAATAAAAAATATAATATAACAAGCAAAAAAAATTGAAATCTAATTTTTTTTGTTAATTATTTTTATAAAAATATGTACTAAAGGATTTGACTACTTTGTAGGCTCTCATATATATCGACTCATCTATTAGATAGTGTTAGAAAAATGTTTTATACCAATGACTATAGAGTAAGTAACATGCCCATATTCCACTAAACTTCAATTTCAAGAGTAAGGTGAGAGTAACTCCCTGGTTCTAACTACTAACTAGTGTACTATAGAATCAAATAGATGGATGGCTTCCTAAATTTTAGTAAAATGGGAATCCTAGGTAGTTCTGATATACCATGAGGTAAATGGAAACTAAAATCTATGTTTAACTATGTCTTATGGCTATGTATATTGGGGTAATCCCCTCACACAATGATGTCTATAAACAATAGACTAGGCTTGTAAATAGAACATCATGTAGCCCTTGATGACAATAGCTTAGTATGAAAACTGATAGAACACAGTTTATAGGGAAAGCTAAATAAAAATAAAATAAAGTTTAAAATCAATATCGAAAACCATTTTGTAGAATTCAATGAATTGAAATAAACAAGCATCCAACTTGAAACAAAATGTGTGATTAAATTATAAAATGAAAATTTAATTTTCCTTACTTATACTTGACAATTAAAAGAAATAAAAATTTATTGGCACTGGCCAATATAGTTATACACAGTACAAAATCATATTAAGTAGATCAATACAGTCTATTTAAAAAGATTTGTAGACAAATATAAATTACTAAATCAAATAAATCAATATAATTTAATGAAAATAATTGTAATACAAAATTAAAACATGCAAATTGATGTAGTTGACTATAAAAAGGCTTAGATATAAGAAAAAATTGTAAATATATAACTATATTGATATGTCACTATAGTTGACTAGAAATAGATTTGAATAGAACTATATTAATCAATTCGATATAGTGTAATAGAGAAAATGGATATCTCAGATTAAAACTATATTTCACTTGCCAAAATATTTAGTTGAAAAGACACCTAAATACAACTATATCAACCTATTCAACATAGTTCACTAGAGATAAATTTGGTAAAAATGTTGAGATATAAATGTATTGATTTGTTTGGTATAGTTGGCTAGAAATAAATCTAGAGATAAAAATATATGACACTAGTTGAAATATTTTGCTAAAATGTAGAAACAAAATTGTATTGATCTATTCGATATATTTGGATGAAAAGGTGAAGGTCATGGTTAGCTTCATGTCAGGTTTACTAGAACGTATGTAATGAGCTAGGATTAACTTGTAACTATCCTATCTAAATATCTAGACTCAGAGAAGTTAAATCAAAGAGAACCCATTGATACTTAATGAATCAGGATATGCCTAAATGGATTTGCAAGCTTATTAAGAGGAGAATCTACAACATAATATCAAGAGAAAGGTTTCCAAAGTATTTAGTATATCAACACAATGAATTAGCTCTAACTATGTCTCTATTTTATAAGTAATTTAATATCATAATGAAGAAATGTAAATAAAGGGGGAAGGGTTATAAAAATATCAAAATGGGCAAGGATCCATGGGGAAAATGGGGCCCAAGGCTACCTAAGGTGGATAAATGCTAAGTTCAAACAATCCTATAGCCACACTAAGTATAATTGCAAGAAAATTTTGAATAATGATATATGTATGTATGTATATATGTACACACACACACACACATACACACACATGCATATGTATATGTCTATATGTGTGTATGTCTATATATATTGTGTATACATATATACATACATATATTCATTAACATACATATACATACATGTATCTATATGTATGAATGTGTATTTATTTATTTATATACACATATATGTATGTATGTATGTACGTATGTATTTATGTATGTTTGTATGTATACACACACACATGTGTGTGTGTGTCTATATATATTAACCAAGAAAACTATATTGATATATTTGATAGATTTGGATAAACAAGTGAAGATAATGGTTAGCTTCATGTCAGGTTCACTAGAATGTATGAAATGAGCTAAGATTAACTTGTAACTATCCTATCTAAATATCTAGACTTAGAGAAGTTAAATCAAAGAGGGCCCATTGATACTTAATGAATTAGGATATAACAAAATAGATTTTCAAACTTAGTAAGAGGATCACCTATAACATAATATCAAGATAAATGGTTCCAAATCATTCAGGAAATCAACACAATGAATTAGCTCTAATTGTGTCTCTATTTTGTAAGTAATTTAATATCATAATCAATAAATTTAAATAAAGGGGGAAGGGTTAGAAACATATCAAAATGGGCAAGGAGCCATGGTAGGCAAATGGGGGCCTAGGATACCTAAGGTGGATAAATGGCAAGTTCAAACAATCCTATAGCCACACTAAATATAATTGTAAGGAAATTTTTGAATAATGATATGTGTATGTATACACACACACACACACACATACATATATACACACATATATACATATGTATATTATGTGTGTGTATACATACATACATACACACACATATATATGTATGTATATATGTGTGTGTGTGTGTGTGTGTACACACACACACACATATATACACACACATATATATGTACACACACACACATATACATATATATACATACATACATACATGTGTGTGTGTGTGTGTGTGTGTGTGTGTGTGTGTGTGTGTGTGTGTGTGTGTGTGTGTGTGTGTATGTATACATACATACATACATATATATATACATATATATATATATATATATATATATATATATATATATATATATATATATATATACATACATATATATATATATATATATACATATATATATATATATATATATATACATACATATATATATATATACATATATATATATATACATATATATATACATATATATATACATATATATATATATACATATATATATATATACATATATATATACATATACATATACATATATATATACATATATATATATACATATATATATATATATATATATATATATACATATATATATACATATATATATATATATATACATATACATATATATATATATATACATATACATATATATATATATATACACATATATACATATACATATATATGTATGTATATATATATATATATATATATATATATATATATATATATATATATATATACATATACATATACATATACATATATATACATATACATATATACATATACATATATACATATACATATATACATATACATATATACATACACACACACACACACACACACACACACACACACACACACACACACACACACACATATATATATATATTCATTAACATAGATATACATACATACATGTGTATGTGTGTCTATATATATTAACCAAGAAATTATATAACTTTTATTTATCAAATGAAATAACTAGGGTTAAAATATGCTTACTTTGAACAAGACTTGTTGAGCCTCAATCTCCCACTTGGCCAATGATGTTTTTCAAGAGATTACTAAGGTTTTAAGGATCTAAAAGACTGAATCAAGCTCTAGGCTAAAATTACTCCTATTGCATCCAAGTATCCACAATAAAATCTTTCCTTTGATATAATATCTAAGCAATATCTCCTCCAAATGTAGACTTAAGACAAATGTACAAATAATAACAATATGAAAATGAATGTTTATATCTATTATAATGAAATGGTAACTTATATTTTTATAATGGTGAATTATTGTAATCTCTCCTAAAGATAAATATAACACTATCATCCAACTCTATTTAGTCTTACACAAGTCAAGTAACCTTGAACTCAGTTGACCATGCCAACTTAGTTGTGAAGACTACGCTAAAACATTTAAAACTACATTAATCTGATTGATGCAGTTAGGGAAAGATGGATGACTATTAAAAATACATCAAATGGGATGATATATTATGAAAGTATAGGTATTGATATAGTTACAAGATGTAAGATGAAAGGAGATAACTTAGGGGATCAAATCTAAGGAAGCCAGATCATACGTATGACTAGTAAAAAAGTAATAATGTCTCTCAAAAATCACCAATAGCCTACCCACCTCTTTCCTAATGCATCTTTTAAGGCATTTAATTATGTATATTAAAACTCAACATGTTATAAGAGATAAAGCATCAATAAAGATAAAGTTTTAAAATATTATGTGTATACAATATGCACAACATAAAATATGAATTAGAGAATATGCATATGGAAGTAAACATAGATATCAAAAATAAATACAATGAAATTAAATGAGATATGGTCTCTCTCTCAAAATTTTTGAATATATTAGTATCATAATTGACTAATTGTGAATCTATGGGATAACCTAATTTGTTATAGTGGGGGTTAGTTTTTTAAATATTTTGCTTTGAGGATGGCATAAGTCTCAAATCATGTGTTCAAAGTTTGATAAAAAGGTTAAACTTAATTTTTCATTGTCAATAATTGATATGGTAGGTCCACACACTAGGGACTAATTCAAGGGTTCTAAATCTCTAGGAGAAAATCCTAACAAAGAGTAAATGGATCCATAACTAGGAAGCAATGAACATTTTGTTCTAGGGTTTTATTTAGAGATCATAAAGTGAGCTAGTTTGAGTACAGTGTGAAAAACATACAATCTAATATGGCTAGAAAGGGAGATATGAATAACATCAAATGATAATTGAGAATAAATAATAAACATCATAATGAAAATGAGTTATTCCTTCCTAAAGGAGTACTTTAGTATGTTTCCCTACCTTAAGGGTTATTATTCTTATTCTAAATATATTTCATGTTGTGTTATTTTTTCCCACCAATAAATATTGTGTGTTGATCTTCGTTATATTTTTATATTACTTAGAATGTTTAAATTATTAAATATAATGATCTTAACATCTGATATCAGAGCGGCTATTTGGGCAAAGTGGGAGAATTTTTATTTTTGGTAGCTTATTTTATTTTGAATATTTTTTTAAGAATAATGTGAATTTTTTGCAAAGGGTATTTCTCCTCACATAGCCATTAGATTGAGGTGACTTTTGTGTGGATAGATATGGTCACACTAAGGATCCTAATTAATAACAAGGGAGATATGGTCATATAAGGTTGTGTTAGGTTGTGGAGCTAAAAGCTTCACCAGGATGTAAACAGGAGAAGTTATGGAGGTTGCAGAAGAGTTACAGAGTGTCACAGACTCTGGCATCGATCAAGACAACTGACGACAGCAGGAAGGAGACAGAAGGCAACCGACGTCAGTCATGGATTGGCTAGCGTTGGCACCCCCAGGCAGTCAGGGACCGATGTCGGTCACCTGTGGTTCGAGCTGCGAGTACATTACGGGCAGTTGGTTGATGAACCAAGTGTTTGCATGTTTAGAGCTATTCTTAGAGTGAGAGCTGCGGATTTAATTATTATACTATTTTCTAATTATTGTTTGGGTGAGATCTATATAATAGACTCATGATTGTATTGTAAAAGTGTGCTAGAAAGCCATAGAGCTTTTAGAGAGAGCTAGTGTAGCTCCTCCTAGTTCCAAAGGGGTGCTGAGTGTGTATGATCAGGGAGAGTTGCAAGGTCTGCAAGGTCAAGGAGCTGATCCACCGGGGTACTAGTTGAGGAATCATAAGGACTTGGTGAGGCAAGGACAAGGGTTCTTCAAGGGTGTAGAGATATCTACATGGTGAGTAAGGTCTAGTGATTTGTAGGTAGCAGCAGAGAGCAGGAGATCTACTTGGAGTACGGTTGTGTACTTGGTGAACTGGCAGCGTGTTACTGACTGGTTAGAGAGGTGAACATCAATTCTATATTGGAGTTGATTGTTGGGACCGAGAGAGATAGGGAAGAAGGTCTTGAGGCATGGCGAACCTTTGAGGTGGAGGAAGAAGTGGCATCTTCTTTATTGTATATTCTTCTATGTATTTAATACAATTGTGTATAGTCTCTCATATTCCTGTGTTGTTTCATATTTCTAGTTACTTATTGATTTTGGTATAATTCTATGTTTAGTTGCTAATACAAGAAGTAATCACATGTGCTTTAATTGGTAGAGCAAGATCCTGACTCAGTAGGGATCAGAGCATGTTTATTGTTCGTGGTTTCCCTGACACGTGGTATCAGAGCTTTTGGTTGGGTTACTAACAGGTGGTTTCAGATCTGGTAGTGTTTATTGATTACAGGTTACTCACAGGGGTTTCTAATTGAGTGGGAGTATAGCAATGGTAGAAGGAAGTAAGCTATGAATGGAGAAATTGAATAGCACGAATGGTCTGATTGATGGAAAGAAAGAGCAGGGAAAAAGATATTGTTGGTTGGTAGTAGATCAGCATGAAGGAACTGAAGATGCAGATGTTGCAGGTGTTGTTGCACAGGATGCTTTGGGAGGTTTCTTGGATGAAGTTGAATCTTGGATAACAGATTATGTTGCCTCTTTCCATGCAACCCCAAGGAGAGGAGCTGGTGAGCCTTGCCAAAGAATTGGCAAAGGGGAAGTGAAGCTGAAATTGCAGACGAACGACACACAGTGGTTGAAGGAAGTCATGCAGGTACCAGTCTTGGAGATGAGTCTAATTTATTTAGGAAATTTGGGTGATGGGAGATGTATTGTAACTCTCACAGTGGATACACTTGAATTAGATGGTGGTAAGAAAGTAGGTATCCTTTATCTATCTACTTATATTACTGATTCACCTTCTGTTGCAGAGATGTGGCTTCATGGGCTTGGTCACATATGTAGGAGGGGAATGCAAGTTCTCAAGCGGAAGACAGATGTTTTTGACAAGCTAAAAAATTAGAAAGCCTTGGTGTTCATGGAGGAGATGATGGACAAAGATCAGGTGAGGAAACTAAACTATTCTGAGTAGGGCTATGTTGATTTGATTAGGATTTTGATCCATGGAGAGCTCGCGGGTAAAAATTTCACTCACAGACGAACATAGGTACCAGCATCGGTCACACAGTAACCGACATCGGCAACAGTAAGACCGACGTCGGTCATGAAGGAATCGACAGCGGTAGATAGATACCGGTGTTAGCCAGGGAAATGGCATCGACAGTCAGGGTTAGTGCAGGGAACCGACATCGGTCGGGAGCAGACTGGGAGATGGCTGAGATAGGTCACTGGAATGAATATTGGGTGGATAACAAGCTGTCAACAAGTCTCAAATGCTCATGTGGAGGTCAAAAAGGGTAAGTGAACCTCATATTCATTGTTCACCTTCTTTATATTGCTTATTGATGGTTAAGAACCAGGAAGATGGAAGAGGCAATGCAGGTAGAGTCCAGATACAGTGGGAGCTTGGCATGGATGAGGAGTGTGAGTCCTTGGGAAAAACCAAACAGGTATTTGTTGGTAGAGTTGTCAGCTGGAAGAAAGCACTGAGAGGAATGGATTCTTGTTTTAAAGAAGAGAGTGGATGGACACAAGAGACGGAAGGCCAAGGCATATGGTCTTGAAGAAGCTGCAGGACAGTGGTACAGGTTTTGACAGGTAGATGACTAAGCATGGCTTCAGTCAATGTCAATGTAACTATTGTAGTTTTATTCTTACCAGGTGGATGATGAGTCATGACATTATCCAGTTACTGTATGTGGATGGTTTGCTAGCAGGTTTTGTGCATACAGGGATTTGCTGAGATAAAAGGTAAGGTTAGTTCAGAGGTGTGTCATGAGGAATTTGGAGCAGCAAAATTCTTTGGCATAAGAGACATGGAGATTTTATCTCCAGTGGGAGCTGATGTGAAGACGGTGTTGGTGAGGTTCATTACGCAGGATGCAGAATCAGAAAGCACACCAATGGCTAGACAGTTCAAGCTTAGCTTGTAACAGGGTTCAAAATCACATGAGGTCTATTGTAGACCTGAGTTTTCCCAATTCAATGGGGGTTGTCGAAAAGTATGGAGCCAATTCGGGGAAGGAGTACTGGAGGGCAGTTCAGTGGGACTAGCAGTAGGGATTCTTGTTATACAGGGTCAAGTTCTTCACTACATGGATGTGTAGGTTCGGATGTGGCAGGTTACTTGAATGAAAGGTATAACATCACATGTTGTGTGGTGGGTCATCTTCAGGATTCATCTTGAAGAGGGATACAAGCCAAGAAATAGATTAGATGGGCTATAGATACAGGTATAGGTGTAATTGTTTATCTCCAAGTGGGAGATTGTTAGGTTGTGGAGCTAAAAGCTTCACCAGGATGCAAACAAGAGAAGTTATGGAGGTTGCAGAAGAGTTGCAGAGTGTCACAAACACCGGCGTCGGTCAAGACAACCAACGATGGCAGGAAGGAGACAGAAGGCAACCAACGTCGGTCATGGATCGGCCGGCGTCGGCACCCCCAGGCAGTCAGGGACCGACGTTGGTCACCTGTGGTTCGAGTTACGAGTACATTATGGGCAGTTGGTTGATGAACCAAGTGTTTGCATGTTTAGAGCTATTCTTAGACTTAGAGCTGCTGATTTAATTATTGTACTATTGTCTAATTATTGTTTGGGTGAGATCTATATAATAGACTCATGATTGTATTGCAAAAGTGTGCTAGAAAGCCATAGAGCTTTTAGAGAGAGCTAGTGTAGCTCCTCCTAGTTCCAAAGGGGTGCTGAGTGTGTATGATCAGGGAGAGTTGCAAGGTCTGCAAGGTCAAGGAGCTGATCCACCGGGGTACTGGTTGAGGAATCATAAGGACTTGGTGAGGCAAGGACAAGGGTTCTTCAGGGGTGTAGAGATATCTACATGGTGAGTAAGGTCTAGTGATTTGCAGGTAGCAGCAGAGAGTAGGAGATCTACTTGGAGTACGGTTGTGTACTTGGTGAACTGGCAGCGTGTTACTGACTGGTTGGAGAGGTGAACATCAATTCTATATTGGAGTTGATTGTTGGGACTGAGAGAGAGAGGGAAGAAGGTCTTGAGGCGTGGTGAACCTTTGAGGTGGAGGAAGAAGTGGCATCTTCCTTATTGTATATTCTTCTATGTATTTAATACAATTGTGTATAGTCTCTCATATTCCTGTGTTGTTTCATATTTCTAGTTACTTATTGATTCTGGTATAATTCCGTGTTTAGTTGCTAATACAAGAAGTAATCACATGTGCTTTAATTGGTAGAGCAAGATCCTGACTCAGTAGGGATCAAAGCATGTTTATTATTCGTGGTTTCCCTGACAGGTTGACCCTATGAACCTTATTTTTATATATTTTTCAAGGTTTGACCATGGAATGATTCTATTATACTTCTTCTTGGATAATAAAATCAAGTTCCATTTTTTCAATTCAAAGAGAATATTGAAATCTACTTGTATACATATTTTTATTCTTAGATCAGGAGTATGATATGATATCTAATGAATAATAGTGTTCTTTAAACTCTAATTTTATAAATCATGGATCAAGAAGAAATAATAAATTTGATTAAAGATATTAAAAAATAATTTTTAATATTTTAAGAATGATATATGGATAATAAAAAATAAAAAGGATAAGCATGAGAAGGAGTAAAATGGGGATGATGTATAAGAAGAGGAAGAACATACTAATGATGATGGTAATGATAGGAATGTTGATATGGATGAGGTGAATATAGGTGATTAAAAAGAAAAATAAGAGGAATAAAATAATTATGATGAAGGTGATAATGATGAGAATGATATAGAGGATCGTGATGAGGAAGGAAGAGAGATGGAGAATGAAGGTTAAAATAATTTAGTTTATAAAAAATAAGGTTTAATATTTAAATTTTATGGATGCACTCAAAGGGAAAATGTCATGGTGTCAATAACCCCTTAAAAAAATTATAATTTTATCAATATTGATGTGGCTCAAAATCTAAAAGTTCAAGCAAAGATTAACAAGGAAGCTCAGGTAGATGGTAATTTATGATTCATGTTTTTAAATATTTAAAGCTTACTATGAGAAAATATGTGATGCATTTAGATTTTAATGATTTGGATATGGAAATTTTGGATATATTTCTTGTATATTGTTATCTATATACTTTGGGAATAATAAATATTGATGTGCATAAGAAGTTCATGAATATTTAGTATAAAATAAAGAATGCCACTTTGTAGGATATCACACTTAGATAATAACAAAGAAAGGTTAAGGTAGAGAATGAGAATGAATATAGATATGGTGAAGAAGAGCATAAAAAATATCTAGATGAATAAAAATATGAATAAATGGTAAAATTACAAAAAATAGTTCATATAATCAAGAGACAAAGGCATTAGAAAATAAAAGGTGGAAGAGACAAATAAAGAAGACTAAAGGGCTTTCAAGGTTATATTATTATAAAAGGATTCCATGGTTAAGGCATATAAACACCCACATCATCACGAGATGATACGATCATGGAGGCATGCTAGGGAGATTCATATCAAAAATCATTGTGACTATTCATGTAATCATAAGAATAATCAATATTTCTCTACATGTACTCAAAGGACAAAAAAATATGGAACATAGAATCATAGGAGTAATCACTATGGATATGCATGGAAGCCAAATAAGAAAAACTATGGTTATGGATGGGATCAGATTAGCGTAGCATAATTAAGAACCATGTTCAGAGAGTTATCACACACCAAGATTATATATGAGTGGTTGGATGATAGGACATGACATCATATTTTTATAACTTGCATCAGTTTTAATATTTGGTAGTTTATCATGTTAGGAGGATAAAATATGTTACAGGGGAGGGAATATCCATTACCTTATGATATAAAAAATTATATGGATTGATAAAGATGTCAACATATGGAATACACCCCCTTAGGTAATTATATGAGTAGAATATATTGGATCAAATGGGTAACTTGTGGAATTAATTGGATAACGAATTGGCCTACATACGTATTAGGATTTTACCCATTATTTATTAGTGTTATATGTCTATATAGAGGATATGGATATCATTTTGAATTATATCAAGTAAGTGTTGAGTCTTATATTTTTTAGAGGATATTTGAGGTGTCCCCATCAAAGTGGAATTATGGATTTATTCCTTCCTAAAGGATTAGTTTATGATGATGCCCTACCATAATGTTTTTTTATTATAATTCTAAAGATATTTCATTTTATGGCATCTTTTCCCACCTATATATCTTATGTGTTGATCTTTATTACATTTTGTATATTACGTTGAATTTTTACTTAATTACATGTGATAATCTCAACAATATGTGTAATGGAATTATAGATAGCATAACCCTTAATTAGGTCATATGATCATCTCTATATATTAATATTAGTGGTAGGTTTAGTCTAGGATGATTCCATAGTATAGTTAGGAGGATGTAATGGTTAGTATTCGATCACCATGTTAAGAATTTTTTTCTTATTGTATGGTTTTATAGGTTGACCCCTCGAAGTGGCTCATCATTTACTCGTATATTGTACTCTATTTTAGTCATTTTATGATATATTGTTATGATTTTACTTTATTTTTGAATTAATTTCATTAATAAAGACTTTATATATCCCTTCTTCCTCCACAATAACTATAATATCCATAATCATAGTGGGTGTAGACCACTAGTACCCCTCAAGTCAATAGCAACAATCAATCTACCCATGCTAGTTGATAAATTCAATCAACAAAAAATCCTTCTACAAGTGCCACTAAAATGACCATAAATTATTAAACCAAATGAACCACATGCAAACATCTAATGCCAAAAATTCATGCAAAATAAAAATTTACTCATGTAAATGTCAAGTCTTCCATAACAAATTCAATGGGAAATTTTAAATCATTGTCCCTTCATCCACCCCACCCCATAATGTCCCCCTCCCCTTGTGCCCTTAAATATCATCTCTAGAACCCAGTCCCACAACCACCTGTATAAAACAAAATACTTAAAAAATTAATAATTAAACCCTTAACACCTTACATTACAACCATTGACATTGGGTGAATCACCCTAACCTTCACTTGCAATGGATCTACCAATACCACTTTGAATCTTAAGGCCTTTGGTAAACCTTACAAATATTGACTCAAATATATTAAATTTACAGCTAGAAAACTACTATCAAAACCCCTCATTAGTGATATTTTATAGTAGTAATATTAACTCAAGCTAAAATCTATCATTGAATTAGAAGGATTAGTTAATGCATTAGTTCGAGAACTCCAATACCATGACTTACCCAAGAATAATTTTTGTAACTTCATCAATTTAAATAAATAAGATAATTATTATTGCCATGATTACATCAAATGATAGAAATCCTTATCCCTTAAATTTGATCTCAATGTGAAGGAGGCTTTAAAGACTCTTTAAACTCTCACACAATTGCTTTAGATCTAAATTTTCAATACAAGGTCAAATCCTTCTCTTTTAATACTTTGGATGGATCCTTGAAACAAGATAAAAGACAAGACCATATCATGCAACATTTTTCAATTATTCAACCAAAACAAAACACTTGAATTTTTTTAAATCCTAAAAAAAATAGGTGTGCTGAATTGATGACATTGTTTTTGACACCTATGGTCATAGTATTGAATCCAAAAAAATAATTCCCACAATCATGCTTGTAGGTCCTCAAAATGCATCCCTTTCCCAGCCAATTTCATGAATCCTTTTAAACCATATCCTCAATAAAAAAATTTAAACTCACTAACCTGTAAGTACCAAAGATATTAGAAAAAGACTACCTATATTTCAACCTAAATACTTAGATCCTACAATACCAACACCTTAATGGTATGATACTCAAAAAAAATGTTAGTTTAATGCTATTTGGGGTCATTCATGTGAATAATTTCATTCCCTTAATACCATGACAAAAATTACTAATTTACAATAAATTTGACCATGATGTTAAGGATAGATAAAAATATTAAGACTTCCTTAATTTTCTTCCAAAAATCAAGAAAATTTCATCAACCATGATTCCATTCACCAAGCCAACACTTAGTTGGGTATCTATACCAATCCTCTATAATATCAATCCAAAAAAAACAACCAATCACTTTTAAATAAAATTAATTATCCAAATCCTCATAATATTACATCATTCGCCAATGTCATAGAAACTATGGTTAATCCTAACTCCTTTTTAAATAATGAAAACATAGTTCAAATGAATGCCATGAGACCCATGATTTTTTGAATAGAGTCAAAATACAACACTCAACCTACGATTAGAACCTACAAGACATACATAATATCCATGTCTATCCTATTGGTTATATATCTCATGTAACCCCCTTATAAATATCAAAGACATAAGATTTTCCAAATTTTGACATGAGAAGCTTGGCCAATGTCATTTCAAATTTTGATTGTTTTGTTCCAATTCATTGGTTTTCTTGATGATTTTTATTGTGACAAACTATTTCATTAGTTAAACTAATGATGTCAATAAAAAATAAAAAATAAAAACCCATATTCAACCCCTTATAAGACCAAATCTAATATCATTTTAAACTTTTTTTCCTCAATTACCCTCCATATAAAAAAATCATAACTTTAAGGAATAGGACCCTATTGCATAACTCTCTAATATTCAAAGTAATATTTCATTCTTTTATCTCATGGGCACTTTACCTAAGATTGAAATCAGTTAATGAAAAAATTCTTCGACATGAATAATCCTCAATATACTACCTTGAGTAAATAATTTCCATTGCATGGTTTATGTGGGAGTGTCATGTAGCAATGTGAAGATTTATCTATCCAAATTAAATAATTAATTAATTAAGTTATATCGATTAAGTTTAAAATATAGTCAATGATTTTAGATAAAATCATATTTTTTATTTATGATCTCCCATTCTATATATATATATATATATATATATATATATATATATATATATATATATATATATATATATATATAAGGACTCCAATTCAAGAGAACCCTCATCAATGAAGGCTTTGGTGCTTATGTCACTCCATAATTCATTACATCTCTCAAATACTCAAAAAAAACCTTATGTCCACTCATATCATGTACCAAATATATGATAAAATAAAAATAGCTCCCATAGGGTTTATTTGGCTCCCTATAATAGTACTTCATAGAAATGTTAGGCTAAAATTGATGGTCTTCAGCTTTCCTCTTTACTATAATAACTTGATTGACCATTATTTGACTCATAAAATGAGGAATATATCTTCCTCTACTTCTTAATGCATTTAACTTACATGCTTGTGAGTTATATACAAATTCCAACACTATTAATTCCAATAATATGTCATCTACAAATTAACCACCCTCAAGAAACTATTAACTGTTTATTTTCAAGAATATCAACATTTTAACTATCCTATCAAATCATCATGAGGTTATAGTATTCATATCAATCTTGTGGAGAGAGTCCCACCAAACCTTGTTAATTATAATGATGGTGAGGTCAATGAGATAAATATTAAAATAAAAAACATCCAAATTACCTGACATATCATCACTCAAATACTTCCTATTTGTGTCCTAATCTTACAAGAAGGAAATTCCCAAAATTTGCACAACCATATACTTTCAAAATAAATTCCCTAAAGACACCTCTTCTCCTAGAAAAATAATTGTCAAATCACTCAACATTGGTTTCACTAGCTAAATTATTATGATGCTTAGATGTTAGATTATCCATATTTGTTTGCTAATGTACAAGAAAATTATGTAGGAAATCTATGCTAACAAATATTTATTGAAAACATTCAATAACAAACCTCATTAAACAATAGTATTGACATGGTGAATGTTTTTTCTCACTTTGAATTTAATGAATATCATTTTATATCTATTTATAGCGCTCGTAATGACACACCTTACAATTGTAACACTATTATGGTCTCTTATGCTAGGTCTCAACCCATGGAGTCTAATGTTTGTAATCGTATCTAAACTTCAACATTGCACCAGTCAAATAAAAAAACAAAAAATGCATAAAATATTAAACTATAATCTATCTTAGTATTGCACATGGCACAAGGCTTATGGTTATCTAGTTCAAAACTATAGAGCACACAAGAAACATATAGAATATCAATCCTTATAGCCATAATCCCATAAAATAAGAAGTCAATAATCATGCTCCTCTTCTTCATATAGGTTATTTTTCGAGTTTCATGGTACCACTACACATTTTTTGACATATTTACCATCCTATGAGAAAAATTAAGAGTCCCTCCTCATAGATTTTTTCACCATCACCTTTGTATTGCTCACATAGTCAATCTCATAATACAGTTCCCATGTACATCCCCACAAAAGGGGAGTGTTGTGATTTATGTCTGATTGTGTAGATATATGAATATTAAACATCTTAATTTCTAGGTCCTCATTTTTTAAAGATAGGTGTAAGATCCCTATTTTGTCATCTTAAAAGACCATTAAATGGTCCTCTGAATCATATTGAGGAGGAAAATACAAAAATACAAAACATTAAATTTGAAAAATATATAAGGAAATTTCAAACAGAAAAAATCATTCAAAATTAAATCTCAAAAAACACATGATCAAATCATTAGTATGCCCCTATCCTATTCAAAGTTCAAACTCTAAAATTATATTTATAGTAGATACAAAGGTACAATTGAGTAAGTTAGGCAAGTAGACTCAAATTTGAGGCATCATATATATCATTTGTGTCGTGTACATTTTCATAAAAGTACTCAATCCTCATAGTTAACCAATGTCCATGGTGGGGTATTGAGGAATGAAAAACATGTCATGGGAAGGGAGGAACATTTACATTCTTACATATAATTAATTATAATACATACATGTGTGTGTGTGTGTGTGTGTGTGTGTGTGTGTGTGTGTGTGTGTGTGTGTGTGTGTGTGTGTGTGTGTGTGTGCGTGTGTGCGTGTGCGCCTATGCATGTGTGCATGCATGTATGTGTATGTGTGTATACATGCATGTACATATGGACATGTGCATGCATGCGCACATGCACACGCACACACGTGCACGTGCGCACACACACACACACAGACACAGACACAGACACACACACACACACAAACAAACACACACACACACACACACACACACACACACACACACACACACACACACACACACACACACACACACACACACACACACACACACACACACACACACACACACACACACACACACACACACACACACACACACACACACACAAATGATATTTTTAATTCTAAGGAAAAATTATAACACAAATATTTATTTAGTTATAACTCATTGTGTTTTATTTATTTTACCACATCTTATGTTTTCTCACATGTCCTATCTATTTACATTTTATGTCTTATTACCTAATTATTTTATTACATATTTTGCTCCCTTATATTTTTATATCTAGTTACATTGAATGTATTTCTTTCATTTTCACCAAATTTTATTTTGTCATATTTTTATATCTACTTAAATTATATATCTGTAGATGATATTTATGGATTATATAACACCTTAGTCTTGTATACTTGGGAAACTCAGACATCGGTTGTTCTTCTAAGTTTTACCTTTCCCACTTTTGTAAGTCTTGTATCTACTCTATCTTATGCCCCTTATCCTATATATCTTAGTCCAACCAGTCTAATGTTGATGACCCAGGAATTATATCTTGACCATAATGCTTAAAATATACTTATATTCCATGTCTATAAGTTTTGAACTTGTACCTACTTTCCTACTTCCTAGACACTAACATCTTGGATAGACACTAGTATCGATGATAGTGTCCTAACCTGACACAAGTGTCTACTACCCTAAAGTCATCTAATTATAAAATGAAACATATCATAATGTTTGGCCTAAGTGCATTAATGTGAGTTACTTACCGAAAGGGATTGATATAAATAAAATATCAACCCTCATTCATTCATCACCCAGTAATATGAGCACAATACTAAGTATTCTTACTTAAGATAATTCAAAGATAATTCAATTAAACAAATATTTCCTATTTACATAATATTCATAAGTACATCATATATGAAGGTATGGAGTACTAATGGAGTAGCCCAATATATTGATTTTCTAAGTTACAAGCTAGGTCACTGTTGTACTTGGTTTGCACATATTGTAGGATTCACATAGAATCCAACACATAAGGGATAACTACATAAGTCCAAGGTCATATTAATATTATTGGATATATAGGTAGGTATCATTGATAGATGGGTCTTTAGGGTCATCTCAACATTGTGCACCCACTAACCCATTTCCTCTAAGGCCACTAGGAATATGGAGAATTAGGGTTTTACAAATTCATGAGGAGCGATAGTCCATGACCCAAATCTAAATTCACTTGATCAAATGTGAAGACAAACCCATAAGAATATAGGTCATCACACCATTTTAAGTAGGTATTTTATATAGGATGCTTATGTCAAACCTTGATAGTAGCATTGATACAACAGTCCCATGTTGATATTAGTGTCTATATCTATAGAACTATCAGATCTAGAATCTGATGACTATTCCAAAATCATCTTCTAAACTATTTTTTCCCTATTCCAAATTCAACATTGTGTTAGTATCAAAACCAATTAATTATATTACTTCTTTATCATTTCCATACATAACTTAGTTATACTTTATATAATTAGCCTATACTTAGCATAATAAATTTAGTGTATGTTTATATATGAGGTTAACATTTAATTATAATGTTATAGATTTGATTATCACCCTTATTAATTTCCATTTCTATATTGTTAACCCTATCTACCCAAAATAGGATCATCATCCATGTTAGGGTTAAACATTTTGTGAACCAAATCTTTGAACATCAAACCCTAGGTCAATTACGTTTTATTTATTTATATATTATTGATTCATAATTTTTATAATATTGAAATCTTTTTTATCATGGACATATCTATAAATAATTTCATGGTCCAATACCTTATAATTTTTATGGTTTGCTACATTAGTTGCATTGTTCAAGCAGTTAAGCAAATCTATGTCAATAATGAGAGGGTTCTAGATTGGAAACAACATGATCTCTCTTGAAAATTACATTTTTGATGCTATGGAGTTAGTATATATATTAAAATGTGCATGTTATCAACCATTAATTCTACTTAAGTATCATTCTCATGATAACTATCATCCCACACCCATTATTCACCCATGACTTATATTGGATTCTGTGGTCCATGTTGTTATTACTCAAAAAGGTTGGATTGCCTATTCTTCTGCTTGTTAATAAACAATAGGTGCTTCCTAAACCTAAAATTTTAATAAAATATAAGGTAAATGACATTAATGACCAATTGAGAAATATACATGCAAAATTTTCAATCCTTGAGTTCTTAAAGCAATATAATGTCTATAAGGATATCCTATATGAGGTATTGCATGGGACACAATTTCAAAGTGATAATGAGCTTGATTATTTTGTGGATATTATGAAATATCTCCATAAAAATAAAAAGTTCATCACCTTTGATCCAATAGATTTACCATCCAAAGATATTTTTGACCAAAATTTACCTTTATTCATACAAATGACAATGCAAAATAAAGGTATCAAAAGAGTTCTCATTGACAACGAATCGGTCCTAAACATTTTTAGTGTACAATTCCTAATCACCATGGATATTAACACAAACATTATTCAAAATTAAATTGTTCACATAAAAGGGTTTGAAAATTCACATAGCCCTCTGGTTGGTCAAATTACTTTGGATGTGACCTTAGGACCAAAAATGATTTCCCATACTTTTCAAGTCATGTCTCAATCCTTAAATTATAATTTAATTTTGGGTAGATAATGGATGTATTTAGTGTAATTTTTCCCATCTACACTTTGTCAATGTGTAAAATTCATACATGAGGTTACCTTATTATCCATGCATGTTGATGATGAACCTTTCAAATATTACAAAAGGATACAATCTAAAATTGAAGGCATACCTATAGGGGTACCACATAAATAATACATCCCTAGTGATCATATACATATGTATGAAATAGGTGATTCAAGTACAATGGGTCCTTTATCTCCATATTCAAATAAGGCACTAGACTTAGGTGCACATATATATGCATAAGGAGAAATAACCATTACCAAAAGAGCCAGTAAAACTACAAGATCCCTTGACATTTGAGCTTCCTTTATTAGTCAATACCAAGCAAAAATATGGACTTATTTCAAATTTCTATGATATTGATGATGTTACAACCTATCATATGATAGATGGGAAATTGTGAAACTTAAAATTTGATCTAATTGATCACCTACTGCATAGTTATTCAAACTTACAAGGCATGGCACATATAAACTAAACCCACTTGTAGAAAATACAAAATTGAAACTAGATAAATGTAAGAAAAAATTATTATTTTAGTATGTAAATGTTTGTTACTCCATACACCCCTCTTGGATGAAAACACTGAGTCAACCTTATAAGGGTTAAATTCAATTTCATCATGTGAACAATGTGGAGTCTTCTCAAAAGGCTTCACAACAATATTTATAGATCATGACATAAAAATATACTCTATATACCCTCTTATTTATGTTACTTGAGCATACAATTATTTGTTTTCCTTCTACTAGACACAAATCATGTAGTATAATTTTTTCCATAGAAGACATGGTACCATATTGTAAATATCATCAAATTAGTGACCATCATACCAATCAATGTAAGATATTGAAGAACCAAATTAAATAATATAATTATTAATGATGAATAAACATTATGTCTAACATGAGGAAAAGGCAAAATCCCTCATATCTTTAAGAAAAACTCTCTCAAAGTGACTAAAGCATGATGATTTAACCATTACTACTAATATCAATGGGGTATATTGCCACCATATCCAGTTTGATAAAAAGTGGGATACAACTTGTGGTACCACTTTTATTTCACAATTATGAAATTCTATAAATGAACTAAAATACTCTCCATTAATGCCAAAATATTGAGGATACATTAGGTTACCTATCGCCTATGGCCCATGTGTGGAAACTTTAACCATATGAATATTAGACAATGAAACACATTTGAAACTAAAGTTTGGATAAAATTGGCTAGTCGAGTGGATTTCTAAGCTAGGTAATATAAAAATGTGTTAATTTTCTTAATATGGATACACAAATTTTCAAATGGCATAATGGCCATGATTATTTGCCTACACCATTATCTTTAGGTAAAACATTAAACAAGAACATTGAAGTGGTGGCAGTGTAATTGTATAAATAAATATTAGGAAATTTATAAGTGTTTCTAAACCTTTTGATGATGAGGAATTCCTTGATTATACTCTTTAAATATTTTGAAAATACCAAAAAAAAAAACATTAAAAAATCCAAAAACATTTTTATCACCTACATGTTTTATTAGCTCCTTGGCATCTATGTGTTAGTTCCATGTTGATGGATGGAATACTTAATTACTCTTACATACTCATATGTGTCACACTTCTACTTGAGTGTGATAAAATCATACATAGATACATGATTTATTCCTATTTCAGATGTTGGGATTTCTCTCTACTCATGTCATGAGGACACTGGGGGCATCTACTTCTTTGATCATGATACACACATGTTATATGGTTCAATAATCATGATACATTATCATGTTTGAGCTTACATATGTAATTAAACATACCTTTATCCATGATTATATCTTACATAAGGTATTTGATATGCAATACACTTGACATTTTTTCCTAACACATTTGATACATGGGCTATATGCCATGTTTATGTTGGTTGTTTATACTTTCCTTTATGCACTTCCTTGAGTATCTTACCTTGTTATTGTATTGATTCTTAAAACATTTGAATATGCTCTTTTGTTTATGACCCTTGTGCCTATGTATGCTTTATTTTAAATTTTCATATGTCATTTTTTATTGTATGGACATTTAAATATGTCATTCTTGATTCTATGGACATTTGACTAAGTTGTGTCCCTTTGATTGTGCAACATTTAAACATGCCCCTTATTATCAGTCTCTTTGACCAATAGAAAATTGGGTCCATCATAACCATATCACTCATTCACATCCTAAACCCACCATCAATATCAAAACATAATCCCATCTATACCATACCTTAAATCCCTGGGAAACATTTTATCTTATAGGGGTAATGAAGACACCTGGTCTAGATGCTTAGAGAAGTCCAAATCAAGATTTAACAAAGGTCACAAGGACATAAATACATCCAATAGTAACAACATGATCCTAACATCATGTATCTTCAGAATAGGTGTTGACTAAAGATCAATAAAGCATTTGCATCATACATCTCACCTACCTCTAAGAAATTGATATGCCGTTAAACATGCCCAAAAAACTATTCATCCAATGGTGAAAACTAGTCTTCTAATGCCTTGGGTAAGTACCATGGTGAAAAATAATTTCTAACATCATGGTAAATAATATATTGTCTGTATGTACCTCAACCCTTAGAGGCAAAATCCATCCCTTGTTAATCCCATCCATGTCATCCTTATATGTATTATACCTTAGTCCATTGCTCCTACCTATCATATTCCATCATATCGTGCATCATATTATGTCCATATTTTAATATAGTCTTAAATTTTTTAAGGGAGTAGAATATGTTTTGAGACATGTTCCATAATCATCTTGGCATATCCTCCACTGGACACTCAGGCAACTAGATATCCAATTCATTCATGATGTGGTCATTGGTGATCCCTATGCCATTAGTCATTGCTCCTCATCCCCTTTTCAATATCACCCTAATCATTTTATAATCCCATCCAAAATTCCATTTTTCCTTATCCTAGCTTCTAGGATTGGTATTCCCTCTGCCAATAACCTCATGTATAGTGTACATACATATCCAAAAATCCCTAAAAATTGAAATATGTAAAAATTCCAAGAAAATCATAAAATTTGAAAAAGACAAAAATATTACAAGATTCCTTGACTTATGCATATATCCCCATTAAAATTCATCTCCATTCCTTTTTACTCTGATTTTCATAACCAAGTCATATCCATCCATTCTACTATTGTCTTTCATCCCCTATTCCGAACCAAGGCAAAAATAGTCTATATTGAAGCTAGCATTGACCTAGTCTTACTTTAACCTAATAAGTCCTAAGTATCTCATATAAGATCACAACATGGTTAATTAGTGACTACTAGATCCTATGTTTAAGTTGGAAGTTTCTCAAATAAACCCTATTCACAATCCTGTTCCATCCTAGTCATGATCAAGGCAAGTCTATCCATCCTTGTTCGTTGGCATAAATTATCATCCTCATTCACCCATCCTTATACATTTAGATAATATACAAGACCCTATTTTATTTATGTGTACAATATATGTGTTTTTATTTGCCTTTTTGTCTATATTTGCTTATCTATAAATATTTGTCTATATATATATAGTCTTATTTTGATCTTTCTTGTAGCATAGATATTTTGGTCTATTGGTCAATGAACAAGGATGTTATGGTTAAACCCAAAGATTAAATGATGCTTTTAGGTGCCCTTAATAATGAAATTTTTTCTATTTTCCCCTTTTATAATTACACATTTTGGCACAATGTCCTCTTCGTCATACAAATATCATGGTGTTTAATGCCTAGTGTTATATTACATCAGATTGCTTAGACTATGATGAGCCTTATTATAGAAAATGATGGCCTTATAATGAACCAAACTCATCATTTCTCCTATCCTATATCACCTACTTAATCATCTAATCATCTTCATACAATCATAAATTTGATCATCCATGTCCAATCATCTAACCCAACCACATGTCATAACATATAACATCTCATATCCAATTACTTCTTCTAATCTTCTAACTTCATGTCTAACATCTAAGTCAAATCATCTCCAATATAAAAACCAGCATGTCTAACAGTTATTGTCATCCTCCTTCTCTAGTTCATCTTGTAATTTATCATTTAGTTTAAACTACATTGGCCTAAGGTTTTTTCAGACTATGTATCTAGCACTTGTTCATATAATGTGTCTAAGGTTAGTTTGGCCACCTCTCCTATTTTCCCATCATTCATCATCACATATCTTTGGTCCCTCATCATCCTCAAGTATTGCATCAATCAAAACTTTAAGCTATAATATCAATCATTAATTGACCAATCTATTGATTAATCATCATCCTTGCAATCATCTCCATAATCCTTTCAATTTCCCACACCTATTGATTAGGCCCAAGAAATCAAAAAATCCATCTTTTTTGCATCAGTCGTCTATTATCACTGAACGATCAATTAATCTTTTAAATTTTATAGTTTCCTCCTTTGATTGGGGCATGACCATGAATGTAATGTTATTATCATCTCTCAATCCCTTGTATGTGTCCTTACTAGGGGTATCATCACTATTAATCACATTCTAATTCATTCATTTGATTAATTTATGTCCAATTTTTCCCCTTCATTTTTTGGTCACTTGATCATATCATTTCTTCTCTCTCATATCCTTTATCATATCACTCAAATTCAAATTTTATCTACACTCATCATTAATCTTATAAATTCATTATCTTATTTTGGCTCAATTCTCTCCAAGCATGCATCCTACTTGTGATACGTTGAAATATCATGGATTTTATCATATTGGTTTATGGTTCTCCTTGGCATGTGTACTTGCTTAGGATACATTGAAATCTTGTGGACTTTTATCTTATCATCATCATATTACAATTGATTCCCCCTTAGGATGTGTTGACAATCATGAAAAAGTTATTTCCACTCCTTGTACATAAGTCTTTTCTAGGGGCAAAATCATGACTCATGTCGAGTTCATTTTATTCATCATCGATCTCACATATAACATCCTAAACCCTTATCTATTTTCACCTCTCACCCCTCATTTATTATTTTTGAGTGGTCATCTATCTCATTTTTATATGCATATCCCCTTAAGATGGCATCACGTCCACTAACATCATTTAATAACATTCATCCATGAGTGTTTTCCTTCTTTGAAAGACAATTACTCTTTTGACTTCATCCACTCATAATTCCCTTTCAAATATGGGCAAAATGTATGCATTTAAATTTGCTTGCCTCATCTCTCATCATTGATATTACTATTAGTTGACACTAATTTTTCATGTCTCATCTAATCTCATTTATCTCTTCTAATTATGTCCTAATATCACCACTTTTGGTCATTATTCTATTATCCACCTTCTTCATTATTCATCTACTAACCTTATATCCACCCAAAAGTTAATTAATCCTTATTCTAATATGTCATTTATCATCTAATATTATTCTAACCCCATTTTCCCATTATATTAGAATTTAAAATTCCAATCCCACCTACCCTAGCCTATTCTTAGGCTCTTCTACATCTATAGTACCTAATCACCCATATAATAACCTCATCTAACCATCTCTTAGGATATTGTTAACTCATATGAAAAATTTGATTGGGTTTTCCTTAAAAAACTCTATGTGCTATTTGTTTGTTAAAGATCAGATTTCCTAGGTAATGAGTTGTGTTTAAGAGGTTTTTTTTCAATTCTAGTCAATGTAAATCTAGGGTGTTTTTCAAAACACTCACAAGGCATCCAATAAGGATATCCTTTGTAATTTTAAATCATAATGGAAGAATTGTTTAAGAGACACCTTAAGGAATATAAATCTAATGGAAAGATAAAGGGGATTAAATCCTTACTAAATATTGAGTCAAATATGTACCTCCAATTTTTATATGATACAATATGTTTTGGGCTTGTTGAGGTGAAAGACAAAATATTTTAAGAAAAATTTGAAAAAATATGAATAAAAATCAATCGACGGTAAGTTTATTAAGATGTATTTTATTTTTTTTCTCCATAGAAGACATGCAAAAATCTTAGCAACACTACATATCCCCTTAGGTTGATTGCTAATAAAATATATTAATGTGCCTCTTTTTTTAGGGATGGAAAAAGATAAAATATGGAAAGTGTAGATACTAAAATATGATTACAAATGATAAACAAGTATTTTAGACTTTTAAAATATTACTCATAGTTGAACCCTTTAATTCATGACCTTCTAGTTATGGAAAGGCATGCATTTGCCATCTCATTATGCCTAAATTATTATCCTATGGTCAGATCATGATATTATTAAAACCTATATCACCTATAGCTCATAGTCTACATAAAACTTGATTTTTATTGTACTCTGGTAGTTATAGGTCTATATCAATCTTTTATCCTCCTAAACACTACCATTCAAACTATGACACTAATGTTGATGCTAGTGTCCCAGATCTTATATTAGTGTTTGAACCTTATTGATGATCAAATTTTAAAATATTTTGACATATATGGGTCAACCTATTTGTCTTAATTAACCTTCCCATGTGATAATTTAAAAATGTGTTCTATAAATACAAGGAAAAACCCATTCCTTACAAAATTTAAAAATGTGTTTTAATAGGGAAAAAATATCTTTATTCCAAGTAATATTTTCAAGAGGGTAAAATACCATAGATGAATTTCTTGAAATTGAAACAAAGAGACAAATATTCCACAAATAATCAAATAGCTTGCACACACACAAAGATCTCTCAAAACAAGAAAGGCAAACCTTCAACTTTATTTCTCTCCAAAGGTTACATCTTGTCATAAATACATTCAAAATGCAAAAAATATAACTAACAGCAAAACTATAATTTGGGCCATGAGGTTTACCCATTTTTATACAAAAAATCTCAAGGATGAGATGTAGTTGACAAAACATGAACGCCTAATTGAAAATCATGTAAATCTAAAATCCTCATGCAAAAGAGGAAAGTTCTATTTTTGGAATCCTAGAGCAATGTAATGGTTGGAAATGTGTCATGCACAAGTTGGACATGAAATTTATCATAGCATGGTATGGTAAGGCATGTATGGAACTATTGGATCTCCATGTAAGTCTTCTTCATTTGGAAGTGGCCGAAAATAACTTCTTCATGCAAAAAGAGGTGCCTAAAATAGAATTGGTCCTTTAAAATAAAATACAAATTTGAAAATAATTCCAAGTTACTTTTCCATGCCAAAACCCTAAATTGAAAAACATGAGTGAGACTTTTACAAGTTTTTAAGTCTTTATCACTTTTACCAAAAAGAACTGTGCAATTTGCACTTCATGATTTTTCACTTTTCAATAATTCATATTTGTCAAAATGAAAAGTGCAATTTACACCCATGTTTCTTCTTCAACTTTCTTGCCCTTCTGTCTCTAATTATTTCATAGTAATTCATTTATTTCTATAATGACCTCATTTCCTATGGATTTGAACTTAATTTCCTTAGGAGGTATGGAGACTGAATTTATTACTTTTAAGAGACCAACTATGAAAGATGGTAGGATCTACAAGTTTTTAGAGTAGTTCAAAGTTCCTACAGAACTAGAAGGTGTTGGAAGCATGTTCACTTCCCATAGTGCTTGAGGGTTGTTATATTTTTGGCAAAAGTGGAAGTTTTTGGAGGTAGGTTCACTTTATGTGAAGTGTTATAAGTCTATGAGGGTATAAGGTATTTAAGGCATGTGAATGTTTCATAGTGTTTGAAGCACGTTAGATCTCTAGTGGAATTAGGAGGTGTTCAGAGCATGTCCACTCTCCGTGAAGGCTTTAGAGCTTGTGAGAATCTTAGGTGTTCTTGGTAAGTCCAATTTTTATAGGGAGGGATTAAGTTGGTGAGAGGTAGAAATCACCAAACACTTTGTACACTTGGAAATGTGAAATGTATTATTTGGATTCCACATCCTATAAAAAGGTAGTTGGTAAGTACTTGACAGAAGATAGAGCTTGATGTGTAATTTCCATGTTCAAAAACATGTGATGTGCACTTCAGGTTCTACATTTTGTAGAAGGGTTTTATCTATTTGGTGGGATCCAGAGCCCATCATGCACTTTGCACATTGTGAAAATGTGCAAAGTGCACATCAAGTTCTAGATTTAGTCAGCTTGGTTGCATGGTAGGATCTAGACCCTACCATGCATTTTGCACATTATGAAAACATGTAATGTGCATGGTGAGTTTTGGATTCTATAGTTTTGGATATGGTTTGGTGCTTTATAGGATTTGGATCCTAAAGTGAATTTTGCATGTTTGTGCAAATGTACAAAGTTCATGTTGAATTCTATATTCTATTGTTTAGGAATTTGGGTGTTTTACAGGATCCAGACCACATAAATTAATTTGCATAAGTGAAAATTGCATCTAGAGTTATAGATTTTGTAAGGTAAAAGGGTAAGATGGGTTTTTTTTGTAGGATTTAGGGATTTTCCTAAAAAAATGGGGGTCACCCTTAGGGTATTATATGTAATGATATTTTTGGGATAAAAATATCAACATTTTTGGTGATATTTATATGATGATTACCTATTAATATTTTTTAATCTAGAAGCCTTCTAAGACATTGGGTATACAGTCAATTTGATACTGATAAACTCTAACCTAGGGAAAAACAAACTAGGATTTTCCTAAACATAAACAAAATAGGGAGAAAATAACACAAATTGTGCCACAAGCACTTAGAGGAAGGTAAAAACTACTAAAATTATTTACAATGTGCGTACAGGCACTTGGAGGAAAGAAACATCTAACCTACCCTAAACTTCCCAATGAAAAGGCCATTTAAAAAAATACATTGACAATCTGTATAAAATAACTTCCCTTTCTTACTAATCTAATATGATTTACATGCTTGAGGGCAGCCAACCAAATATGAGGAAGGAGTGAATAGTCAAAAAATTAATGATATACTTCTCCAATTATAAGAACATACATAAACTCACTTACCCAATCTGATTGGTTAAAAATAAAACTATCTTAAAGGGGATAGGCAAGCTAATCTTGCTCTTTTTGATGCTTAATTTTTCACTCTAAATTAAGCACATGTGATAGTTCTTCCTTGATAGCTTACAATCGAGCTAGGTACCTGATAGGGAACCCTCTTATCAACATAAAGTTTGAGTAATCAGAATTGCCCTCCCTTATACATTTTGCTTCTCCATCAACCTGTTAATTGGGATGCCCCTACCCAAGTGATTGAGGTGGGAACACATCTACTTCCTCTTTTTTTCTTGATGTTCATGGTTTTCCCCTTTAATATATGTTAGTTTAATGCCAATACTCGAACAAAATTACTCTAGTTCATCCTAAAATAAATATTCCTCCAACTTCTCTTCACTCTTCTACATGAGAGGCCTCATTATAGCTTCATGACCAACCTCATCTTCTTCCATATTGAATGGAATCTCATTTATCCAAGAGAGTGCCTCATCATCTCACCCATGTGCACTACCCTACTTTGTAGGCTAATTTTGTTCATCCTCTTCTTGGAGCAAATCTAAAATTTCTGATTTAGTGGCATAAAGAGGGTTGCTAATGATGATTTCCTCATCATACTCACTTGAAATATCCTCCTCCTTGTCTAAATGGTCTACACTTTCCATCCATATAATTGGCCCTCCTTTGAAAAGGGAGATGGTGGGAGGGCAAGAGGTTTCAACTACTGCAGAGGAAGGGGATTCTATAAGGTTGGGCATTGTGAAGTTGAGATGCATGGTCTAAGAAAGTTGTCATGACTGAACTTAGGGTTTTTAAGGAGGAATAAGGGTAGTATCTTTTAAGGAAAGGGTGCCTCTAAAACTTGGAACATGAAAATTAGGGGATTTACTTGAAAATGCAGAGGAGTTATCCTTACTGAAGCTAGGAAAGGGAGGAGTGGAGGTGGTTGGCTATGATTTAATTTCTTGCATCTATGCAAGCAACTTATGTGTATGCTCCTCCTTAGCTATGATCTGCCTAGCTAAGCACTCTTATTCATATATGCATTATCCCATCACCTCATGTTGATGTGTGTAAGCTTGATAAACAAGATCTTCCTATTACCTACTATACTCTTCTCTTTCAATCTCCCTCAGTTGTCTCTGGAAATCAATTTGTATATCATTGATGTTATTTTGGGGTTGATTAGGAGGGTAATAGTGCAAATTGGGAGCAAGGTAGCCTTCTTGATGCTATTCATAGGAGTGAACATGTTTTGAATAAGGTTAAACTAGGGTGTAAGGGAGGTAATTATTATGAAAATGAAGATATCCTATTGTGACAAGGCTATTTAGGATAAAACCAGTAGCATTTTTTTATCTAATATGGATGGTATGAAGGCATAGAAAATGCATTTTGATATGTATGAGGGTAAAAAGCATATTTTCCATGATATCTAGACATATTAGAGTATTTAAATAAGGAACAATCAGGTTTACCTTTTTAATAATAAACATATATCAACAGAGTCACCAAGTGATTAGATTAATTTAAAAGAATAAAAAAGACCAAGAATATCACCTATAGAGTAAAAAATACTCTACGTTTCATTCTAATTTTTAGTTGCGCACTGCAAAATTTTGTCCCTGCACACTTTGGTTTGAGACGGTGAAGTTTTGAATCAAAAGCTCGAGCTCGATTCCTTTTTTGCCTCATTTTTCTCTAAGTGTCAAAGTCAAGTGAAAACTGCCAAGTGTCATCAACCGAGGCACCTTTCATAATTTATATACGTTGGTCAAAACGTGCCATGTATTTCATAGTAACTTAGTGAAATGTGACAAGTATCAGCATCCATGTTTCATATTGGCATCCACATTTCATATTGGCATCCACATTTCAAATCTCTTTTGAGTGGAAGGTTTCAACAAGCTAAGTATCAGGATCAAGTGGAAGATGCCATGTGGCACGAGTGGAAGGTTTCAATGTGATTTTCTAAAAGCAACAGAAGATGCCACATATCCCTAGCTAAAGAAAGTGGAAGCCACCACGTGTCAACCTCCAAATTATCTTCATTTTATTTTATTGACAAGTAAAGGCTATGGTGGGTCTTGGGTTTTTGTTCTCAGGCAAGTGGAAGCTGCCAAGTGTCACCATCCATGTAAGTATGAAATGAGGCCCAATTGTTTCTATAATATAAATAGGGCATGTAGAGATGGACACGTGTCACCTTACATAAGTTTCTCAAAAGGTAACTAAAGGTAGTGGAGATCACCATGTGTCTTTTGTCAAGAATAAGTGGAAGGCACCACATGTCCCTATTCCCTTTTTGAAGTGCTTAGGCAAAAAGTGCTTTGGGTCCCATTTTATATAGAAGTTGTTGGAGAAGTGGATGGTGACAGGTGTCAAGGACCGAACACTTCTAAATGAAGATACAGTAAGAGTATAGGTAATGTGGAAAGTGCCGTGTGTCTTTAGGTAAGGCCACGAAACATGCTAAGTGTTGTTTTTCGATGCCTCCTAAGTAATAAGAAGGTTTTAAAGAAATTGGCTATGTCCTCTTCCATTTGATAGAAGGGAGCATCTTGTGTCTGTTTCAACGAATAAACTACATAAAGATGAAATGTTTTAGAATCTAGGAAATATCTTTTGTTAGACACTTTCAGTTCAGTAAGAGTTTCAATTGGGCTGTTAGATTAGGAACACACAAAAAATCTAGAGTAAATCAAATGCTATAAAGAGGGGTGTAGTGATCACCAGAAGCCATCATCAAAATCCAGAGAGAATTTTTTGAGATAAATTGTTGTCAAGAGTTTTTAGAATTTTAGAGCTGTGATCAGGAATATCATTTGCCTTTGTTATATTTTCTTGAGTTGGAAAGTTTATGTAACTGTGCCTTTTATATGATTGGAGAATTAATAAGAAGATAGATTTCTATGTCATTGCGAAAGCATTCTAAGCTGTGAGCCTCTATTTCTATTGTTTCTATATTTTACATTGATCATGCCTTGTTCGCTCTTTAATGTAATTAAATCTTACATATAGTTTCACTCTGCTTAGATTAAGGGTCAAATTACATTTAGGCGCATCGCCATAGTTAGATTTTATTTATTTGCATTTGTGTTTCTATTTAAAATTCTTGTCCCTTTCCTCCCATCACTTGAGATAAAGAAGAGACTAACTTCTTAAAAATTTGGAGGTCGTTTCAAGTTGCAAGTCCCACATTCTTGAAGCTTCCCATTGTTGGTGTTAGAATTAAAGCACAATTTTAACCATCAACAATTTTTTGGCACGCCCGGTGAGACCAGTCTTGAAGTTTCTTTCAAGATCGTATGAACTAGAGAGCTATAAGGAGTCAGAGCTATGGACCAGTAACCTGATCTTAATCTACTGTAAATCTAGGTATTCTTTTACCACCTTTGGTAACTAGTCCAAGAAGAAGAGTCAATTAGTTCATACCAATACCAAGAGTAAATATGGGAGCCCCTATACCCCTAAGGAATTATGCAAGTTGGAACACTGGTAGTCCTTTGATTCTCCCAATACCACTAGCCACTTGGGACCCTATCCCAGTAAATGCCTTGAAAGATCTGCCCAAATTTAGTGGACAAGATTCTAAAACACCTGAGGAACATTTACAAGATGTATTTGATGTCTGTGCTATACATGTGGTCACACAATAGAATGTGGCTATAAGATTATTAGCAGCTTCTTTTAAAGGGAAGGCTCTAGAATGGTACCGATCCTTGACTCCAAACACCATATCTACATGGGATCAACTTGGAGATCTTTTCTTTGAAAGATTCAAATAAAAGGGTGATAAATCTTCTCTGTTGCAACAATTAATTACTATTCAAAGAGCACCACAAAAAGTAATGACTAATTTCAATTCCAAATTTCAAAAGACTTGGGAAAGGATTCCTGCTACAGCTAGACCATTACCAGGTATGGCTATAGTATTTTGTCTTAAAGCTTTGAATTCAGATATTTCTAATATGATTCAGTCACTTGGAGGTCAGACCCTACTAGAGGCTTATGATTATGTAGTCAGGGCTGAAAATAATTTAATAGATGCTGGAAAGTTACCCCCATGGCCTCCCATGCCCATGTTTCTAGAAATTACCTTGCCATTACCTCAAGAAGCCCATAAATCCATATCCCCACCTGTGTCTATGTATCACTATCCTCAACCATCTGCTAAAGAACTTGTCCCTGCTTAGTCATCTGAGATGGATGATATCAAGAATATCTTAAGGACATTTTCTAATGAGTTGATTAACATAAAGATTCAATAGAATCCTTAACCTAGACCTCAATATCAAGGCTACCAAGGGAATATATTTTCATCACAGCCAAACCAATACCAGGGTCCTCAAAGGTAAAATAACCCTCAGCTAGCAAATCAAATAGTTGCAGTCCCTACACCCTCACAAACTATTCCCCCCAATTTGAATAGGGAGATTGTTCAAGGGCAAAATAATTATGTAGACAACACTAATGCCTGGTGTTTTCCTTGTAATAATGCTCATACACCTAGAGATTGTCCCATGGGTAATCTATAACAAAAGGTAGTAGAACAAAGAAGAATGGATGGACAATTTGCCAGTACTTCAGATGCACAAACTTATCAGTCTCCTGGTATGCAAAATTTGGTCTTGATGGCTCAGATGCAAGGGATGTATTTGTAATAAGAAGAAGAAATAGCCTCAGACCATGCTATGTTTTCATGGGTTGAAGATGAAAAATCAATATTCTTGAATGAAGCTTCTGCTTCCAAGAAACCAGTGGTCGAATTAGACTACTATACTAGATCAAAGAGAAGAATGATGGAACAGCCTGAAGTTGCAAATAGTCAGGTTATGGAGAGTCCTCCATTTCAAGGTCAACAAAACATATCTGTTAGACAAGAAGTTCCTTAGCCAGTGCAGAACCAAGTGATTCCTGCACAAATTCAAGAAAAAGCATGATATCCTTATTTTCAAAGAACTCAAGCATTAGGACCAGTAAATGTGGTGGAACAACTAAAGAAGACTCCAACACAAGTATCAATATGGGACATACTAGCTATTCCTGAACAAAAGATGTTGTTACAAGAGGCTCTACAAGGAAAAGCAATGCCTAAACCTAATGGCACCAAAGAGGGACTTGCTAATAAAGAAAAGATTAAGGACACAGTTCCTTTGAAGACAACATCCTTTGTGAATAATGCAGCAAAGGTAAGTAAATCCAAACCAAAGCCTTTCTATTTGACTCTGATAGTTGGAAAGAAACTCTTGCATAATGCATTGATAGATTCAGGGGCTAGTACTACAGTCATGCCTAAGCAAATAGCTGATGCTCTAAAAATAAAATATGAGCCACTTTCTAAAGGAGTTATGTAGCTAGATGGCACAATAGTACAAACAATAAGAAGAATTAAACTCCCATTACAATTATATACTTGTCCCAATATAATTATTAATCAAGATATAGTAGTCATAGATAAACCTCCTATTTTTGGTTTATGTTTATCAAGACACTTTACAGCCAAGATAGGAGGATATATGTCTCTTGATTGGTCTCACCTCATTCGAAGAACCAAATATGGTTCAAAGATAAAAATTCTGTCTGAACCATTATCAAAGGATCATATCACCAGTGAACCAACATCAAAATTAGAGGCAGATCATGCTATGTTAAATAAGTAAGAAAGGGTTTTTGTTGAAGAGTTAGGCGACTGGACTAAGCATGATCAAGAAGAAGAAAATAACTAGTTGTTAGCTATGATGCATAGTGATCCATATGGGAATTATGACTCTACTAGTCTAGGCACTTATATCATTTTTGATGAGGACCATAAAATCCCTAATGTTTTAAGGGAAGAGACACCAACTAATCAAGAATTTGAAAAAGATTAAAAAATCTAGACCCTAAATTTTGATGGGGCTAGAAGTAAAAATGGTGCTGGAGCAGGAATTTGTCTTACTACTCTGAATGGCAAATTTTTTTGAAGGGCTATCCGTTTCCAATTTTCTTGTACAAATAATGATGCTTAGTATGAATCTCTAGTACATGGCCTCCTGTTAGCCAAGAAAAAGGGAATAAAGAATCGAATAGTAAAAGGAGATTTAGAACTACTAGTAAAGCAAATCAGAGAAAAGGCAATAGATAGAAATGTAAGGATGAGGTCCTACAGACATAGGATTTGGGACTTAATAGAAGATTTTTAAGCCTTCAATATTGAAGTAGTCCCTAGGATTCAAAATTTTGAAGCTGATAGGAAGGCCCAGATTGGTTCATAGTTTGATCCAGCAATTGGCCTATTAATTAACAATGAGTTAGTAAAAGTAATAGTGAGGCCAACTATTCCAGACAATGATGAGAATTGGCAAGCATTTGAAAATGATTCTCAGGTACTTTCATTCTTACAACAATTAGATGAGTTTGCTGATCAATTGCAAACCGAAATTGAAGAGGCATATGGAGATCAAGTCATACAATTAAAGACTAATAAGCTTCCCAATGGCTTGATCACTTTAGAGAATCTATTTGATCCAGAAGATGTAAGTCTGGAGAGGAAAAGATTCCAAGTAAACAAAGCAGACTATTCTGAAATAGAGGTGAGTGAAGGGAAAAAATTAAAAGTTAAAAATTTTGCAAATCAAGGAGAAAAAGAAAGATTAGTTGAATTGTGTAAAAAATATGACAGAGTCATAGCCTGGAGCTATGAAGATCTTCATGGATATAATAGAGATATCATTCAGCACACAATAGAACTAGCTAAAGGATCAAATCCAGTTAGACAGAAATAGAGGCCAGTAAATCCAAGGATTGAATCTCTAATGGTAGATGAGTTTCAGAAACTTTTAGATTCCAAAATAATTTTTTCAATCAAGCACTCGACCTGGGTATCAAATCTAGTACCAGTAAAAAAAAGAATGGTGACATAAGACTCTGTGTAGACTTTAGAGACTTGAATAGAGCATCTCTGAAAGATCACTATCCTTTGCCATCTGTGGAACAAATTCTACAAAATGTGGCTAGATCAGAGAGATTTTATTTGCTAGATGGTTTCTCTGGATACAATCAAATTTGGTTGGATGATGAAGACCAATACAAAACTGCTTTTACTACCAAATGGGGAATATTTTCATATGCTAAGATGACATTTGGTCTATCAAATGCAGGAGCCACTTTCCAAAGAGCTATGGATGTAGCATTTGGGGAACTTATAAATAAAATCATCTTGGTTTATCTTGATGATCTTACTATTTTTTCAAAAAATGCTGTTGATCATTTTGATCATTTAGAATCTATTTTCAAGAAATGTCAAAAATTTGGAATATCATTGAATCCCAAGAAATGCATCTTTGCTATACCTCAAGGCAAATTATTGGGACATATAGTATCTAAAGAAGGAGTTTCCATAGATCCTAAAAGAATTGCAGCTATAATGAACCTACCTCTTCCAGTAAATAAAAAGGCAGTTAAGTCCTTTTTGGGGAAGATTAATTTTGTCAGTAGGTTCATATCTAATTTTATAGGCTTAGTAAGACCAGTGACACTCTTGTTAAAGAAAAACTTGATTTTCAAGTGGACTACATAAGGAAGACAAGCCTTTGAAGAGGTCAAGAAGGCTATCTCAATAGCCCCAATACTTAGAAACCTAGATTTTTCTAAGCCTTTTGTAATGTATGTCTATGGAGGAGAGTTAAGTATTGCTGCTGTCTTAACACAAAAGGATGATAGACAGGAGGGAGAACACCCAATAGCCTTTTTATCAAGAACTCTTAGGGAGTATGAAACTAGATACAAATTTGTAGAGAAACAAGCATATGCTATGGTAAAAGCCCTCAAGAAATTTAGGCATATGGTATCAGAAAGCAAAATTTTGATACTTGTAGCTCACCCAAGTGTCAGAGAATACATAATGGAGGGAGAAATTATTGAAAAAAGAGCTAACTAGATAACCAAGATCCTTGAATATGATGTAGAGGTCAAAACCACTAAGTTAGTTAGAGGTATGGGTTTGTGCTAATATATGACTCAAGAGCTTGAAAAGATGATACCTAAAGAGACAAATTCAAAAGAAGAAAAGGAAATTGTATTAAAGATACAAGAAGTTGATCAGGAATCTTGGGTCACAAGCATGATTCATTTTATTAAATATGGGATTTACCCAAGAGAACTTCCTAAAAATAAGAGAAGATACTATAGGATATAAGGAGTTAATTTTGTTTTAATTAGACAGGTTCTTTTCAGAAGAAATTTTGATGGAAAATTGTTAAGATGTGTAGAAAAGGCTGAGGCTAAGAAAATACTACATGAAATGCATCATAGAGTGTCAGTTGGACATTTTTCTGCAAAGACCACATCTATAAAGATAAGTGAGGTAGGTTATTTTTAGCCTACTTTATTTATAGATTGTTATCAGCTGGTTAAAAAATGTCAATCCTGTCAATATTATGTGGGGATGAGAAGGAATGCAACAATGCCCCTTAGTCCTATAATTTTGGAAGAACCTTTTGCTCAATGGGGTCTTGAATTCATTTGAATGATAAATCCAGTGTTTAGTATGGGTCACAAATGGATATTAACTACCATAGATTATTTCACCAGATGGACCGAGGTAGTGCCACTTAAAGAAGCAATAGAAAATGTGATCCTAGATTTTCTAGGGAGTATCACTACTCACTTTGGGGCTCCTCACACCATAATTTCAGATAATGCTAAAACATTTTTAGGGTCTAAAGTATCTGACTTTGCATTAAAGCATGGAATATATCCAAAAACTTCCTCCCATTATTACCCTTAGGGTAATGGTTTAGCAGAATCAACTAACAAGAACCTGATTAGACTCATCAAAAGAATAGGGGCTGATCATCACAAAGAATGGCATAAAGTGCTTAATTTAGCATTGTGGGTTGATAGAATCATGCCTAAATAGGTGATCAAAATGTCCCCATATGAATTGGTATATGGAAAATCTATTGTAATACCCCTAAGCTTGGAGATTCCTGCTCTCTAGCTGATCAAACAGATTGAAAATGAAGAAAATGGCCCCATGCAGGTCAGACTTTTGGAACTTTTAGAAGTTCAAGAAAAGAGGGATGCAGCCCATGATTCATTGGTAAAGCATCAAAAAATAATTAAGGACTAATTTGATAAAAGGACTTCAAATCCTCATTTTGAAGTAGGCTCAATTGTTTTGAAATGGGATGCAAGAGCCACCAAGCTGGGTCAACATACTAAATTTGAAGCATTATGGACTGGCCCATATAAAATTCATGCGTGTAAACAGAAGAATTCATTTGAGCTAGAAACAATGGAAGGTGAACCTGAAGAGATTCCTATGAATGGAATCTATTTGAAACATTTTAGTTAGGTTGTGTCACTTATGTATTATAGTTAGATAGTGTCCCTTTCTTGGTTGCTTTGTTTTCGCATTTTGCTTTCTTGCTTTCTTTTAAATAAGTGTTCTTTGAACATGTTTCCACAGCTAAGAGCTAATTTTCAAATTCTCAATATATTGAATATCTCCCAAATATTTAGAAATCCCCAAGGTATGTTGTGCTGCCACTTGCATAACATGTCTATCTCACTGTCCCATGAATATTGAGTAATATTTCCTAATGGTTATCCAAGTTTAATGCCATTTTGAGACTTGATGGGTCAATAAATACCTCTTATCAAGAGTTAAAGCTTACAGTATTTCAAACATTCCTGCATCTATGAGAAAATATCCTGCTACTTGCATTTTTAGTTCCTAGTAGACTTGCTTAAGTGAAAGTGCTTTCTATTTTGCAAAAGTTCATACCAGTTATCATAGAATAGATATAGATATGGAGGAAGCACAGTCTTCACAACAAGGAGCTAGGATTTATGAATCCCTTGATAAATTTCTTATGAGAAAGTCATATGCTTTAGCCCCCGTGCAACCATTGAAGACCTACCCACAGACCAGAGTCCCTGAGGTTGGTCAAGCAAGTGACCCAGCAAAGATAAAATATTATGTAGATGGAGTCATGGACCCAATTATTCAAAGAACTAGTAGCAAAACTCTCAGAGAAGGGGCACATCAAAGATGTCTTTAGAGGGCCAAGGTGAGGCAATATGAGACATTTGCAATTAGGATATTGATCCAAAACTTGAAAGATTTGGTTGAAATATAATTAAAAAAACAAGAACAACACAATTCAAATAATGCTATCTCTGAAAAGAGATGTTTTATTTATCAAAATTGTAGACCCAAACATATGCTTATCTCTGAGAAGAGATGTCTAATTTCCATTTTAGGTTACATCTTCATTTATACATGTTTTGAGGGTGTGGGGAGGATGTGGAAGGTCACCAATCTTGAGGGAGATGAATTGGTTCGACTTCCATGATTTACAACAATACAAAATTTGAGGAATTACTATTTTTAGAAACTTACTATTTTTAGACTGGACTAATAAAATTAAAATTTGGGACAATTCCATTGGGTTTTAGGGGGTCAATATTTATTAATTAGAGATAAATTTCATCTCATGACATTCCCCTCATTATTATCTTTTCAACGGTTCAAATGGTGAGTCAATTGGAGCTACGGTGCAAAAGTTATGGCTCCCGAAAGTTATGCCATCAAATGGGGTGGACCCATCACCCGAATTGTCATCTAAATTGTTGTCTGGATCAGATATGGACTTCAAAATTGGCACAATTCATGGTCCCAGGTGTGCATCCATGCCTTGACTTGGTCAAAATATGCTCTGACTTGTTCCATGCACCCTCAAGCACCATTCAACAGGGTCCATTCACGGTGCAAATCACACTGCAGGCTATAAGAGACATGTTAGCCCTATATCATGATAAGATAGATATGTTTCCCACTATTGCTAAAATGTGAAGAATGTGGGCAAACATCAATACTTAGTTGAGGTTCTAGAGATCTGAATTGCAAATGGGCGATGATGATACTACTATGCCGACACTGCCTGTAGCAAGAGCCCAATTCACACAAGCTAGCCAAGATGCATTGTCTATGATGGATTTCATCTTCAGAATGAAAGATGATATGGCAGTCTATGGAGAACAAATGGCTATCCTATTCAAGCTGAAAAATATCGACAAAACTCAAGAGTTTTGGCTTGATTTTTATGAACAAATTGCATACTCAATGGTGGTACAACTGGCCCAGTTCAAATCAAAAAGGGTTTTCAGGTACTCTTCTTATTTATTTCACCTCATGCTATATTAGAACTCTGACATATTTTCTCAACATATGCATCTTGACCACTATGACCCAAGTTTTGATTTATAAAGGACCATTCCTGTGTCTGCATGGACACATATTTTGTCAAAAACTAGCGATCCATATGAATTTTGGGAACTATTTGTTACCCCTGCTTTGTGTCACCTGAGCCTAGAACTAGTTATAAATAGAGTATTTCCAAGTGTTTTAAACCTTATGGCCAATTTCCCAATTCCTTGTGATTTATTTTTTTGGATCCCACCATACAATTATTAGAGTCCATGGTTTTTGTGGGGAACCAGTGTTGCTACCTAAGATTTTAACTCTTAGGTTAGCATTCTTGGAAGTAACCAGGTAGGTGTCTATAGTAGACAATGAATATGGCTCTAGGAAGAGGAAGAGGAAAATGTATGACCTCCCATGGATGACAAACATCATGATACTAGAAGCCAGAGATGCTGAGATTGTTTTGCTTAGAAAGCTAGCCTTCTTGGGTTTCCTGCTAATCAAAGATAAATGGGTATATGACCTGAATGGTTTCATAGCTTCATGGATTAAGACTAATAGGGTTTCTACCAGAATTGCACATGAGAGCCACCCATTTTGGGACAATAGGAAAAATCCTAGGGAAGATACTCCTGGATTTTATGTTGAATTAACAGATTTACCCTTTCAACAAAATAGACCCTGGGAAACACTCTATGTTAAGCAGAGAGATTTTGACCCTATAATCAGAATGACTTCTGGCTTAAGAAGGGCACTAAATAATAAAGATTGGGATGCTAAAAAAATTGAAGCCTATTGAAAATATAGGCAAGAAATTTGTTAGACAACTCATTCTTTTGGGAACATAGACTCATAGGAGAGATGGGAAGAACTCTGGGATGAGTGCCATTTGTCCCCTGTATTTAGCCCTAACACAAACAATTTTCTAACACAAGGTGTAGAGCTAGAAGCCAGAGTAGGATCCAACCAAGAATCACAACCCTAGGGCAAACTGCAGCTGTAGTAACTGTATTAGTTTGGCCCCAATCTCTTAGCATCATGGAAAAACAAAAAGAGTGTGGTGCCTTCACCACCAAAAGCTTCCCCATTGGCATCAATTATTGAAATTCCCAGTTCTCTACAAAAACCATTGATGATAGTGGTAGAAGTTGAAGGAAAAGGAGCACAGTCAAAAGAAGAAACACCAAAAAAGTGAAAGACGATGCAGTTTTAGTTTGATTCAAAGGAGGAGGTAGACCCCCCATAACACTAATTATAGAATTGTAATTTCTCCTCAGGTAAGTATTATTCCTCTTTCTCCTTCTCAATATCTTTCTTCTCTTGTAGGCATGATGATTCCATCTAGCTAGATGACATCTCCTGCCACCTCTTATGTGCCCATTTCTCATTTCACCCCATCTATCCCTTCTCAAGCTTTAACATTGCCTCACTTTTCTCCCTCTGTTCCCAATAAATTACCTTCTCAGATTTCCCATAACCAACAATTGGCTATTCCATATGGTTTGCCACAAGGACATCCTTTTATGGGTGGGTACATTGCCTCTCCTTCTACCTTCCAAACTCAAGCAAACGCTGCTAGGAAGGCAAGGGAAGCTCGAAGAGAGAAAAAGAGGATCAAGGAAAATAAGGCCTTGGCTACATCACATTTGTAGTCACAATTTGACCCAATTCAACAGCAACTGATGGTGACTCATTTGTCACCAAATGTAATCAAGCCAAATGAGCAGATGCAGCTAGAAGACTACACAATGAATGTAGTGGCCATAGACATGTCCCTGTTTAGGCCATAAGACAAAATAGAGTTGCTAACTAAGTCCACTTCTATAGTTGCTGAAGATTACTTGAAGACATCAAAGAAGCTATAGAAGATGGAGGCTGATTTAGCCAAAGAGAAGGCAAACTATAATAGTTTGACCATAGAAATCATTAGAAAAAATAATGAAATAGAGAGTCTAAATAAATAGTTGTAAGACACTATTTCTCTTTAGACTCACCAAGTGATCCTGGCCCAAAATGATTCCTTAAAAGTAGGGCTAATGCAGGTAAACAATGCAGTGACCACCCTAAGGTGAGAAAAAGCAGCATTACAAGCCCAATTTCAAGTAGAGAAATAAAGAGCAGAATAATTGACACTGGAGTTGGCCAATAGGCCAAAGAATGTAGGAGTGTTAAGTCTGGTTAAGGATCTTTATGAATCCATGTGGAAAAGAATCTCTTTAGAGATTATTCAGCTCAGGCCTTCTCTCACCTTCCAACTAAATGCATAGAAATTGTGTGAAAAGGTGGAGAAATCCGTTGAAGACACTCTGGCTACTATTTTTGGGAGAGTTTTGGATTTTGAAATGCTACTACAAAATCTGTATGATGTAATGGATGGAACATTGTCAGCAATAGGAATTGATAACAAAGTGGTTGTTGCTAAGCGAGTGCATGAGGTTCTCATTTGCAACTCTGTAGCCATAAATTGTAGAGAGCTTCTCGATGTAATAAAAGAAGGAATCAGTGAAATGTAACAACACATTGAAGACCTAGTACAATTAGGTCTTCCTTCTCCATTTCTTGATGACAACACTGTGCTAATGATTGATGAAATTGAACCTTTACTATTGGCCAAGCAGAATGATTAGCTAGTTTTTTAGGATATAAGGGATGAGTCATCTATACCTGAAGTAGAAGCTATTTTGATTCCTGTCTCCCAACTTGAATTCAAATTGAAGGCTACAATTCAGGTTTTGTAGAATTTTGCACATAAGGATATTATCAACCTTGATTTATTCTTTAATGAATTATAAAATAAGCTGGGGTTATCTGACGATGAGTGGTCTGCCTATCAAACAACATTGCTAAAGCTATAATTTTTTGACATTTTGATCAAGCGGGAGTTATGGTTTCTTTTTGAGCAAGCTCAAAAGTCCTTGGGGTTGCCAATAATTATAGAGTAAAAAATACTCTATGTTTCATTTTGATTTTCAGTTGCACACTACAAAATTTTGTCCCTGCACACTTTGGTTCGAGACGGTGAAGTTTTGACTCACAAGCTCAGGCTCAATTTCCTTTTTTGCCTCATTTTTCTCTAAGTGTCAAAGTCAAGTGGAAACTACTAAGTGTCATTGGCCGAAGCACCTTTCATAATTTCTATAAGTTGGTCAGGATATGCCACGTATCTCATAGTAACTCAGTGGAGTGTGACAAGTGTTGGCATCTACATTTCATATCGGCATCTACATTTCATATCGGCATCCATGTTTCAAATCTATTTTGAGTGGAAGGTTTCAATAAGCTAAGTATCAGGATCAAGTGGAAGATGCTAGGTGGCATGAGTGGAAGGTTTCTATGTGCTTTTCTAAAAGTAATAGAAGATGCCACGTATCCCTAGCTAAAGAAAGTGGAAGCCACCATGTGTCAACCTCTGAATTATCTTCATTTTGCTTCATTAACAAGTAAAGGTTGTGGTGGGTCTTGGGTTTTAGTTCTGAGGCAAGCAGAAGCCGCCAAGTGTCACCATTTGTGTAAGTATGAAATGAGCCCTAATTATTTTTATAATATAAATAGGGAAACATGGAGATGGACACGTGTCACCTTCTACAGGTTTCTCAAAAGGTAGCTAAAGGCAGTAGAGATCACCATGTGTCCTTTGTCAAGAATAAGTGAAAGATGCCACATGTCCCTATTCCCTTTTTAAAGTGTTCAGGTGAGAAGTGATTTGGGTCCCATTTTATATAGAAGTTGTTGGAGAAGCACACAGTGATAGGTGTCAAGGACCGAACACTTCTAAGTGAAGATACAATAAGAGTATAGGTAATGCAGAAGTGCCATGTGTCTCCGGTAAGGCTGCAAAACATGCCAAGTGTTGTTTTTTGATGCCTCCCAAGTAATAAGAAGGTTTTCAAGAAATTGGCCAAGTGTCCTCTTCCATTTGATAGAAGGGAGTGTCCTGTGTTAGTTTCAGCCAATAAACTATAGAAAGACAAAATGTTTCAGAATCTAAGAAATATCTTCTGTTAGACACTTTTAGTTCAGTAAGAGTTTCAATTGGGCTGTTAGATTGTGAACGTGCAAAAAATATGGAGTGAATCAAGTGCTATAAAGAGGGGTGCAGAGATCACTATAAGCCATCATTAGAATCCAGAGAGAAATTTCTGAGAGAAATTATTGTCAAGAGTTTTTAGACTTTTAGAGCTGTGATCAGGAATATCATTTGCCTTTGTTCTATTTTCTTGAGTTGGAAAGTTTATGTAACTATGCATGTTTCTATGCCTTTTATATGACTAGAGAAATAATAAGAAGATAGAGTTCTGTGCCTTTGTTGATGTTTTTTGTGTCATTGTGAAAGCAGTCTAAGCTGTGAGCATCTATTTCTATTGTTTCTATCTTTTACATTGATCATGCCTTGTTCGCTTTTTAATGTAATTGAATCTTACATATAGTTTCACTGTGCTTTGATTAAGGGTTGAATTACATTTAGGTGCATCTCCATAGTTAGATTTTCTTTCTTTGCATTTGTGTTTTTGTTTAAAATTCCTATCCCTTTCCTCCCAACACTTGAGATAAAGAAGAGACCAGCTTCTTAAAAATCTGGAGGTCGTTTCAAGTTGCAAGTCCCACATTCTTGAAGCTTCCCATTGTTGGTGTTAGAAGTAAAGCATAATTTTAACCATCAACATCACCTAAATCCCAATCTTTGATAATATTTAATAGCTTGGACTACTTAAACTAGTAGATTTGATCTTTGGAGTTGCCATTGTGTTGAATAAATTGCACTGAAGAACACACCAAAATCCTTCAATGGATGATGTAGCCTTCAATCATACAAAGCTACCCTATTTATTCCCTATTTCTAAATAATTCATTGGAGTAGTCTTATTATAGATCTGAAGTATTCAAAGAGTAGCCCATGAGAATTATTTTTCAAGTTACAAGATAGATCATTACATGCACACACATATATCATATTGCATAATTACTCACACACAATCCCACATAAGGGGGATAACTACATTGGTCTGAGGCCTTATTCAAAGTATATGGATATATAGGAAAATATCATTGGCATAAGGGTAATTGATGTCAACTCAACTTCACTTGATCCCATTAACCTTATTTTATAATGTGACATGCCCAAGTTAGAGGACCTAAAGTTTTGATTACACAATGAAAATTGGAAATTGTGCATGTGATCTAAATAGATAATCTACAAGGTGAAAATAAAACCTAATAGGAACATATGGTCATTCATAAAAATTACATGTGATTCATTATGAATAGAAGTATCAAAACTAGGATAAAATCATTGATGTTAGTCTCTAAATTTGACGGTAGTGTCAAGGCTACTAGAGAGTTATTTTATAGAATTTGACAAATCGGGGAGGAACATCAGACTATCTTATCTTATACTTGCATTTATCATATATGCCTACACATTAGTAAATAAGCTAATTATTATTTATTATTTGTGTTACTATATTCAAATTATTGTTTGGCGTTGTACTTTCTACATTTAGGCATACATTCATAATTTAAAGTTGTATTAGAATATTATGAATCTAAATTATTTAATTTGTCTAATTTTAGAATAACTTACTCATTTTTTTTATTTAGAATATTCTCCCACTTACCTTTAATTCCAAAAAGGGTTAATTTTTTTGTGAATCTGATTTATGATCCTTCTTTCACAACCTTAGCTTGCTTTAGGGTTTTTAACCTTCTATAATTTTAGATTGTTGTGATTACTTTTTAGATATGATTTTTTAAATTAGTATTGGAATATTTTTTTTATTTATAATAAATTAAAATTTTTAATAATAAATATCATTTTGAAACTAAATATAAGGAATCATTCATTCATCATCTAAATATAAATCATGAATTTATTGATGCATTTTTTATGTTACACAAGATGAAATCAGTAAACATACTAAGGCTAATGAATCCAAATCCAATATTGATGAATATTTAAATGGTATTACTACCTATAAACACTTCAATTTCATCACTTTTATGTTGAATTTACAATTAGAATGATTTTTTGCAAAAACATGTAGATCGGGTCAGAAATTAAATAAACACCTAAATTTGCCAACACACTTGAAACATATATTCTAAAACATTTTGGGGCATCCCTAATTGGGTAAATACACCATAAACAACTATCAAATTTAAATAAAAAAATTCTAATTCAACTTTTTGTTTTACAAGCATGTTCTGGGCCAATTAACTAGAACAAATAGTCAAATTTATATATTACATAAATCACATGGAAGCTAATATGGATTAATTAGCCTATCAAATCAAATCAAATGGCTTAGGAGAAAACACATATAAATTGGATGATTTATAATTATTAAATATTCAACAAATATTTAAATGGTGACATCATCATGAAATCACTCAAAAATATGTCAAGCATTGTCATGATATAAGAAAATATCAACATAAGTATAGAAATGTAAGCCATGCCTAATAAAATGTAGACCCAAACACCAAATATTAATGACTTTTATTATTCCAATAAAATTATTTTCTAGACACACATATTAATATAGATCTAATGGTCATAATAAATATATCACATCTATAAATACAAGGCCCATTTGACATTACAAATAATCTTTTAGAGTGTAGACTTACTATCATACAAAAATCCAACAAGAGCTTCGACAATTCCTCACTTTGATTTAGGAAAAAAATCATATATAAGGGGAGATGTTGTCAAAGTGAAAAACTAACATTTTAAAGACTCCTAGCTCTACAATCCTGACATAAATATGCTTACAATCCAGCTTGGAGAATGAATCCATGAGAAAGGTATAGATTTTTGGTTTGTCTTTCCATTTTTTGTGCATTCTCCTAGACCTTGCCCAGTCTAAAAGATTATGCTTGAGATGTCATATTTCTCAACTTGTTTTTTTAAAAACTAATAAATAAATAACCTCTATTACACTCATAATCTACATTTGGCAAGCCTAGTGGGACTGAATCACCCCACAATATTCTTGAGAACCTTCAAACACCTTATAAATTTTTAAAAATACCATCTTTAGCTTTTTCTTATTTTTTCTACTAATTTTCCTGTGTTTTTATTTTCTACAAATTGGTGGGAATGCTCTGTGCTTTAGTGGGATTGTTTCCCACAATCAGTGATATGGACCTATGTAACAGTGATATTGCTTCTGTTATATTTTATATCTCTATGTGTTTTTATGAAAATAATGAGAATGTTATATGCATCCGTCAGAATACTCTATGTATCAAAAACATCGTACTATATATCAATAGGAAAATGTTGCTACATTCATACTATCAAATAGTGAGATAAAAAACCCTAATGGTCATATTTATCTATAAAATGATGATATCATCCTACAAATTAGTGGGATCGCCAAGGTAACATTCTAGTTTTCTACTTTCTTTCATTTTTGGATATCGATGGAACACCCTAAAAATTGATGATATCACCCTAAAATTTAGTTATATCACCTAATCAATATCACACTATAGATCAATAGGAAAATGTTTCCACATTCATACTATCAAATAGTGAGATTAAAAACCCTAATGGTGATATTTATTTACAAACTGACAAGATCATCCTAAAAATTAGTAGGATTGCCAAGGTAACATTCTAGTTTTTTATTTTCTATCATTTTTTTATATTGGTAGGAACACCCTAACAAGTTATGTTATCACCTTAAAAATAAATGATATCACCCATCTAATCAACATAATTTCCATTTATCTATTCATGGTTTTTGGTTTATTCAAAATGGTAGGATCACCTTGCTAAATTATGGGATTACCCTACTAAATGGTGGGTTAATACTATGTATTTTTATCATGAATTAAAAAATCAAATTTTCAACTTCTTACGCTTGTCAAAGACAACATTTCAAACTCTTAACTTGTTTCTCAAATGTTATGCAAGCCAAATAAGTGGATTTTTTTGCGAAACTAAACCTAATTTTCAAACTCACATATTAATTTAGTTCTTAATTAAATAACCAACACTTCTATTTGGTGCTCTAAGAAAACTTGTTTTCTTTCTCAATTTATTCAAATATTTACTTCACTTATTTTATTGTAAATGTTCTCTTGGGCATATTCTCTCTCCTTTCCCCTTTAGGGAGCTTGGGTGATCCAAAAACACATAGGTTATTGTTCTCCTATTTTATTCTTTATTGACTACATGGGGTGGATTTCATCTCCTTCTCGTAAGATCTTAGGGAATGACACCTTTTGTTTCATATCCCAATGTATGTAGAACCTCTATACATCTAAAAGGGGATATAAATTGAGGGTAATTATCATTAAGAGCATAGAAAATTACCCATAAAAGGTTTCATGATAGTAAGGATTTTATCTGTAATGCTATGTTATTAGACCTCATCCTCAGATTTTGAAGTGTTGGTAGCACTTCATTGATACCTTTACGGTTGAAGCGCTCATAAAGGGACTATATCCTCTTTTAAATTTCTTGCTCTTTATTCCCTTTGATGGATTTTGGGCTTCATGTACCATAAGTTTTATTGGGAATATTTATAAAAACCATGTCAAAATTTTAGATTAAGACTTTCAACCATAACCAACTTGTAGTGTGAAGGAAACCAATTTCTCCCAAAATTTCATGATGTATCACTTAAATTTAGGGTTAGGTGAAACTAATATTTCACTTATCTAAGTGAGGTATTCATGTGGACTATAGTTATATTACACACTCATTCTTCCATTAAAGATAGGGTTTGTTGTGATTATGTGTTATTGATTTTTTGTCATCTTTTACTCATTTTGTGTGACACACCTTACACGTCAAACAAATTAAAATCTCATAAGTCCAAAACATTATTATTTTTAACTCACATAATAACTCTACCAATTTTTGGGTCATTATTTACTTCATTATAAAACATTACATTATCTATCTAGTATGGTAATTTGTCCATGTTATATTGTTACACTATCCATTTCAAAATAATATTAAATTAGTTTCATTTGAATTAAGTTTCATTTCTCATTCACAATCCTAATCAGGTTTGGTTTGTACCAAAATTCTAATTCTAATCCAAATTCAAAGTCAACTAAGGTCAACTTTCAAAGTCAACTAAGGTCAAATATTTAAAAAATCAAGTGAAGTCAACTTTTAAAGGTCAACCAAAGTCAAATTTGAATTTGGGTCAACTTTGAAAGTCAAAATTGAGTTAAACTCAAATTTTAATTCAAAAATCAAACATTTTCAAAATTTCAAGATCAAATTTAGTTGAAAGATATTCAGAAACTCATTCTTGGCCTTTCAAACATTTTATTCCAAATAAAATCAAACCTTGTTCTATTTTGACAACTCCAAACTTGAACCTTCTACTTTGATCATGAGGTATTCCAATAACATTTTAAGTCATAATTTGACTTCAAATCATTTCTCAAAGCTGACACTTTGATTTTTTAAAACCAAGTATTGTATGTAAACACTCAATTATCACCACTAATATGTCAAAATATCAAGTTCGAATGAGTTTTTACAATAATGCACAAACTAGACCAAAACCATTGAAACACTCTGATTCATCCACATACATCATGTGTAATTGTTTAACTGCATCATGTCCCAAATTGGATCATTACCCTGTAAAGAATCATCACATTCTTATATTTCATCTCTAATCAAATTTTTGACCTAGAAAATTAACATTTTTAGCCAATAGTGCATAAAGCCTAATTAGAATCACTTATCAAATTAAATCCAATTAAATGCTTAAGTGAAAAATACATATCACATTAGTTAATATCTAATTTTGAAAAATGAAAATTCAATAAATATATAAAAAGGTGATATCATCATGATATCATCATCACAAAGTCAAAAATGCAAAATATCAACATAAATGTAATAAAAATCATAAATGTTGAGCCATGCCTATTAATTACTCCCTTATTCAAAAATATTAATTGAAAAATTAATGACATTTGGTGTTCAAATTTGAATCAATCTCAGACCACACATGTTAATCTTGAGATAGACGATCATTATCATTCTATGAAAACTATAAATACAAGGGTCTCCATGAATAATTATCAATCTTTATTATGTGAATATATATTAGCAAAATCATGCTAAAATATTCACCATTTCTTCATCTTGATTGATCAAAGCCATTGGTGGACAAGGGAAAATGCCATTGGAATGAACAAAGTGCATTGAAAAAGACTCCTACTTTACAAATTGAGCTCAAGCATTTGTAAAACAATTGCTAGATGGGGTCTTCAACTAAGGTAAATGTCTTTTTTGTCTTCTTTTATTGATTTGTTTGTCTATTAACTCTATCTCACCCTAGGGATCAAGCATAGAGTGTTAGTTCTTTAATTCATTTGTATTTCATTCACTAACATTGTATTTACCCTCTTTATATCTTGGTCTATATAATGGCATGCTTAGTGGGACTGTGCATCTCACAAACCTGCTTGAGACATTTTTTATTATTCTAAATACATAATCAAACCATATGTTGGTGTTTATTTTCTTCTATACTTACCATATTTTTATTTTTTGTTAATCAATGAAGTCTCCCTATGAAACTACAAAGTCACCCTGTGGATCGGTGAAGTCACTTATAGATTAACAAAGTCTCCCTATGGTTCTAGATAATTTTCTCACATAATTGGTGAAATAATTATTTATAAATCTATCTTCTCTATAGGTTCTATAAAATTGATGAACTTGCCTAGTTAAATGGTGAACTTGAACTGATAATAGTAAACTCAACCTCTATATCAGCAAGATCAAGAAATAAATAATGAAGTCACTTCTATGCATTTTACCATATATTCCCTAAAAATAGAAAAATCATCATGAAAAAGGAAAATTAATCCTATAAAATGGTGAGGTCATCTTACTAATTGATTAAGATGCCAATTTTTTTTTCTTACTACATAATGACAAAGTTGATTTGGAATCAGCCAAGTCACTCTAGTAAATGATCAAATCACCCTATGCCAAATTTCCCAAGAGCATAAAGTGTTAAAATCATCTTTATTAGATAGTTAAAACCCTTATTTTAAAATCTAATCCTCTATTTTACCAGTTTTAATATCTATTTAATTTGTTTTATTTTTACAACTAGCCAAGAAAAGGCAAACTTCATTCACATTTTCAATTTAGTTCTTAAAAATGAACAACCACCATTTCCTTTATGCTCTTAAGAGCTTTTCATTTTTTTTTCTTTACTTAAGTTGTTTGCATTTCCATTTATTATTTGTAAATCATTGTGAATATGCTCTCCCTTTTCCCCCTTTAGGGAGCCTGGGTGACCAAAAACATAATTATTTATTTGTCATGTTATATCCTAAAATCTTACTTCATGTATGCTCTTCTCTTGCCCATTCATGGAGTCCTGAGATCATAAATCAAGTATGTCTTTCCGTATTTAATTTTTTTGACTTCATGGGGTGAATTTAATATCCTTCCCACTAGTCTTTATGGGTGTGTTGACCTAGGAAGTGACACCTAGCAACATACCAACCCCATCAACTGAAAGGGTATATAAATTAGAGCAGTTCTAGTAATATCTTAGCTAGTATGCACCTTAGATCCTGATTGCACCAGTATCCCTTCACTAAGACCTCAACAACTGAAGTGGTCATGAAGAGACTAAACCCTTTGGTTAATGGACCTTAATATATCACATCTAATTAATGGATTATTCTAAAGTGCCCATGTACTGTAAGGTATATTGGGACCATCTAGTGTGCCAATCAAAAAATTTAGACTAGAAACCAATTTACCACACAAAACTCATTGATGCAAGGGTGAAAAATTAACCACCCTAGAAGATTTATTTTTATTAAAAATCTTTGATTGAATGATGGGATTAAAAATTCCACCAATGATTACAATAATGTATTTAATGAACCTTAAATTTTATCCTCTCAAAGGTAAGTATATCGAAAGGATTCAGTGCCTATCTCATAACCCATGTTACTTTCCATGTGATTTATGGAAATTATTTTATTAAAACCTATTTTATATTCACAACCTCATTTAAAAACAAATACACTTAGTTATCCAACCAAACAAGTTCAAACACATTGCCACTTATTTGTACATTGAGGTGTTACATTGTCCATTCTATTCTGATTTTGAACTTAGGTTTTTCTTGTTCCAATTTTTTTTAAAATTCTAAAGACCATTCAACATTGTTACAAATTATCATTCCAATTCAGACTAATATCACATTTTTTATTCTTTTCCAAACTAATTACCATTCTAAACATGTCAACGTACACTTGAAATGGGGCCTCTTATGGCCCTAGCTTCGTTGAAGAAAAAATTTATGATGGAAAGGAACATATGGTTGTGATTGAATATATCCCTCCCATTTTTGGCTCAATCCAAGGTATATTCAACAATAAACTAATAAAATATCAATATAAAGCTCTCTTAAAGATGATAAAATCAAGAGCTAGGTTCCCACCCAAATTTCCAATGGAATAATTACATAGTAGAGGAGTAACTACAATAGAAACCACATATTCAAATTATAAGACCAACCATCATTTCATCTAGAAGAGGGAAGGGTCCATTGGTTTATCCTTCCCAAACTAGTCACATTATCACATCCACCATACAACAGATTAATCAATGTTATGTAGATCATCTTGTTTCTAACTTAATGACTTCTTTGGTTGTAGCCTTATTTAACAACATTGTATTTATAAAATAAAATTAGTTGCATGAATAACTGAAATAACACCTACCTAATATTACACCTAATGTATATCCTTTAGCTCCTCCTAAACAACCCATACCAATGAATGCTTCACAAAAACTTCCATTTAATATGCAACATATGTTTGTTAATCATCATGAGATCATTTTAGATATAAGACAAAAACCTAATGATTTACAACAAGTGTTGGACCATTCACAAAAATAAGTTACAAATAATTTAGCACCACATTAGGTTGTGGATAATTTGTAAAATGTATTACCAACTTATTTTAATTCACAATAATGACAAGTTCCCCTTGTCACCAACAATAACAATGAATTATTCTGAATCAAAAAAAAATTCCTCAAAACTAATAATAGACTCTACTAGACCAATAATAGATTCCCTACCATTCATAATAATGGATTCATATAGAATAAAAATACCTCACCTATTCCAATCTAAATCCAAACCTATAGTATATTCCTTTTCAAATGCATAATTCAGGATATAGGGTGAATATCCTTAGTAAAACTACACATAAGGGACCATTCCTACTTATGTTAATGTTAAACAAGGCCAATAATTCATTAATACCCAATAAAATGGCCTCCTTTCATAGTAAAATACACCCAATATCCATGAATTAAATACACTAAAGGAGATAGTTTCATAACTTTAAGCAGGTAATCAAGTACCCAAAGAGATAGTTTCATAACATATGCCCTTATCCATTTGATGTTAGCTTTCTCAAAGTGTCTTTCCCACCCCATTTTGAAGTGTAAAATTTTGAAAAATATAAAGGGAAAGGAGATTCAAGAGAACATATACACTCATTCTTCGTAGCATGCCAATAAGTAGATTACAGTAGTGTCGATTTATTATGCTTATTTTTATACAGATTGGGTGGAAAAGTTTTATAATGGCTTCTCAAATTACCACTACTTTTAATGACCTAATATAAAAAAATTCAACCATTTCTCTTAAAACATAGAGCATGAATTGATGGGTGTTTATTTGTGCAATACCAAGTAGTGAGAAGGAGAGAACTTCTCAGCATACTTACAAAGGTGGAGAGCTTTGACTAGTCATTTCTCACACAAGTTGTTGGATATGTAATTAAGTATCTTTGCACAAAACCTAAATTTCAATCTTGCTCATAATCTCAGACTCAATTGTGATAACATGATTAAATAAATCATTGATAAAGGGGTGTAGATATAAAAACACTAATTACCAAGGGTCTTATAAAGGTGTATTATCAAAATCAAACACCAAACCAAATCCATGTCTTGAACCCAGATCAAGTGCTAATTCAAACCAACACAGTTGAAAAACTAAATACCTTCATCAAGAACAAGAACATGTTTTGTAATAAGGCTATAGAGGAGAGACATGTACAAATAGTGTAACCACCACGTAATCCTTAGCTCATAATGTAAAAATCTCCCTTGTGATGAGGATGATACAAAGATAGAGTTTTTAGCCACCTTAAGGATCCCATTGAGGTAGTATTCTATAACTTATTAGAAGCTAGTATGATCATATGGCCTAATATAAAACCCTTTCTAAAGGGTTAGCCTAAACCAACATGGTATCATGATAATTAGAATTATGATTACCATCACATGGTTGATCATTCAATATATAGGTGATTATAATTGAGACAGATAATTAAAGACTTACTTGAAAACAAGGAAATCAAGTTAGAGAAAAGAACACCTAACACCAATCAGGGGATGTAAATCTACAAGAACCCCTTTCTCAAGCTCAACAATCAGAAACAACAAACCAATTATAACCAAGGATAGGGCCAACACCAAAAGTAAGAGCAAGGCCAAAATCAAAACCAAAAAAACCATAATTAATATCATGATACCCAAACTAACCAAGTTGGTTATCTTACTGTAACATATGACTATGGAAATATTATAGGACATGTCACAAATAATGACATCAATACTATTAAAGTCATGCCTCATAAACCATTTAACACTTGATAGAGTGTTATCCATTATATATTGGGATTGCCAACTTTGTTTATAAGTAATTCTAACATAGGTTCAAGAAAATCAATTGCACCTTAACCATCAAGAATTACTACTCCTAAACCAACACCTATTTCCACTAATTTCTATAATTCTTAACCAACTCAAAATTTTAAAGTTAAACAAGCCATCCAAGAGTCAATTTTCAAGGCCCTTTGCCTCCTAATTCCAATGCAAGTTCTAATTAGTACAGTACCTTATTGAAAGCCAAACCACCTCACCTTTCTATCAAAAATCCATATTATATTGGTGAATAAATAAGCAAAACACCTACATAAATTTACATCTTGGACATTTTATGTACATTTAAAGTTCACAAAACTGTATTAAATGACTTTCTCCAACAATCCAAGGTACCTAATGACATCGAACTAGCCTAGTTCCAAGCATTGGTGGGAAATTTGTCCCTAAGTTAAAAACTCACATTTGACCAAAGTGATATGTCATTTTATGTACATTTAAAGTTCACATGTGATAAAATTTCAATCTTGGAAATTTTATGTAGATTTAAAGTTCAAAAAACTATGTTAAACGACTTTCTCCAACAATCCAAGGTACCTAATGACATCAAACTAGCCTAGTTCCAAGCATTGGTGGGAAATTTGTCCCTAAGTTAAAAACTCACATTCGAGCCCATCATTTCACACCACAAAGTCAAGAAGGTTATTATAGACAATGGTTTAGGGTTAAACATGGTGTCATTAAAGATGATCTAAACTTTGGATTACATAGCAACAAACATACAACCATATACTATGACAATCAAGAACTATGATAATGTAGAGATAAAATATCTAGGTACCATTTCTTTTCTAGTCATTATTGGGATTGTCACCCATGACACCTTGTGCCATGTCATTGACATCAAACTACCCTATAATCTAATTCTTGGTCATCCTGAGATCCATGAAGTATGAGCAATCACTTCCACCTTGCACCAATACCTTAAATTCTCTCATTCATGATTAGAGGTCACTATTCTTAGAAATCTACAACCATACTTATATTTCAAAAACCTAGAGGTTGATTATGGAAACTATAATTATTGTCCTAATACTGAGTATGTAGGCAAGAAGAATTAAGGAAATTTTCCAAAATCGAATTATATTCACCCTAGTGACCTTGCATCCACTTCTTCTATTCCACCTCATAAATCTAGTTCTACTCATTTTACCATTGAAGAGGTCAACATAGCCACATATCACATTCAATATGATTTCATGTTAACAAATTTCCCAAATCCTAAAAATCCTATAGAAGGCCCAAACATATCCCTGGTAGGCCCAACATGATTTGTCAAAAGAATTTCAAGTCTACTCTATAGGAGCCACTCATATTTGTAAAAGACACATCACTCAATGGAGGCTGGTTATATGGTGATCACTTTTCCACATGCTATCAAAACACTAATTACCCCATTCCAAATAGGATAATGAAAAATCAATAATATCAGGGAAAAGGTCTAGGGGTAAAGGCACGAGGCATTCTTGAACCTATGCTCATGACAACACATATAAGAAATTAAGGTCTTGGATTCATGCCATTTAGAGGTGACCCCATAGATTTAGAGAGTGATACCACCTTATCAACTAATGAAAAAACTCTTGGTAGTAATGTAGTGTCCTATTATAGTTCTTATGATGAGCTTGTTAACATGACCCTCTTTGATACCAATTCCATCCTTACCACTATAGCCAATTATCCTGTCATGTCCCCTTTTTCGTGGACATTGACAGGCTTGATGATTAGCTTATTATGCGACCTTCGTAGGCTAATATGATGGATAGAGGATCATAATGGAGCTTGGCTTGACTTTGATTCACAGAATTTCTACATTTGGTTTTCATTCAGAGTCTTTCAGACATGTTTGATTGATGCTCCTATTATTTAGGGATATTTGACATGCAGCAGAGCACCTTTATTTTGGTATGGTCATATGCGGAATCACTCCCTGATTCACCTGTTTCGATCGGTTTGAGGATCTGAAGTATATTGAGGGAGATATTAATATTTGATTGATTTAATCAAATATTAATTATTTGGTCTCATTAATAATTAATTATTAATTATTTGCTCTAATTTTAAATTAAAAACCCTAATGCTAATTTAAGAAAACCCTAATTAGGGCAAGCATATATTTTGAGGGTATAAGGGTTTCACATGGAGGCCATTATGGATTCATGCTTATTATTGATATTGATTCTTGTTAAGAAATTCTTCTGTGAAGACTGAGCCAAGGGTTCAAGGATTCCATTTGCATTGGAGAACGTTCCCTCTTCAGTGTGTGCAATTAAGAGGCTGTGGAATATCAGCTGATCTATTGCCAAAGTGAGAGATAGCTTCATCCAGAAGTTATCACAAAATTTTAGGTTTGAGAGATAACTTCACACAGAAGTTATCACAGATATTCCAGGTATTTATTGCTTTATGTTTTGATTCAATAAATTATACAGCTAGAGATCTACTGTGCTAGAGACATATATTTCAGATCAGGGGTTGAAAACAGGGAAGTGGTGCTTAATTTGCGGCCGTACGGAATCCGTACGGGTTCGTACAGATCAGTGCAGGAACCGGCATCGGTAGATAGAGGGTTTTAGTGACCGACATCGGTCGACTGAAGACCGACGTCGGCAGAAATCCGACCGGCAGAGACCGACGTCGGTGAGATATCGACCGATGACGGTGACTGTGTGTCGACACAGAAGGGCCGAGACTTTCCAGAACTCAATTTGCACTTCCAGATTTTCAAAGCCAGGGTTTTCAAGACTGTATTTCATATTTATATGCATATTAGAGGACTGCAATTGTAATAATTTACAAGGACAAGTGATACAATCTGTAATTTGTTATTAAAAGACTATATTATTGTGATCTTTCTGAATTTATTCAACAGCGATTATATCTTGGTTCAGATTTTTTGTGTTGCTATATTTCCTGTTTAGAGGGGATATTACAGTGGTATCAGAGCTAAATTCCTGCCATCCTGTTGGGCACATCAGAACTAATGTCTTGCCATCGTGTTGGGTAGTTCTAGGTTCAATTCGATTATCAGTATGGCTCTAAGAGGGGTCAAAGATTTGGAAGAGAGCATGCACAATGCAAAGAAGAAATTAGATCATCCATTTCAGCAAGCAGATGACACTCTAAAAATTTTGGAGGAGTTGGACACTTATTTAGGCAAGGTTGAGCATTCAAATACTTATGAGATGCAAACAGCGTTATTTCCAGCATTTGATTCGTTGGTGAAGCCCCGATTATTGAGACATCATGATGAGGTGGTAAGACTTGCAGCTCTCTCTTGCATTAGTGAAATGATGAGGATCATAGCTGGCTTTGATTTTCATGATGATCAGATTATGAGAGAGGTACTTTATGCCATGGTAAAAAGCTTCGAAAAGTTGGATAACATTAGAGACCCTCATTTCTCAAGGAGGGCAAGATTACTTGAAACATTTGCAAGGTATGGATTTGAAAACGTTATGATGTTAGTAGGTTGTATTGGTGAAATTCGCATGATGTTTAAAATATTTTGGAATATTTTAGATGAGTTTCATTCTAGCAATATATTGGCATCAATGCACTCTATTATGTTCACAATCTTGTTTGAGGAGGAGGATAAAATTTCCAAACTCTTGGCAGAAGATTTATGGTATGTCTGGACAAAAGGGAGAAATGTCTCACCTAGAGCTTGCATGTGGTTAAATAATTTAATTAATAGGCCCAAGGATCGTAGTGCTTTCCCTATGACATGCAGCCACTTGCATGATGAGTTTGACAGTTATGCTAATCCAGTACAGGGTGATATTAACACATCTTCAGGTAATGATTTATCTGCATTATCTTCACTGGTAGGGGTAGTTGAGGATGTTGTGGATGAGCTTTGTCTTCAGGTGAGTTCAGCACAGGTGTTAGACAGTGAGGATGACCCTGATGCTTGCATTCAGAGTGTGGAGGTATACTCAGAGGTTAGTACATTGAGTATTGCTGATGAGTATGTTTTTGTAGCTGATGATGAGGACCATGTGGTTGAGGCTCACCCTCATATTCAGGATTTGGGAGTACCTAATTCTGAGGAGTTTCGAATACCAGTGGAGTTGAATCTCCATATTGATTATTCTCATACAGATGATAGTGTGGTACAGTTGGTTGTGCCGCCTTTACAGAGAGATCAGTTATGGGATGGATTGGCACCATCTTTTGTAGATGGAATTTGCAGTTGCCAAGTACACAGTCTACAGTATCGACACATCCAGGGTAGTTGTGATTTCAGAGATTGGTTGAGTTGTGTTCGCCAATTTGATTATGGGTTCCTCTTTGTTCTACTTATGTTGATGTTACAGGTACTTGTATTAATTCACAGCGGTGCAGAGCATAACTACATTTGGGATCCAGGTGGATCGAGTAGTTCATTGTTCCGAGATTGCTTGGGGACAAGAAATTTTCGGAGGGGCGGATTGTCATGTCCCCTTTTTCGTGGACATTGACAGGCTTGATGATTAGCTTATTATGTGACCTTCGTAGGCTAATATGATGGATAGAGGGTCATAATGGAGCTTGGCTTGACTTTGATTCGCAGAATTTCTACATTTGGTTTTCATTCAGAGTCTTTCAGACATGTTTGATTGATGCTCCTATTATTTAGGGATATTTGACATGCAGCGGAGCACCTTTATTTTGGTATGGTCATATGCGGAATCACTCCCTGATTCACCTGTTTCGATCGGTTTGAGGATCTGACGTATATTGAGGGAGATATTAATATTTGATTGATTTAATCAAATATTAATTATTTGGTCTCATTAATAATTAATAATTAATTATTTTCTCTAATTTTAAATTAGAAACCCTAATGCTAATTTAAGAAAACCCTAATTAGGGCAAGCATATATTTTTAGGGTATAAGGGTTTCACATGGAGGCCATTATGGATTCATGCTTATTATTGATATTGATTCTTGTTAAGAAATTCTTCTGTGAAGACTGAGCCAAGGGTTCAAGGATTCCATTTGCATTGGAGAACGTTCCCTCTTCAGTGTGTGCAATTAAGAGGCTGTGGAATATCAGCTGATCTATTGCCAAAGTGAGAGATAGCTTCATCCAAAATTTATCACAGAATTTTAGGTTTGAGAGATAACTTCACACAGAAGTTATCACAGATATTCCAGGTATTTATTGCTTTATGTTTTGATTCAATAAATTATACAGCTAGAGATCTACTGTGCTAGAGACATATATTTCAGATCAGGGGTTGAAAACAGGGAAGTGGTGCTTAATTTGCGGTCGTACGGAATTCGTACGGGTTCATACAGATCAGTGCAGGAACCGGCATCGGCAGATAGAGGGTTTCAGTGACCGACATCGGTCGACTGAAGACCGACATCGGCAGAAATCCGACCGGCAGAGACCGACGTCGATGAGATATCGACCGACGACGGCGACTGTGTGTCGACACAGAAGGGCCGAGACTTTCTAGAACTCAATTTGCACTTCCAGATTTTAAAAGCCAGGGTTTTCAAGACTGTATTTCATATTTATATGCATATTAGAGGACTGCAATTGTAATAATTTACAAGGACAAGTGATACAATCTGTAATTTGTTATTAAAAGACTATATTATTGTGATCTTTCTAAATTTATTCAACAGCGATTATATCTTGGTTCAGATTTTTTGTGTTGCTATATTTCCTATTTAGAGGGGATATTACATATCCTCTTTCCCTCCACCATCCAAACCTAATCAATTATGACTAGTAAGATTTGATTATACCATTGGATGAATTTTAGAATGAAGAATCCAATATGGAATGCATGGGCCTAGGAGATGGATTACCATTTGTTGATCATAAACAAGCTTTGAATTCATGTTGGACCCTATCACCTACTTTGGAGAGAATTCAAACTTCCTTGGTCATAAACAAGTAAAATATCAAGATGTTTAGATCAAAAAATCTTTGATGCATCTCTGGGTTAGGAGAAAAGTAAAGATAAAGATAATTCCATAGGTGAAAACCGATTTCAGGCACCTTTAAATGGGGAACTTTATCCATCTCTTTAAGAAGCTTAGTTTCCTCCAAGTCTAAGCATTATAGCTGGGTTCGATATCAATGAGAAGGAGCACAAAATATTTGCACAATTAGTACAATAATTTCCATAACAAATCATCAATTGGTCACTTCAAAAAATGGAAAATTTAGATTCTTCTTAAATAGGTGAGCCTTGTAGCTCACAAGTAGAAGAAGAAGACCAATTTCTATTTGTACCTATAATTATTGAAGATGGTTATACACTCCTTGTATAAGATACCATCAAGGTAAACATTGGGACCTATGATGATCAAAAAATGATTTAATTAGGTGTTTTTCTCACTACTAAGGAATGTTGTCATTGATATATTTTTCTAGTCTTATTTTAACATGTTAGGGTTAGACCCATCTCTAGTGGTACATCGACTTATTATACATCCATATGCCAAGACAATAAAATAAAATATACATAAAATGCATCCACATATTTCAATAATTGTTAAGAAAGATCTAAATAAATTAGTATAATTAGGGTTCATTAGACCATTTGAATATTTATAATGGATCTCAAATATTGTGTGAGTCAGTCAAAATCCTTAAAAATTTTCTTGTGAACTAACTTCATAGATATCAATAACACATGTCCTAAGAATGACATCCCTATGTACATGATATTAGAATCCACAATAGGATATGAGATGTTGTTCTTCATGGATGAATTCTAAAACTATAACAAAATCAAGATTACACTCAAAGACTAGCATAAAATAACACTCACCACTCCATGGGGAACTTTTTGCTAACAAGTCATGCCATTTGGCTTGAAGAATGCCATAACAACCTATCAGTGTGCCATGACTATCATCTTCCATGACATGATGCACAATATTTTTAAAAACTACATGAATGACATCATCACTAAATCTAAGAGACATGTAGGCCATCCTAACATTTTATGGAGAACCTTTGAGAGACTTCATGAATACAAGGTGCGTCTCAATCCAAAGAAGTGTGTCTTCAGTGTCATTTTGGTAAAATTTTTAGGATTCAATGTGTCACACTAAGTCATTAAATTTTACAATGCTAAGGTCAAGGCCATTATGTAAATGCCTCCTCCTTCTACTCTTAAATATCTCCATAGTCTTTGGGGTAAAATTTAGTATATTCACAAATTTATTTCCTAATTGGTTGATCGATGCCACCCTTTTACTCACCTTTTTAAAAAAGCTATATAATTATAGTGGAATGATAGTTTCCATAAGGACTTGAATATTTTAATAATTACTTAGCCAACCCACTAGTATTAATTCCACCTATACTAGGAAGACCATTGCTACTCTATATATTTGTAATAGAGCATGCCTTGGAGGCACTCTTGGCTCAACATGATGAGCATGAAAAAGAGCATGTAGTCAATTATTTGAGCATGAAACTCATAACATATGAGAATACCTATACACCAATTTAAAAGGCTTGTTTGTTAATGGTGTTCACTTCCCCAAAGTTACATCACTACATGCTCAATAATAAGATGATAGTCATCACCAAGATTGATCCACTCAAATATTTGTTATCTAAAGCCACTTTGATAGGTCACATGGCCAAATGGGTGATGTTTTTGAGTGAATTTGATGTGTAATATCAAAACCAAAAGGCCATTAAGGGATAAATTCTTGAAGATCAGCTTTTAAAGCACCTATATTAAAAACATAACCACTTAGCTTTGACTTCCTAGATGAGTCAGTTATGAATCTAGAAGCAACAACTATTGAGTCTAAATAGTGGATGTTATATTTTTAGGCTCATTTATATCCTGTGAATTCGAGGCCAGTATATTTTTCATTACACCACAAGGGGATGCCATTCCCAAGACATTACATATTGGTATCCATTTCCTTAACAACAAGGTCGAGTATGAAACACTCATTGCAAGATTTTGTATTGACATAAAATGGAATATTAGGTAGCTAGTGGTACATGGGGATTCCTATTTAATCATTAATTAGGATACAAACTAGTACCAAACCAAGGAGATAAGTGTGTACGTTACAAGATTATGGTAGATAAGCTCAAGTCACATGTTAAAATTCTTCTATTCGAGTAAATACCAAGGTTTTATAAAAGATAAAAAAATGCAATGGAAACCATTGGATCTGTGTTACCAGTGGCCGATAGTGTTAAAGAGTATCACTTTCTCATTGAGAACCTTCTTAAACTAGTGTATGATTAATTTGATTTTGAAAGGGCATGTAATATTATTGGTCCTAATATCCCTTGGCCCTAAGACCTATATAAATATATTCATGATCAAATTATTCCTCTGGATCTATCATGAACCCAACACAAATCCTTCATACATAAATCTACCCATTATACCTTACTTGGAAATAATTTCTATCATAGGGGCTATGATGGAATGTTACTTCATTATCTATCTTTGAGAGAATCTAAATTAGTGTTAAATAATGTACATGAATTAAATTTTGGGGCCCACACCAGTGGCTTGGCCCTTTCTAAGAAATTCCTTCCAACCAAGTATTACTAGCACACAATGGAGATAGATGTTTGTCGACATGTTAATAAGTGTGATACTTGTCAATGACATGATGATTTGATACATGCTCATTCCTTACCATTCCATCCAATCACTATACCATAGCTATTTTCTACTTGGGGACTCGATCTTGTAGGTAAAATCAACCTTACTTCCTTATATGGTCATAAGTATGTTCTGACTTCCACATACTACTTTACTAAGTGGGTAGAGGTCATTCCCCTCACATATATAACTAGTAAATAGATTTCCAAGTTTATTCATAACCATCTCATTTGTCATTATGGCATTCCCTCCACCATTATAACTAATAATGGTGGACCATTCAAAAAATATATCAAATCCCTCTGCACCAAATTCCAAATCAAACATATGAATTCCATGACCTTTTTCCCTCAAGGTAAAGGCCAAGCTGAGGTGTCAAACAAAACCATTTTTAAAATTATGAAGAATATTTTTAATGACATTTTTCATGATTGGCATCTATAAATATTCATATCCTTATTGTCTTACCATACCATTACCTGTGCACCTACAGGTTTTACACCCTATTCATTAGTTTTCAGCTCTGAGGCTATTATCCCTATTGAGATCGAGGTACCCTCTTTGCATATTTCTTTGCAAAATATAATTGAATGGGGATGAATAGGGTTTAAATAGGGATGCTTGTATGATATTTTTAGTGTTTTTAAGACAACATATGCTCTCTTATATATTTTAGGTTATTTAAATGGTTAACATACAAAGTAAGGTAAGGATGTAAATATTAAACAACTTTAAGCACTTAATGATTAATTTTGTGTGTCTACAAGTAGAATTAGCAACACCAATAGTAAGGTTGATAAGAGATTGATCAATAAAATCATTTGGTTATTCATATGTACTAACATGGTCATGTTTATTTTATTCTTTTTAGGCTGCAAATAGAAAATATTCAATTTCATCGGGATGAGTGTTGAGGTATTCACCTAATTCTTTTGCAACAAGGTGAAAACTATTGTTATCAAATGCATGAGTATTATCACTTTCTATGGTCATAATAAGTCCATCAAGAGGATGTATTGTAAGTAATATAACATTGGAAATATATGAATTCTCTTTTTTCTATGTGATACTTGATTTAATATAACTTTACATTAATGGTATTTGCATATTAGCATGTGATTTTTGAATAACTAGAAGCAATAAATATTCATCCAATATAGCCATATATTTTTTGAAAAGAAAAGGAATAACAAATTGAAATTTAAGATCTTAAAATGAATAAAATTTCGTGTATAGATATTAGTGAATTATTATGAAATCAATAGTCAAAATAAGATACTTCCATTTCAAGATATTAGATCAGAGGTCAAAATAGAATAGTTTAAATGTTAGCAATTTTTATCCAAAATCAAAAGCAATTTCTTTTAGTGTCAAATTTGGATCTAAGGTCCAAAGGAAATTATTTTACTATCAAATATTCAAGAATATATTTATACTTTAAGACAAAAAAATTGAACTAATGCTCAAATGAAAATGTGTTTTCACCTATAGACACATAAATCTGGTCACAAAAACTTTATCATGCTAGTTTTGACCCTTTTTAACCTTAAATAACTTGTGCACTTAATCGGTACCTATTTAACCACCTCACCCTATCTTAAGCACCTATGAAGACCTATTTCTATTTTAAAATGGTATATGTCTCCTATAGAAGTGTTTTGATTGCTAAAAACACCCTTAATCATTTGTATGGATAAAACCCACATATGTTTCCCTAAAAGATGATCAAATAATAGGGACAATAGTGGCATTAGGATATATCCCTATTTTTTGATTATTTCCTTTGATCCTCTAATGATCATTTTTTAAGGCCCTCTCTTATCTTTTTCTTTTGTGTTTTTGGGATCCCTAGTGTGTGGTTTCCCCTTTTGGATTACTATATATTTACACTGAAGTCACTTATCCTACCACTTCACAATTTTAATACTGAAGCATATTTACATTGTTTCACATTGATAAAAAATTATCTATTATTCTCAATTATTATTATGATCACTATAAGAAATTATCATCTAATTCAATTTTTTTTTTAATCCATCCCTAAGTAAAACATGATCAAGCATTTTTATTCATTTATATATGTCATCATATAGTCAAAGGGTCATAATTTCACAAAGCACTTTTAGTGGGAGAAATATGTGGGTTTGATTTCTTTCCTTATACTATTAGATACATAGGAACCATTCAAACATCATGGGAATGATTGGGTTCAACTCAACCCAATTACACTCAATTTTATATTTGTAGGTTTTTAATAATTTCTAGCCCTATTAGGGATCCAACATTGGATAAGTTATTTATAGGTATTTTGTACACTTCTAAAGGTCAAATATATGCATATAAACCTAACTTGAAGTTTTACAAGTGATTATACCCTAATTTCCCATTTTACATGATTGACCAAATGCCACAATGGTGGGATTCCATCATGTCCTTAGTCTACCAATTTTTTCCTTGTGTTGTTTTAATTATGTGAGGATTATTATACACAAATTTACAAACTACAAAAAATAAATAAATAATGAAATGAAATTTAGAAAATAACCTTTATATCATAGGCCACTTTGAGGAGGAAACCTATTTGAGAAATCTCAATACAATAATATTCATGGATACCTTCATTAGACCTCAACACTTACTTTAATACGAAATATATTCTAATAGCTACTTCTTCCCATATATGTGGGATAATTCAAATATGCTCAAAGGACAACTTACAAAGCATATGTGTCTATAGTGACTAATAAACTAATAATTTAAAGAAAAGGGTAGGAAATATATTCCTAACATCCCATCCCCTTTAGAAAAATATTTGTCCTCAAAGATTTAGATGTGGGAATTATTGTTGAATTTTTAATAGTGGTTACCATGTTGAATCTTTTGGTTGCATGTCATGCAATTGAATGAAGAATTTTTTGATTGAGTGGGAATGAGGTTGTTAGATATGCCTATCTAAGACTAATTCTAATTTGATAACTATAGAGCCTTCATTATTAAGTTATGGTAAAACTATTTGTACTCTGATGGTGGTTCTAAGAACTTTCATCAAATAGAATACATGAAATACTGGGTAAACTCAAGAGGAAGGTGTAAATTATAAATTGTAAGAAATATACCCAATCTATTGGAGAAGTTATATGTCCCATAAAAATTTAGACCAAGCTTATGACACCCTCTTAGTTTCAAGGATCATTGCTTATATGGTTACAATAGACAAAGAAAAATCATATCACTAGGTTGAAATGTGCACTCAGAGTGGTGTTGATTATCCTACTACTTTATTTGTTTTTCTGCCAAGTGGAGATTCCCTACAGGGTGTTGATAATCTGATCTTGATGTCAGAGAGTAGTGTCAACCACTTAAACTGGTGAACTACCAAGGGTATATGAGATAAGTATTGGGGGCACTTAACCATAAACTACTTCATAAGGAGTCATTTTAGAGGAAGTGTGGTAGGAGGTATTGTACCACCATTCTGTGAGGGGAAGCCACTTTTCCCACTATTGTTATTATTTCAAATAAAAGTAGCAAAAGAACATTTCCAAGCATTTTTTGACAATTTTTATTTGGCCATATGTTAAGGTGTGATACCCAAAGCACATCTTCAATTGTGTACCTGTGCATTGGAATAGCTCCATCCAAAAATGGTTGGTTAAAATTGCATCATGATTAGAGATGATTGAAGAATGGATGGCATGAAGATAGAATATCTAATCCAAGAAAACTTATGTGACCATTGAGGCTATATACAGATGGATAAGGGCACAAAAAAGACTATATTTGGAGAGGCAATCTACCATGACCATGATCACTATTTTTCTTCCATATTTAGGGATACCCTTAATGAAATCCATAGAAATATCTATCCAAATCCTAGTAGGAATTGGAAAGGATTTGAGCAAACTAAAAATCACTATTATTTCACCTTTTTTGCATTGGTAGGTATCACATTCAGAAACCATCTATTTAATTTCCCCTTTCATCCCCTTCCAAAATAAGTTTCAATGTGCTCACTCATATGTTTTGAGAAATCCTGAGAGCCATATTGATGGAGAAGCATTGATTTCATATAATATAACTTAATGAAGGTTTTATCTATGAGGAAGCACTAAACATAGCTTATATAATATAAAATCACCATCCCAAATATAATGTAGTACTGTAGAGGGGTTAGTGGCTAATTGTTGAATGATGTGGTTTAAGGAGGGACTATTTGTATACCCTTGGTGTACATATTCCAACTAGTTCTAAATAGGCATGGAGATGACCAAAAGGGAAGTCTAGTCCTCAAATGTGCACGAGAGAGCATCCACCATAACATTGTCTGTACCCTTCTTATTAGTGATCTCATAATCATAGCCCATGAGTTTGTTGACCAATTTTTTTATGACATTGTTCCAGTAAATATTTTAGACTCTAGCGATCTATTTTGATGTAAAAACGATTCCCAAGTATGGCCTCCATTTTCATACTACATGTAGAATTTCCATCAGTTCTTTTCCGTATGTAGACAAAGATAAATTTCATCTAGAAATGGATTTGTTAGTGAAATTAAAGGGATGAGCCTCATAGAAAATAATAACACTTAGGCCACTTCTATAGGCATTACTTTCGATGGTAAATTTTTTGGTGAAGTCTGACATGGCCAAAATTGGTGTGTTACACATAGCATGTTTGAGTTCCATGAATACCTGGTTAGCTACAACATCCCATGTGAATGCATCCTTATTCAATAATGAATTCAAGGAATCAATGGTACTTCCATAATCCTTGATAAACTTGTGGTAGTATCTTGTAAGGCCTAGGAATCCATGAAGGATCTTTAGGGTTGTTGGTTGAGGCCAATGCTACATGGCACCTATTTTTTTTAGATCCACATTGACCCCATCAACTGAAATAATATGCCCTATATATTTAAATTCCTCTTGACCAAAGGAACACTTGGAATTCTTGACACATAATTTATTATATATTAGAAGTTGTAATGCCCTATTAATATGTTGGATATGCTCAGCCCATGTGTGGTTATAGATCAAAATATCATCAAAGAAAACCAAATCAGACTAACAGAGGAAAGGCCAAAATATTTTATTCATTAATGCCTAAAATGTTTAATGGACATTTGTAAATCTAAATGGCATGACCAAGAATTCATAGTGACCATCATGAGTGCAAAAGGTTATCTTTGGAATGTCATCATCATGCATGTAGATCTGATGATAGCCTGAACAAAGATCTAATTTGGGGAAAAATGTTTTCCCATGGAGCTCATTAAGAAGCTCATTGATGACCTAATTTAGAATTTATCTTTGCTAGTGAAGTGGTTAAGGGCTTTGAATTTAATGCATAGGTAGCACAACTCATCTTTTTTGTGTATAATAATAAATGGAGAGAAGTATGGGCTAGTGATAGGATCAATAACTCTAAACTTGAGGAGTTCTTTTACTAGCTACACAATCTTAGTATTTTGGATATGGGGATGGTGGTATGGATAGATGTTGTGTGGGATGAATCTTGGAAGGAGTAGAATGCGATGATATTCATAGAATGAAGGGGGAAACCCCAATAACTCTATAAAAATGGTTACATGCTTATCAAGGATGGCTTATAAATCAACATAGTAGTTAGTAGCAGCAAGGAGTTGGAGTTGCATGGAGTGTAACTGGGCAATAACCCCATATGAGCCTTTCTTCAAAAGCTTTTCCATGCAATGAGAACTAATGATGTGATAACATCTAAGAAACAAATCTTTTAAGGTGTGATTCTAACCACTATCTATGAATTGTATCTAAATCTTATAGAATTCTAATAGAATAGGTCTTAATGTGTAGAGCCAATGTGTCCCTAAGACCACATCACATCCTCCTAAGGGTAGGTAAAACATATCTAAATAAAGAGTGTAATCACCTATTATGATACACACATTCTGACACTTTCTTTTACATGGAAATGTTCCCCCATTATCAATCATGATTTCAAAGCTATAACAAGTGTGAATAATTTAGTCTACCTGCTTAGCAAAGTGGGGATCGATGTAATTATGAGTACTGATAGAGTCAATGAGGATTGTGAGAGGGATGTTTTTAAATATTCCCTTGAACTTCATGGTTTAAGGGGTGGTAACACCTACTATTACATGCAAAGAGATCTTAGGTTGAGTCTTCTGAGCCATTAATTACACTAAGGGGATTTTTTCTACTTAAGCATCCTAGAATTCTTATATATCAAGCTTGTTATCCTGCTCTGGTGATGATTCTGTCTATCAAGTAGAGATTTTGTGTGATGTACCTATGACTCTTAACCCATTTTTCATCACAAATATAACACAATCCTTTCTCATTATAATCCAAAATATCTACCTTAGTAAGGTGTTTAAACGGTGTGTTTTTGGCTAGCCATTAGTTTGTTATGTTATTTATGGGTTGGAAAGTGGGCGGTTGATGTTGCACTGAGAGTTTATCTTCTTCTAACTTAGCTAGACCCAAGAAATCCATCATGTTGTTGGGTCAAAACCTTTTCACCTCCAATTAGATTGAATTTTTGAAGCCACTAATAAAACAACTCTTGAATAAGTCATCTTATAACCCTTTAGTGTGATTAGCCATTTTTTAAAATTTAATCTAATAATCATGAATGGTGCTTATCTGGTAGAGTTTAGTGAGAGATCTTATAAAGTCCTCAAATGTTAAGGGACCAAAGCTACCTAAAAGTAAGGATGCAAAGGTTTTTCAATTGGGTTCATCATTCAAATTGAGATACCAATGGTACTATTGGAGTGTTTCTTATTCTAAGTGGAAGGAAGCAATTGAGACTTTGTTGACAGAATAAGTATTATGAAGGTTGAAGAATTACTCAGCTCGATATATCCATCATGTAATATTTCTATCATTAAATCATGGAAAGTCCATCTTGGGCCCATGTGATGTGTGAGGATAAGATAAACTATTATTTGAATAAGACTCATTATACAATTTATTGAGAAAAAGGCTATTATATTGATTTAGTCCATGCATCATATTGGTCAACTTAGTGACCTGGATTTTTAATGTTGTGATTTCTTCCTCTATGATATTTATGCCTACATGGGTGGCTACTATAACCAATATTTTTTTGTTAGTAGATATAAAAATGCATTCTAAGACATAATCAGTAAGGAAAAAATTTAATTTGGGATCAATCGGAAGGGGTAAATGTACTTTTACTAGCTTTTTTCCACCTCTTAGTTAGGATTGATGAAGGTAAGGGAAATTTTCAAAATCATAATGGAAAATCTAGAACATTTGTCCAAGAGGGAGAGAAGAAAATAAAATGAAAAGGAAAAGTGTGGGAAAGTTTCTAAGTAAGAGGAAAAAAACTAAAGAAGTTATGGTAAAACATGAAAAAACCAAAAATTGAGATTTTTGGCTAATAGAAGTGGAATTTGGATATGGACCCTCAAGGAAAAAAAGTGCAAAATAGAATTTTAGGTGCCTCAAGAAATTTTGAGACTCAATGGAACTATAGAGGGAGTGATATGGATAAAAATGGAAATTTTTTACTGGATTTCCACTTGGTTACTCTTGTCAAAAGCTTACCTGCAAGTGTGTGGTGACCAATTGTTCTCAACTATGATCACTCTATTGTTGGTCTTCTAAAATTGTTATGTTGGGTATGGACCCCAAGTATGTTTGGCTGCCCAACAGTTTTAAGTAGTCTCTTTGGCCACCAATGATGTTTAAACAAGTACCACTTTTCAAAAAAAATTGGCCATAGATTTACCCCTAAGTGACAATGCTTGGTTTACCTCACAGGTGGAAATAAGTCAATCAGGATGGGGTCATTTTCCTTTTCACTGGCAGGTCCTCTTAATGGGCCAACTACTTTAGGGTTCCTATGGTACTCCTCATAATGAGTTTTAGGGATTAAGCCTAATTACTTCACATGGTTATGTAGAGGAATATTTACCCTTATCTAAACTTGAAATGAATATGTAGAACATAGAGGCAATGCAAAAATATTTTCATAAATGGTGTAGCTCTTTGAAAACCACTGCTAAAACAAAATCCAAAATCTACTTGCATGCTAAGAAAGTGATCTGATACAAGATGTGAGGATCCTTATGCCTAGATTTATGAACTATAGAAAATAAATGAACAATAAAATAAACTTTGGAAAATAACCCAAAATAACCTTTAGATCATAAACCACTTCGAGGGTGAAACCTCCTTTGAGCAAGCTCAATACAATAATATTCATGGATGCATTCATTGGGCCTCAATACTTAATTAAATACTAAATATATTCTGAAAACCACTAATTCCCATGTATGTAGGATAATTCAAATATGCTCAAGAGGTGACTTCTAAGTCATGTGCATCCATAGTGACTAATACACTAATAATGCAAAGATAAGGGTAGGACACAGGTTCCTAACAAATTATCATTTTTGGGTACTTATAGAGTTTTTTCATATTTTCCCATTTCTTCCTTTTTTTCAATCATCATAGTTAGATCTAGGGTAGAAATAGCTAATATTGTATTTTTAATTAATATTCAATCTTATTTCAAACACTTGAAATTTTTTGAATTCAATCTTTTACTTTCATTCTACTTGTTGAAAATTTATTTGCAATACTATGATTTATTCTATTCAATTTATCTTAATTTGGTTAATTCACAGTTTCATTAAATTTTTGATAAACATATTGGTGAACCCAAATTAGTTGTGTACCTTTATTTTTGAACTTGATTTTTCATTTGATCATTGCTTCATAAATTTGGTCCTGGTGTTTACATAGATTCTTGAATATTAAACACTAAAATAATTTCCTTTCGACCTTAGATCTAAATATGACACTAAAATAACTTTATTTCAACCTTGAATATAGTTGTTGACACTAAAAATACTTTATTTTGACCTCAAATCTAATATTTGAAACTAAAAGTATCTTCTTTTAACCATGGATTTCATAAGAATTTACTAATCACCATACACAAAAATTGTTCTTATTTTTAAGATTTACCTTTCATTTTTATATTGTTTTGCTTTTCTAAGAATATATGGCTTTATTGGATGAATATTTATTGCTTCCAATTATATTAACATCACATGCTAAGATCAAAATACCATTAATTCATTTTTTTGTTAAATCAAGTATAACATGGAAAAAAGAGCATTCATGTATTTCAAATGTTATATTTCTTACATTACATCCTCTTCATGGAATTTTATTATGACCATATAAATTGATGTGACTAATGCATTTGATAATAATAGTTTTGACCTTGTTAATACAAAATAATTTATTGAATACCTCAACACTCATCTAGATGAAATTTACTCTTTTCTATTTTTAGCCTAACTAGAAGACAACAAACATGATCATGATAGTACATCTGAAGAACCAAATGATTTTGTTGAGAAACTTTTTGTTAACCCTATTACATGTAATACTATTATTGGTGATATTATCATTACATCTACACCTTTAGCCTTGGGGAAAACATAAGGTCCATAACATATTTCTATGCCCATGCATAACTAAGTGACTCATTTATAACCTTTGATAACTATGCATGTTACATAGCATACCCTACTTACTGCACAATCCCTCAAGTAAACCATTGAATTTTTTCATGCTAAGATAATGAAATTAGAGGAAGGTATAAAAATTTATAATCAATCATTAGATTCCCAGGCATTACTTCACCTATTATATCATATCTTTTACCTATAGGATTTATAGCTCCTAAACTTCCACTATATGAAGGTAAAGGAGATTTAGAACAAAATATTAGATATTTTCATGCAGCATGTTTGGATTATGATCTTAATGATAAATTGATAACCAAATTATTTCCACAAAGCTTAGAAGATTATACCTTGTGTTAGTTTTATGATTTACCTATTCAGTCAATCAAATCATTCAATCTATTATCAGATTAATTTATTAAGAATTTTGACATTAAAATTTATGAAAATATTTCTTATGCATAAATTACTATGATTAAATGAGAAACTAATGAGCTTATCAGTGATTATGTACTTTGCTACATGACCAAGCTTGTTAAAATGACTAAAACCTTGGTAAATAATACATTATAATATATTTTTAAACAAATTTTGCTTGCACCTGTTCATGAGTCAATATTTTTAAAGAAATTCATATCATTTGAGGAACTTTTTCATACAATAAGAGAAAGAGAAGTAAAGATCCATGGTTTGAAAATTTTCAAGTATATATCTGCATCTACTTCAACTTTTACAATGAAGTTTCAATGAAAACCATCTTACAAAGCTAAGCCAACGGATACTAAGTAGATGCAAAGATTATAGTTAATGTAATTTTTCAACCATATAATGAAAAAAATTTATCAGATCAACCAAGGGGAAAATTATATAGATTGACACAACCACCTCATTAATTACTATAATAGTTACTTGATTACAATCATGTTACTTTGCCTCTAGCATTTGAAATTTTCAAGATTAAACCTCAAGGAAAATATCTAGATAATAATGTTTATTATGATTACCATAGATTAAATGGTAATTATAATAATGTGTGTTTCAAGCTTAGGCACCTTATTTAGGATCTTATCAAAAATAATGTTATACAACTAGGCACTCATGCAGAGGAAACTAAGCCTCAATAGATTGAAAATGCTAAATTAAATATTTTAAGTAAAATATTTCCTAATCTTGATACTAATAAGGAAAATTTAATAGTACATGATACTTACAATGCTTGTCCACCTCTTAAGTCATATGATCATCCATTAGATGAATTTATTGGTACATTTTTTCAAACTACACAGTGACATCCTATAATTACTACTGATGATAGTGAGATAGTGGATGATGATTATGATTTTGATGCCCTATGTATATGATATTTAATTGATCAACAACCCATTCATAGTGTGTTTTTTGATAATGGATCAAGTGAGCATGCATGCACAATGACATTACTTTATTCATTGGGTTACACATCATGATATGCAAGTATTTTCTATAGTGTCAAGACATTTAATGGGAAATAACAAACTACTTTGGGACACATTGTCTTATCTCTTCAAGTGGGCACCACTATAATATCTACTTATTTTCTACATTATATAAATGCCTAACTTACATTAATTACATTCAAGTTGTTATAATTTTAGGAATCAAATATGAGTACCCCTATAATCTATGATACCTCCTTCACCCCATGCATAACCATAGTTAATAGATACATCTATGTAAAATCAAATCATATTTTTAGTTTTTGCACCTAGGAAAAAGGTTTTTATTCAACCAATTTATAAAAAAGCTATAAATTACTCAAATTCAACCAATGTAAAAGCAATTTTATCAAAAAAATATGTCAAATTCTCAATAATAAAAATCACATGAAACACCTTCCATATTGTTTATTCATACATATATGCATGTTATTCAAAAAGAAAAACATTTGGCACAATCTACTATCAGTCCTAGCTAGCTTCCACAACATTCTACATCTCCTACAACTACATCTCCTACATTGTATCACACAAGTAGTGATCTAGATAGCTTTTTTACTACACATGATACATTTTTTGATTTTGATACATGCATATATAACATATTATATTTGAGTAAAGTAATCAATTTATCTTATATCAGATATTTTTATTAATCTCACATTGATAATATTATTGGTTAGCTTGTTACATTTATAAATATCCTAAAAATTCAAAAATATTTTAAATAATTCAAAATAAAAGAAAAAATTAGACTATATATAATTTGACTATAGCATCATGTTCTTATATTTCTTGGGCATGTGATCAAATTGATAAATTATTCTAATCCATAGGCTCTTATTGATGTTTTGGCCTTTGTGCTCTTATTTTCAATTATACAAATTTGAATCGTTAAAAATAATAATTAATTTTTCCATATTATGTGATTTAACTCCTTATTTTCAAAGCATGTACTGATAAAATGTCTTTTTTTTCAAGGACATAATCGACCAATTATAGACAGGAATGACTGCCACTATTTTCCTAGTTGGTCAATCACATATCGTTCCTATTTGTACCCATAAATCATAGTTTGAGCACACAAACCCTTAACTTTTCCCATTTTTAGACATTTACTCATTTTTAATGTGCAAACCACTATTTATTCATGCAAAATATTTATTTTTTTGTGATACATTGTTCATACATAATACGTATTTTGAAAAGTGTACATTTTATGAAATGAACATGTAAAATCAATTGTTTGCATATTCTTTGTGTTACCACATTTTTTTAAAATTATATTTCATATACAATGAGGAAATCTTGCTCATATATGGCTAATAATCATTTCTAGTGCATATTTCACATTGACACATGTCATGGATTGTTAATATCTTTCTCATTTATTTTAATTTTAACACCATGTTTGTCACTTATTTCTATTGTTTCTAGTTGCAAAAATTTGAAAAAAAAAAAAAAAAATCAAACATATGCAAAAACATTCTAAAAATTCTAAAAATGCAAAATCAAGACCTAAGCATGATTACAAATCTAGTTTACATCATTTTCATTTCATTTATCTCATGATTAGTACATATCATATTCTTTTTCTATCACACATGAATTTCACTAGTTTTCATGAGTGTTATGCAAGACATACAAATTTTTTTAGGGATAAAGATGTTGGACTTGCATATACCCAATTGTCTTGTTAAAATGGGGATATCTTATCCACATGTGATAGTAGGTTTAGGTGTTATAATTCCATTACTCCTATATTTTTGAGATTTATACTATTTGAAAATTTCTTTCTAACATCTCTATCTTACATTTTGTACATGAATATGTTATTTGTTAGGATATGATCATATTGCATATGCATGTTTTAGACTACATTTTTAGTTCTATGTTCCATTAATGTTATTACTTGTATATAGTATAATAGATCCTAATTTTATATTATGTGTGTCCCTTTGAATTTGTGTTCAAAACTTGTTTGAACATCTTTATGATATCTTCTTCGGTATGTGAAACAGTTAAATATGCCTGTCGGTATTGGCCCTTGGCCCTATGTTTTGTGTGAATGTCCATTGTTATTGACCATTAACCCTATGTTTTATGATACATTTGAACATGTCCCTTTCTAGTGAAAATATACATGTCTTTTTTATGTGCAATCATTCATTTTGTGACATTTGAACATGTCTCTTATATATGGCTCTTGGCCTTATTGTATGACATTATGCTTGTTGTGTTTGTATGCTTGTTGAGATTGTTAATTTTGATAATTACCATGATTCATATCATGAACATCACTAACACATAATATATTCATTCTATATTTCATTACTATGAGCTTCATTGACATATTTCTATAGGCCTTGCCTCATATGTTACACACATAATTCAAATTATGCATATTTTACTATGCTAACATTTTTTTCACATATGCTACATTATTCAATGATTACATCTTATTTATGTATGTTACATTTAAATTTTATTTTAAGTGAATTTCAATATCTATTCCCTCACCTCAAAATAGGGGCATTTAAATGGGCTTTTCATACATGAGAGAATCCCCTTCAAGGGAAACAATTAGTTTTTGGTACACAATACACTATCAAAGATTGAAAATTAATTAAAAATTTAGTCATTGGCACAAATTATGGAGGTATATGCCATGCATATGGACTCTCATTTCAAGATAAAAGCATAATTTCACAAAAAAATAGTTTATGATATAAGTTCATGCACATGTTTCAAATAGGATTTACATATTCTACATTTATCAATAGGGGTATGATACAAATTCTTACACACTATGCTATTTTTCAAATTTTCTATATTACTTGTTATCTACAAACATGGTAGGAGTATGGATGTTATCCATTCTCTTTTGATCATGCATTTAAGAAAAAAAATGAATCTACAAGCCATCTATAATGATTGATTCAAATTAAGTGCGTAATACATAAATTAGAGGTTGAGGTTCAATTCCCTCTAACATTATGTCTGCAAGTCCATTTTATATTTCAAATCATTTCATGTCATGAGGTTAAAAAGACCAATTGATTTAAATTTAGATTTTTTCATCCCTCGATGGATGTTATTTCTTTAGTGAAAATTTAATTTAGGGCTTGATGACCCTAAAATTATCCATTAGTTCAACTAAGGAACCAATTTTCTCCAAGTGTTTCATGTGAAAAACTAATTCTCTAATGATTCAAGGAAAAATCATCTCTAAGAAAAGTCACAAAAAATCATTTTTGCATATATATAGGTTTATTATTTCCTTACTCATTTTCAAGTTCAAGCAATTTTCAAATCTTAGTTTTGAAAAGAACAAAGTAGTTACTTCATGTGTTTGGTAGGGTTTTCCAAAGACTATGTTACCCTTCACAATTGGAGTACTAGCTAAAATACAAAGAGTGTCTTACACACTAAAGTATATCTTACCTCTAATCTATTAATTTAATTTCTATACTAAAAGGGGGAAACTATAGACATATAAATCTGGTCATGAATGCTTGATTATGTTAGTTTTGGCCCTTTTTTAACCTTAATTAACTTGTGCACTTAATCAATACCTATTTTTCCACCTCACCCTATCCCAATCACCTATGAATAACTATTTACATTTTAAATTTTTATCTATCACCTATATAAGTGTTCTAGTTTCTAAAAACACCATTAAGTATCTATATGTATAAAACTCATATCCAAATTTCATACATTTTCCTAAAATACAAGATCAACTAATAGGGATAATAGTGGCAATAGGATTTGTCCCTATGGGTTGATTTAATATTTTAACACTCTAATAGTCAATTTTTATAATTAAACCATCTCTTATCTTTTTCTATCACGTTTTTAGGATTCCTAGCATGTGGTTTCTCCTTTTGGATTATTATAAAGTCACACTCAAATCACTTATTCTACCACTTCGAATTTTAATGTTGAGGCATATTTACACTATTGCACATTGATAAAATTTTTAGTGTTCTTCCCAAATCTGATTTTGATCACTATAATTAGTCCTCAACCAAGTGAAAAACATGTTTGATCTAACCGTAAGCAAACCATGATTAAGTATTCAAGACATTTCTAGATGCCTTTGTATATTTATAAAAACATAATCACATAATTAAGTTGGATAAATACATGGGCTTGATATCCCTCCTTGGAGTATTGGATGCATAGGTAGTGTTCAATCACAATGTGCATGATTAGGTTCAACACAACCCAATCACATTCCACATTTTGAGTATTGGATACATAGGTAGTGTTCAATCATAATGGGCATGATTAGGTTCAACACAACCCAATCACATTCCACTTTTTTATGTTTTCAAGTTTTCAATCACTGTTAACCCTATTAGGGTTCCAACAATGGAGAATCTATTTATAGGGATTTCAAAAACTTACAAGGGTCAAATATGTGCATACATCACTAATTTAAGTTGTCGCAAGTGATTAGGCACTAATTTCATATTTTTCATCAAAATACAGGATCAACCAAATTGGACAATTTAGTGGGAGTCGATCATGTCCTTAGTCTACCATTTTCTTCCTTGTGCAATTATGATTATGATTTTTTGGTACTTGCAGAGTTTTTTCTTATTTTTTTGTTTCTACCTTCTATAGTCAGCATAATCAAATCTAGGATATAAACACCCAAGTTCATCTTTTCAATTAATATTTAGTTTTCTTTTAATAGTTTTCACTTTGTTGAATTCAATCTTTTACTTTCATTCTATTTTATGAAAGTTCATTGAAAATGCTTTGATTTATTTTATTCAATTTATTTTAATTAGGGTAAATTCACACTTTAATTCAAATTTTGATAAAATAAATATGAACTTGTATTGATTTTATCAAGCATTGGTCAATGTGACATTGGTGTATGATTCTTCCACTCATTTTTTTGTAGGAAATTATTTGTAACATAGTGTTATACTAATCCATGGGAAAATCATTTTCAATCCAAAAAATATAAAAATAATAACTATAGATAACCAAACTCAGATTTATTTTTAGGGGTAATCTTGATATGTTATGTCTTATGTTTTTTACTTGGGGTGTTATTTCATACCACCAATATTTTTGATTTTGCATATAATATGTCTTTAATTTATATAAATATGATGCATACTTTGAATAAAAAATATTCTATGAATTTTTAAATTCAAATTTAACCTTACAATTTTCAAAATGTATTTTATTTAACTATGAACATAATCTACTTCCTTAAAATATATATAAATGCTAAAAGATAACATCTTTCAATATTCATCTCTAATATTATTTCTTCCTTTATTATTCTACTTTTTTATATTGAAACATGAAAATATAGTAATAAGTGTAGATAAAGACAATTTTTCCTCTACATAAATTATTCGTATTTTTAACTTTGAGTTTTAAAAATTTTAATGAAGAGTTAGAAATTTTGCTCTGACGTAGTTTTTTGATATTGACTTTAATGCCATGAAGGAAAATTATGAGTATAAAATATATTTTCCAACTTTTCCATCAATTAGCTGATAATTAGATATGCCACCATACAACTTTTCCTACTAATATGTTGGTACAAGATCTTTAAATCATTAGCTTCTATCTAAATTTCCTAAATGATATTATTTATTTTCCTATCATTGCATGTGTACCCATTATTTATTGTTACAGTGATTAGTTTTGAGTCCCCTTCCACATAATATTTTTGGCATATATTTTCCTTAGCTAGTCTTACTGGTTATAAGAGATACATTAATTATGCTTTATATTTCCATTCAATATTAAGCGAACTAAAAACATTAACAAATATTTTCTATCATTGTCTTGAAATATCCCCTCTTAATTTAATACTATATTTTATTTTCAACTCCAACAAAAATGATCTAAACTCAATCTTTGGCAAGTTTATTCCACACATCTTTAGTATTTTTTAAGCCAATTCCCACCAAACCTATTCTCAAGTATGTTTATCAACTTCCATATTTTTATAATTTCCTCATCTTCTTAAAAATGGCTTATTTGATTTGGGTTTTTAATTAATTACTAATCTTGATATTAAAGCCACTATTTTCCCCTATATTCACCACACTTGATTTTTCCTCTCCCAAAAAAATTGGAATTTATTTCTCACCATAGATTCCAAATTATAATAGTTAAAATTAATTAATATACTTTAAAATACCATTCTAAATCCTTCTTGGCCATGCCAATATCCACTCCCTTATTAATTATGAGAAAGTCCACCCTAATTTTATTTTACTAAAATATCCTCCCCAAATCTCCCATGCCATCTTACAATCCAAAAATATATGATCCCCATATTTTGAATTTCTATTACATAACAAACATATTGAAGGGCCATGCAATCCTATATGCACTGCTATGGAACATGTATTCTATATCAAACATTTTTTCCCTCGATACTCTATTTATAATTTTGTTATACTTTCCATCTTAGGTCTATCAAAATTCTATCATCTAATAGAATTTTGATTGACCTTCTGATAAATTTTTTTACTGTAAGTCTATCATAAAGTTTTTCATATGTTTTTTTGAGTTCTCATTTTTTTGAAAACATACCAATAAAATAAGGGAATATAATTTTAAAAACATTCTAAGGATTAAAAAGGAATGGATTTGAAGTTTAATAACTTCTTGAAGAGGAAAGGATTATAGAGTAGGAAAGGGATCACGGAAGAGGTGAATAATTATATCAAATTTATTTGAGGTATTCCTTCATATGCTATTCTATCTTATAAAATTTAAAATGTATTTGTATGGATTGATAAAATAGTAATGTAAAGGTGGTTTTACATAAAAATGTAATACATCTATGGTCTACACTACATGCAACAATATATGATTATATTTACTTTAATAAAACAATAAAATCATACCTAATTACAATAATGAATACTATAAAATAAGCAATATGTACAAAGAGAGGATTCTAAAATAATATATAATTTTTTTGAAAAATTGAAGATAATTGAAAATAGAATACATTATAAAATAGGGTGATAAATCAAGATGAAATAACCCCAAAAATTTAAGGATGAATAAAAACAATTTTCCACACTACTAGAAGTGTTGGGATAGTTTTGGACTTAAGAAAATTGTTAGTGTATAATTTTGGGCTCCTATACCTTTTTAAAAGTAATTTCATGACCTTGTTTACCTACTTTTGGGCTCTAAAAACTTCATTATTTTTTCCTAAATTATGCATGGTGGGAAAGTAACCTCCTTATTTGTAACCTTAACAACTTATCAAAGACCCAAAATAATAAGGGAGTCAATAAGGGGCTTGTGTTATCCTTCCTTAATTATTTGACCCATGTTATATATTAAGTTTGGAAGATAATAGTCAATGCACTTCAGAAACCAATTCATGGATACAATTTGTAGTCCCTATTTGACATTTCAACTAGCATAAACATGCGGCACAGTGCAAATGAAGACTTCAATATTGAATCAGAGTGTGCTTTAAAGACTTAAATTTCAATATTTCAATAAAATATTGATTCTTGCCTTTAATTTAATTATCACTAGTGGAATTTCATGTCCTTTTAATAAAATTCACTAATTCACATGTATATTATAAACTTTTAAAATTAAAATTATGACCATATTGAAACATAAAATAACACAAAAATTAGTATGAAAGGCCAAAAAAATGAAACACAGTATATGGGAAAACAAATACAAGGGTCATAAGGCCCATACAAAATATGTACAATGTCTAGTCCTAGTGACCCAAAACTATATAGTATATGGTCACATTGACCTAGAACTATATAATCTATATTGATGATAACTTAGAACTATACAATTTATATTTCTTTACTATAGACCCAAAAAAATAAAAATAAAATATGTAGAGAAAAAAGATAAATAGGGGAGATAAATGGTAATAAGAAAGATAGGTAAAAATAGGCTCATAACATGGGGAGAAATGCTCCTATTATATCCTAATATAAATCGATAATCAACAAACACACAATTACCTTAGAATAATGTAATTTGAAAATTAAAATTACCCATAGACCAAAATTATATGTTTACATAATACTCCACATTTATGTGTGTATGTGTATATATATTAAATTAAAATAAATAAGCTTACCTAGACCATTTGTAGAAGATACCTCCTTCATCATAATTTATAAGATTTATGGAAGTTAGTATATAAATAATAATGGATTGAAAAGTAAAATGAAAGAGATATCATTTGATTTACACCATGAAGTGTCATAAATATCATGGAACAAACATCTTTGCTCATGTGTTATGTAATAAAATTCCATGTTATTTAAATTTTGGTGGGGGTGTCCAGTGAATCATAAAAGAACAACATGTGCATTGATAAGAATTTATGAAATACCCTAGTGAAATTATATATATATATATATATATATATATATATATATATATATATGAAATTATGTAATTTATGTAGTTGGAAAATGTGTAGATGTCCCTATATAATTTCAAGTCTTGGAACCTATGTTAAATATTGCATGTATTTTGAGTACAAATTTTAGTGACAACATGTCTACTCTAACTAAATAAAAATTAAATAAATGAGAAAGATAGAAATCATCCTAGATGTATCCCTTTAAGAGTAAAATTATCATGCATTGCGTACATCTTGAACATCAATATATCACTATCCTTTCAAAAAGCAACAAATAGTATGGAAGTGTTTTGAGGTATAGTGTAGAAGATAGAAATAGAAAATATTTTCCTCCCTTTTGATATATGATAAAAAAATACCTATACCATGTGTAAGATAGGAAATAAAATTATCGATACCTAACATAGCAACATGGCATCAATAAAAAATATATGTAATAGATAAATGACCCTTAATGGGCTCAAAGTACATAATCTATATATGTTCATAACATGCTCTTTATTGAACAAGATATAAACAATTTAAGAATAATAATGTTTAATGAGATGCCTCACATGGTCAGTAAAAAAGAAATCTAATAAAAATAGTGATATGACCCTTGTCGACAATATATAATAAATTAACACTAAGATAGTATGCATTGATATAGAAGTGTACCAAAAAATATAACAAATTAAAGTATACACATTGATCTTCTCACCAATACATTCATGATAAGAATCATGAAATTGTAGAAAAGTAAATAAGAACACATGTATCATATGAATCATAACAAAATAAAGTATGGTATATATCATGGCACAAATAAAATAACACTTTGTATACACATAATATTTTCAAACTTTATCAATTACTGAGGCCTTCTATCTTATAAAAACCCATCGAGTCTCAATCTCTCTGAGTACACACTTTAAACAGTGTACTAGGAAAGGGGTAGAAAGACCATTGGTGCTTCACATGATTGTAATCCCTTATACCACCACTTGATATATACATAATATTATCCTATACACTTTTTCTTATTTATGACTCATGAACTATGTTATGCACTCACCTACCCAAACACTTAAGATTTTCTTCCTTACACTCTCCTCTATGCAATTCACCACCTTACTTATCCCTTACCTAGGCCTAAAACCCTTTTTGACATTTATTGAACAATGCCAGCTTGGGTCGACCCTATATTTAAATTGATATTTACACATTACAGTGTTAAACATTGTCATTTATTAAGGGAGAGATTATTAAGATTTTGTCATTTATTATTAAGATTTGATATATAATATTGTCATTAATGTCAAAGGTTCTTATGAAGATGCATGGTTCTTTCATTGATGTCAATATAATATCATTAATGTCAAAGGTTTTTGGTCAAGCAAGCCTTGAGGTATATATATAAATAATTTTTTTTCCAAGATTAGTAAATTTTGTTTTTATATGAGAGAAGTAATGAGAGAATTATGTTTGAAGAATGTTCTAATATCAGCTTGAGTGAAATCTTTGAAAAGCAACATGAATAAGTATAGGTCAATTTATCAAGTGTAAAGCATCTTGTAATACTTTGTCTAGACTATGTGAGATGGAATTTGTAGGTGGTATGATTATATGAGTGAGATCCAAAGAATAATTTATACGCATTGAAGATTTATGTAAGCAATTTGAAAGATGATTTGAATGAGATATGAAGAAGTAAAATGCTCTAAAGAATAATTGATAGTGTTTGAGTATGAGAGAGATTGATTGAGTTTGTACATGAGGTGTTGAGGACCTTACAAATGATCAAAATTCAGCTCTAAAGATCTATGTTTATAACTTTGAAGATGCTACGAAGATCCTAGTCATTTTCTAAAGATTTTTTAAGTAGCTTAAAATATGTTTTTTTGTAGTTTCAAAGAAGAGTGAGTGTATTATACAATAAACTTTGAAACATAGTAGAGTTTCAAGGTAAAGCTTACAAGGTGGCTAGAAGGTCAAATTCGAGGCCTAATAAGACTTGCAAGTCAAGGCCTAGAAATCAAGAAGAGAAATGATGGGTAGATGAGGTAACAAGATCAGTTTTCATGACATGGGTGAGTAGGTAGAAATTGATAGAGGTGAGTTAAGTTGTTTTAAGTATGTGCATGAATTTTTAGGTCATGGTTTGTAAGAAAAGGCTTGAAAAGTCTTTCAAGGTTTCTCAAGTATACAGAATGAAGAGTTGTCTACTCGCGTAGGTTTTCTCAGTGCTCATTGGCATGTGAAGATTTTGCATGAGAAATTAAGTTGTTTAGGGTAGATAAAGAAGGATTCTAGTTCAAATTTCCAACCATTTATTTTTGGAAAGAGGAGCTAAGTTTTATGAATGATTGTTAAGACTAGAAGATGGTGTAAACCCTCATAAAACCCTAACAAGGACATGATATTAAATATCTTGTTATAAATAGATAAAAATGGTTTGATATGATCAAACAGGTGATTGGATATTGAATTAAATTCTTCCATTCATTTCCAAGTTTGATTGGTTTCTTAAGTGAGTGAGCAGACCCTACAAAAAAGTGCTTGTCTTTTAAAGATTTATTGTAGAAAATAGAGTTAACTGAGTCAAAATTGTTAAGTGGATGAAGACTAAATTATGATACTTGTAGTTTTTTTTTGTAAAGGTTTATGGATAGTTTATAGATCTGAGGTGTGAAAAGTTGATGATCCAAGTTGGCTAGTCACTAATAGACTTAGCGGCGTAGACAATAAAGAAATCAAATAGAAGTGAGAAGATGTTTCCTAACGTGTTTTCATGTAAGAGTGAAGATTTAAAATTCATGATGAAATTTTTTGGGACTTGAATGATATATATATGCTTTTCATAAGGTTGGAATTCAATTAAATAGGATTAAACATTGAATCCAAAATGACTTATCTAGTTGAGTAGATTCTATGAAAGAGAAGGTCAAAATATTGGTCTATATTAAAAATAGTTTTCATTATATATTATGATCTAGTTAATTGAGGTTGATATAAGGATGTTATAAGATCATTTTCATGGATTAAAATCCCTTTAAAATATTCAATCATGTTTCATATATTCATGTTTCCTTGATTGTGTTTTGGAGTCAAGTTGGCAATTTTGAGTGAACATCTTGCATATAAGTGTTTCAGCCGGTCTACCCTGAGTTGAAGAATCAAATGAAGTTTGTGATGAAAAAAAGTTAATGAGGTCTTTGGATATGTAATTTTTTTTCCATGTTTATTTTGAAAAATTGAGTATATGCCTTAATTATTCAAGATAGAGTTTTTGTATATGCACAAGTCTTTTATGAGCAGTGATTTGAAGAGAGGTTCAAGTGGTAGTTAGACCTAAAAGGTATTGTGGATCTAAATTAAAGTTGGATAAGATATATAGGATGGTTTGTGAATTTTTTTTCCATGTAATGTGTTTTTATATGCTTCAATAAAGATCAAATGCTAACATGTTGTTAAGAAGGCCTATTAGGTCTCTTTAAGCCTAAAAGAGGAGGAAGGGCTAATTGATGTATGGTTGACCTATTTTATTGATTGATTCATGAGAAAATCATGTTATTTTAATATGATAATAATTATTCATGGATAAATTGAGTGATTTGAATATGTATTTGACTAAGAAGGATATGATTAAGTGACCTGTATAAAAGCAAGGAAATTTAGACCTATTTGGTATGCTTAGAGGATGTTAAGTGTGGGAGAACAGAAGAGGATAAATGAATGATATATATCATTGGTGAGTATAATAAGGTCACATGGAAAATTAAAGAGAATTCTTGAATATATAATAATGTTCTACAAAAGAGAATCAAGGTTAGAAGACCTAATCAAGCCATGAAGAGGGCTAGTTGAGTGAAGAAGGATGAAGGTCAATTTGAGAGGAACTAAAAAAAATAAAGAGATAAAGGAGTAGAAAATCATCTATTATATAATAAATAAGGTTTTTTAATGTGATAAAATAATCAAGTGGATGATTTAGTGCTAAGTCATGTAAGGGGTTGGTGCTTCCTTATAAGTGGGTGCTTGTTAAAAGACTAGTTGAGTCGGTGTTGAGCTAGTTGGGGTTGGTGTTCCATGTGAAGTTGGTGCTTCACTAAAGATTGATGTTTGTATTATAGGATTATAGTCCATTTTTTTCATTAGTGGATTCCTACCTCTATAGGGTTTCTCATGTATATGTTGTGTTTTTGTGTTCCATGCTCTTATGATTTAATGCTTATGCTTGCTAAGATGTACATGCTTGTTAGAATGGTTCAAGTATAGTTAAGTGTAATTAAATGATAAAAATTTAAAGAATTATTCACTCCCCATACAATTTTTATTGTTTTCAATAATTTTTATTAGATCAGGTCCTTTGGATTAGGCTTAACAGGCAATAAGAGATCTTAAAAAGTAACGATGACTAGTTAACAAGCTCAAGGTGGTTTATTTACTAGCAAAGCTTCATTGTTCAATGGATCTAACTATGTATTTTAGAATGTCAGAATGAAGATATATCTAATTTCATAGGGACATGATATTTAGCATTCAATTATTAATGGTTATATTGTACCTCCAATTCCATCAATAGATGTAGTAGGTAAGAAGGCTAGTGAAAATAACTCCAAGACAATGAATGCCATTTATGTGGCCTATTAGAGGCATAACTTGTAAAATTATTGCATAGTATTTCATCCATATATATAAGGCACAAATTGAAGAACATATATGAAATAGACACCAAGGTGAAGTTGGTCATGTTATAGACCCATAGAAGATAGTTTGAAACCCTGAAGATGAAACCATTACATCCTACCTATTTAGGATTAATGAAGTTATCAATATCATAAGAGGATTGGGAAAATAAGTTAAAGAGTCTATTGTTTTTCAAAAGGTATTGATATCACTAACTCCTAAGTTTGACTCTAAGGTGTCTATAGTAAAAGAAATACAATATTTGGACAAGCTAAAAATTGATGGGCTTCATGGCATATTGATTACCTATGAGATGAGAACATATGAAAGAAGACCTCTCAAGAAGGAACCAAATTTGAAGGTTGAAAAGAAGTCAAAAGGTCAAAAAGTTTAAATATAAGGAATGTTCAAGATATTGATGATGATAAACTCATAGCTATGTTTTCTAGGTAGTTGAGGTTTGGCTCAAGAAAGTACAAGGGTAAGTTAACCTTCAAATTCTTCAACTATGGTAAGATTGGTCACTTTGAAACCAAGTGTCCTAACAAGGACAAATTTGATCATAATGAAGAACATGATGAATTTCATGAAGATTATAGAAAGGCCTATAAGTCTGACAAGAACAAGAGAGACTTCAAGAAGAATAAAGGAAAGGATCATTCAAGAATAAGAAGAGTTTCTATACCAAACAAGATATCTCATCTGATGTAAGTGACTCAGACACATCTAACAATGATTATGATAGGAATGAATCAAAATATGACAACAATGAAAGTTTTTTCATACATATAGAATCAAATAATGAGGGTTATTCAAATGGGAAAGGCATTATGATTAATGTAGAATCAGATGAAGCATACTATGATATTAAAGAATCAAAAGCTAAAGTGGATATTGAGGTAGAGCTAGCAAGTGCCCTGGAAGATTCAAAACCTGTGAAGAAGAAGAATAAGAAATTAAATTCATTAGTTCAAGACTATGAGGAGTAGATTAGATTAGATAGAGATAGTGGAAGAAAATCTATAGGCTAAAGAGGAAGATTGTAGAAGGTATGAAACTGAAATAAAATCTCTAAAATTTGGGTTAGATCAAGCATCTAGAAAGGTGAAGATCTTTGTTAAATTTGAAAAGAGAACTAAGGCTCTAGATGTTATATTAAGTAGTCAAAATTCTATAAGTGACAAGATAGGTCTTGAATTTAAAGAAGACAAAAAGAAGGCACCTCAAGTCAAAGAGAAGATTGCTGAAGAAAAGAAGGTCAACATAAAAAGACCTATCAAATTTCCCAATGCTATAAGGTATGATAAAAATTTTAATGGTTATTTTTATGAATGAAATTAGTCTGGTCATAGAGAAAGAGAATGTATAAGACCCTCTAAGAATGAGTACTCATGGAACTATGGAAGGAGAAGCAATTGGACAAAGGGAGTTCACAATCATCATCAAGCAAGAGGTATGAGTAATATTATTTCCTATTACTATTATCAAATTGGTCATATTTCTAGATTTCATCCAAATACATTAAGAAGATTCTCAAGATATGACAAGGGTCAAACAATGAAATGGAAAACAAATTCAGTAAGGATAGATCATTTTGAAGTTCTTAGAATATAAGAAAGAAGGTAAATGAAGGTATAAAAGCCAAAGGTAGTAAAGATAAGTCATGATCAGTATACAAGCTCAAGTGGACTACTTGCTAAGATAGAGCATACCTAATGTGATAAATCAGGTAAGGAATGTCAATAACATTTGTTATCTACACATATTGACAAGGTAGTCAAATAAAAAAGAAGGATGACAAGGTTGATGATGAGATCAAACCTATAGTGCTAATCAATTCTAAAAAAATGTTGAATAATATTAAGTCTTATGAAAAGATGGATATATCAGAATCTCCTTAGTTCATATTGTTTTAGTGCCCTATGAAAAAGGGGTGGCTTCATTAAGCTTCATGGAGATATTCTTATATTAGCAGAATTATGAGGGTGCAATCAATGAAGTTTTCTTTTGAGAATATTTCAAGTTGTATATGCTGCAAGAAAGGAGATGAAGATGGATATTATCCATTATTATGTTGATAACCTTATGGTTTAAAGTGTATAAGGAAGCATAATAAGAGATCTAAGGCTATTATTAGGTATCTAAAGTCAAAGTGTAAAAAATTGGCATATAAGAGGTAAACTTCTAAGATTTGTTTGTTCTGAGCAATTGATCTAGATTTGTGAATAACAAAGGGGGAGTAATTATTTCTACATTTGGTATATAGTATGGGATAGACTTATATGTGGTCAAGATTTTTATCTTCTTCATCCTTGTAAAGAAAGGTATGTGATCTCGAGTTCTTAGTTATAATAAATAAGATATGCTTGGTCTAAGAGGGAGCTTGGTAGTCCTATTTTTTTTGTCAAGAAAGTGATTGATTTTTTATATGCATGGAGATAAGGAGAGATTATTTCCTGAGATGCTTCATATATTCTATTTTTTGAGATTTTGATGAATCATTTGGAAGAGTGACTTGATTGAGAAATTTCTAAGAATGGTTGTCATAAATGGTTGGCATAGTCTCTAAAGAATGTGTATCATCTAGTATCTTTAAAAGATACAATCAACTCACAGGCAGAAAATTATGATTTTAGTAGTTATAGATGATCTTTGATATCTACTACTAATACAAGCATGGTGGATTCTTGGTCTGAGGGGGATTTATTCAAGTTTTTAACTAAGATTTATTTGTGTTGAACTATTCTTGTAAACTGAGTTCATTTTGAAAAAGATGATAATTATGGAAGAATTTTGTCATTAATGTCAAAGGGGGAGAAAGATCATAAAATTTCAAAAAGAGAGAAATACCAAAAAAAATAGGAAAAGGGAGAAAGATAATAAATATCAAAAAAGATGGGAAAAAGGGGCAAGATAAAAAAGGATGAAATAAAAGGCAAGAACTAGGTCTAATAAATGATTGCCATTAAGAAGTGGTTGATAGACTTTTTTGAGTGTATTTTCCATCAATGAAAAAGGAGAGATTATTTAACATTTTCATTGATTAAGGGAGAGATGGTTGAGGTTTTTCTTTTAGTATTGAGTTTTGATATTTAATGTTGTCAGCTATTTAGTGTGTTCTAAAGATCTATGTTAGCAGTTCTAAAGATTCTCTAAATGAGATGCAAAGAAATAAAATTCTATAATACCTGATAGTATTTGAACATGAGAGAGATTGATTGATTTTTTACATGAGGTGTTAAGAACCTTATAATTGATCAAAAGGTCAGTTCTAAAGATCTATGTTTACAACTTTAAAGATGTTAAGTAGAACCCAATCATGCTCTAAAGATATGTAAGTAGATCTGAATATGTTTCATTAAAGTTCTAAATAATAGTGTGTGTATGAGGTTGCTTAATCATACACAAGAGACATTGAAACATAGGAGAGTTTCAAGGTGAAGCTTACAAGGTGGCTATAAGGTTAAATTGTAGGCCTAATAAGACTTGCAAGTTAAGGTTTAAAAAGCAAGAAGAGAGATGGTGGCCAAATGAGGTAATAGGATCATTTTCAATGACATGGGCGAGTAGATGAATATTGATAGAAGTGAGTCAAGTTTTTTTAAGTATGTGCATGAAGTTTCAGGTCATGGTTTGCAAGAAAAGACTTAAAAAGTATTTTAAAGTTTCTCAAGGGCACAAAATGAAGAGTTATCTATCCAAGAAGGTTTTCTCAATTCTCATTGGCATGTGCAACTTATGCATGAGAATATAAGCTATTTATGGTATATAAGGAAGGATTCTATATTAAATTTCCAATAATTTCTTTATAGAAAAAGGAGCTAAATTTTATGAATGATCATTAAGATTAAAAGATTGTCTAAACCCTCATAAAGCCCTAATAAGGGCCTAATATTAAATATATTATTATAAAAAGATTATAATGGTTTGATATGATAATATATGTGATTATAGATTAAGGTAAACTCACCCAGGCATCTCCAGGTGTGATTGGTTTCTCAGGTGAGTGAGCAAACCATATAGAAAAGTACTTATATTTTAGATATTTGTTGTAGCAAAAAAATTTGACCATGTCAAAGTTGTTAAGTGGATGAATATAAACATATGAAACTTTTATTTTTTGTTCATAAAGTTTTTTTACTACGTTTAAAATCTTAGGCATGAAAATTTGATGATCCAAGTTGGCCAATCGCTAATAGACCTAGAGGTGCAGACAGTAAGGAAATCAAATAGAAGTGAGAAGATGTTTCTTGATGTGTTTTCATGTAAGAGTGATGTATTAAAATGCATAATGATTTTTTTTTGGGTCTTTAATGATCTATCCATGATTTTCATAAGTTTTGAAGTTAGTGAAAGAGGTTGAAACATTGAATCCAAAATGACTTATCTAGTTGAGTAGAGTATGTGAAAGAGAAGGTCAAAAGATTGGTCTGTAAGACCAATATTTTTGATTATATCTCATAATATGATTAATTAATGTTGATTTGAGATTGTTATAAGATATTTTTCATGCATTTAAATCCCTTAAAGATATTCAAACATGTGTCATATGTTCATGTTACATTGATTATGTTTTGGAGTCAAGTTGGTAGTTTTAAGTTAACATCTTGCAAAGAAGTGTTTGATCCAACTTATCCTGAGTTGAAACATCAGATGAAGTATGTGATGACCTTGAGGTCATGATGTTTATAAATATATAATTTATTTCCATAGTTCTTTGGAAAAAGTGAGTATACTTATCTCCCATCCATTAATATCTCCTATACATTGACTTGAGTATATATTGTCTATGCATTTTTAATTTTTATGTTTATTACCCCCACTTTCTACCACAAGATTTATTAAGCACTAGATTAGATTTAAGTTAAATTTTCATTTACTTAATGAATATGAAAACATAAGACCTAGCTAGGGTAATTACATGGGGTTTCTTGACTAGAGACTTTGGAACCCTCTCTAGTGATGCTATTGTGGTAAGAGATCCCTTGGTAAGGTCTAGTAGATCCATCTTGTTCATGACCCCAAATATATAATATATCAACAAATGGAAGTGTAAGTAGGATTTATCTTCTCTAAGATAGGATTAATTAAAAGGTCAGTTACATATTTCTTTGTATACATTCTGGTGAACTCAACATGAATCAGACCCTTATAAGTTTTATTTCATGCATTCATTTTTATTGTCATATTATATTTTTATTTTTGAAATATTGTATCAAACCTATTGGTATAGTTCTAATAGTCTATGCACATGTTTAACACATAGTTTCCCCAAAATGACTTTATTTTTTTTATGTAGGTCATCTCCAAATATAACTGACCAGATCAATCATCTTAACATGGTCTTATTATTTATTTAAATTATTTCATACATAGTCAAGCCAATCGAATCTATTTGAAATTCTTGTTTTTTAGCATACAAGTTTGCAGACATAGTCAAGCTAGTCAACTCTATTCATAGATTCATTTTTAGCACACATGTTTTACAGACTCCATTGACCTGGTCAACTTTATTCACAATATATTTAAATCATAACTTGAGCAACACAACATAAAATTTGTAAACTAAGCATATTCAAAGCCACCAAGGTTCATTCTTACCTTCTCTATCAATTTAATTTTTCATTTATAGTACTATTTTTCACAAGTTTGTAGTTTATAAAATTATAACCCTACAATGAACTTAGTTGACTAGCTCAACATAGTTCTATAGCCTATCTTTTATTTAGAAGATATTTGATTTGTTAGAATATGTTATTCTAGATATTACTTCCACATAACAGTAGTGACCCTATCACCTTTTTTCTATATTATGTGCATACAGTGTTGCTTAAACTAACTTTGTACTCTTCACAGTCAAATAAATTAACCTATCTTATTAGTAATTATTTCACCTTTCATTTCAATTTCCTTACATGCTTAGAGTAATGAACATAGATTAATTAGGTGGTTTTTAAACTTACTAATTTGATCACACTATTTTTCTCTTTTGCACACACTTCCCAATCACTTTACACAAAAAATAATTAAACAAATTTATTTTAAAGGTCTACCTACTTGGATTTCATCACCAAGGGGGAAGCTGACTTGGTTTCCTAGCCAAGTATAAGTAGGTGGTTGATGGTATATATTGGAAAATCACTTGACACCCTTATCATTGCCATATTGTGAAGTGAGGGGGTAGACCCCAATACTAATCTAATATCATCACCAATATAGATCCCTTTTGGCCTAAACTACCTAAAAATATCCATATATTACTTTCTAATTCCTTCTTACAACCAACTCCCAATCACATTAATTTCAAATTTTATTATATCTTTACAACATTTAGAAATGACCAATTAGTTAGCATTTACATTCAAGTTGTTGATTTCTCTTTGATCATTGTATTTTATATTACAAAACTTGTATTATCCAGTGTTAATGCAAGGGTTATGTTGAGGGTTCCAATTGGATCAATCACATTGATCCAATTACTTGTATGCTTCACTTTATTTGCTTATATATTATCTTGTAAAAAAAATTGTTTTCATAAAATTGTCATCCCTATCAAAACAGTCTCTTATAGACTATTCATCTTATTTCCCTTCATTACATAACTATCTAACTGGGTATCTTTTTTAGCCTATTCAGTTTCTCCTTTTGGATTACACATTTGACCTATCTGAATATATATCTTTTTCAACTTGTTATGTTTCATGTCTAGTAGTACACAGTCAACCTATATGACTGTGTCCTCTTATTCCTTATTTTGTTTCTTGTTTTATAGAACACTGTTGATTAGATCAATTATGTATCCTATCAATTAATCCTTCTTTACATAAAATCTTTAGCCTCTTTCCTTTATCATAAATTTCATATTTTAAGATAATACAGAGTTAAATTAGACAAACATGATGAGTCATACCAATCCTAATAGGTTTCCCAAGACACAGCTTGTAGTTCCCAACTTAGATGAAAGCAATGTCCATGTTACCACTCGCACTACCAATTATGGGACTCCTCCCTATTCATCCTCAATTCATAATCCTTTGTTCTCCTTAGAAGATGAGAATGATTTAGAGTACACAACTAAAATTCTCTTCTTCATAAATGAATTTCCTCAACATAGAGGAAAATACCCTTCAACCATTTACAATCTTATAATAGGTCCTCAACTAAAAGAACCTCTTTCACGTTACCATACTTTCTCTCATGGATTTAAGGGAAACACTTTCTTTGCCTATAAACCTTTTCTATCTATTATGTCTCCTTCACATACCATGACATATTCTTTGATGACTTCTTCAACCTCTATGTCAAGTATCTCCACTAATATGGTAGGTATAACTTTGAGTGGGCCTTTTACAAAGACCCTTCTCCTTGATCATGTTACTAGTGCATCTTTTATACCAATGCTAACCATGCCACTAGTGTATCTTTTGATACTAATGATAACTATTCCACTAGTGAATCTTTTGATACCAATGATAATCATGATACTAATGCTTTTTTTTCTATTAGTGATTCACATGCCACTAGTATGGTGCATACTAATGCTCATAGTGTAACTCAAGCCATTAATATTAATACTAATGCATCTTATGTTTTGCACACTAGTCAAAATACTTACCAAAATCACAACTTTTATTATAAACACTCAATCAAATGCATACTTTTCAAACCAATAACACAAATCAAATAATGCAAATGCAAAACCATCTCATTAACCTTAAAAACCAACCCCAATAGGTTTCATGGGGAGTGAAAAATCTAAATGGCCCACCCCCTTAGGAATTCCCATGGTAACCTTATTCCTCAACCACCCCTCATTAATAAAATGATCAAACATCTACAAAATGAACCTCTTGTGCCTCAAATTGCTAATATTGACATAGGAGGTATCACACCTACCATCAAATGTAATGGTTCCACCGATCCCACATTGAACTTAAATATATTTATTAACCTTTATAAAGGTTGGTTCAAACTTAATACCATTTATTGTACCAAACTATTAGCTAAAATGCATTATATCACTAGCTTAGAAGACTTGATTAACTCAGTAGTCCAAGAATTTCAAACTAGTGATCTTCTTGAGAATAACATAGCTCACTTTATAAATTGTAAACAAATTTAAACTGAAATGGAATAAGTCTTCATCAAATAATGGAATATTTTATCTAAAAAATATGAACATAATATGGTAGATGACAACCTCTTCCACCTATTCACTAATTCTCTCTACCCCAAGTTACAATATCGAGTTAGGACTCTCTATCCAAGAAATTCATAAGATGCCCTTGACCAAGATATGTGACAAGAATATTTCATGTGTAAATTTTAACCGTCTTAACCTAAAATGGGAAATCATGTGCTCATTAAAAATAAAAACCATGATGTAATTAATTATGGCAATACTGATACTTATGACACTATTCACAATGTTCAAGTAATATCTCTAAATAGTGGTATGGAACATGTTCCCCCTTTAAATAATACTCCTAATCCTACATATTCACAAATAAATAACACTAATATACACAAACCATTATCCTTATTCTAGCTTTAAAAGTGCCTTTCAAGACCTCTACCATGAGATCTTGTATCCACTCATCCAATGAAATCATGGTATGATCCAAATATTTTTTTTTGGTTTCATGTAAGTTAGGACCATTATCACAAGATTTATAGAAAATTACATAATCTATCTATGTATTTTATTCTTGTACCAAACTTTGACCATGAATCACTCGTTTTCAAACATTAATAAGCATATGACACAGTTTTTAAAGCCCATAAAATGTAAAACAAATATCCAGCTTTAAATCAAGTTAATGCTCATCTTTCTATCTACAAAGATTCTCTTCCTAACCATCAAGATAGAAAATATAAGCCTAATCCTTCTAAAAATAATGTATAAATTCTTATATACCTCACCAATAATGAAGAAAATGTTGTAAATATGACTAACATGTGAAGAGTAATTATTTTTATCAACTTTAATCCAACACCCACACACCAAGCTTCTCAATTTTTCTACATCATTTAGGACACTTCCCCATCTCATATAATGGAATTGGGGAAAGAAGTAATTATAACCTTATAAGAACCACTCTCAATAACTCAACTTGATCATACCTCTCACACTATCTCTACTCTTACCCCAACATCTACACACCAAGACAACATTCCCTAACCTTTAATTAGTATTTCTTCAACCCAACCACAAGAAATACCTCAACCAAACAACCCACCACATAAATCAAAGCATCCTATTTATCCTCAAGCCAAACTAACTACACCTTACCAACATAATTTTAATTTCTCTTCCAACCCTCCTTCCATAGGTCACCCACACAAGTAGGCTCCTCCTTCTTCACCGATGGCACCTCCTTCTCCACCAATGGCTCATCCTTTTCCACTAGTGGTGCCTCCTCACCCCATGTATAGAATTATTATTTAGGCATTTATTCCTCTCCTTGAGTATCCTATTTAGGAGATCCCTCATGAGTATGATCCTTCAGATACACCCACATTTTTTGTTGAGGATATTTGGAAAGAAGTCTTGACATATATTTCTATCAAGATTGATGAAACTTTGGTTGCAGTTAGGATCCAGCTTCATAGAGATGTTTTAGATGTCATGGATAATATTTGTGATAAAATTTATTAGTATTTTTGAACACGACATGGTGTTCTTTCTCATTGTTCTTTATTATGATTTTGGATTAGATTTGTGATCCACTTTTATATATCTTATACACTTGACTATGTGTCAAATTTGGTTTCACCTATCTGTTTCACATGGATATTTATAATATGATTTATGTGTTTTATATGGTTTAAATTCCTTTCCTCTTTCTGATGGCTTCTTATCATTATTTTCATGATTTTACACTTATGTTTATGAGTTCACTTCTTTCATAGATTTATTTTCTTTTACAAATGATTATTTTGTATCTTATCTCAATTACAAATTAGATAATTATTATTGTGACGTTGTTATACAAACCTTGATCCCCTTAGTACTATTTCTTCAACATATGATTAGTTAGTAAAAAAGACATCTCATTGAACTTCAATTTACCAATCTACTTGGATCTTCCTTTATTATTTTATTTATTTTCACACACCAAGCATACATATGGTTGAAACTTGAGATTACATAAAGGTTCATAGATAAGCCTAAGTGTTTATTCGACCATATATAAATTTTAAATATTATTTATGTGTATCATATATATCACTCATGTTGGTTATTCCAAATCTGCATGGAGGAGGAATCATAAAATCCATAAAAATTTAAAAACCAAACCATTTAAACAAAAGACAATGATATAAAAAGCAACATAAAAATTCAAAATCCAAATCACACTAAAATATGTGATTCATATCAAATATCCTATTTATAATTAAATCTCAAACTCCACAATTGATATCATGATAGATTTGAGGTCTATTGGGGTGTGGTAAGCCAGTAGATTGGGATAGGATAATAAAAAAATATTTTAGTACTACCTACTTTCTCACACAAGTACCCAATCTTTATAGTAGACCAATGGATCTATAAGAAGTACTTAATAATGGAGAACATGTTTTGGGAAGGTAGGTCCATTTTTACTTTTTTTTTTCATATAACCAACATAAGTTGATCTTAGTATCTCACCTATTTTCCTATATAGCTTTGTGCTTAATGTAAGTAGGTATCCTTTGTGTTTTGATGGTCACTAGCCTCTTAGTGTCTCTCCTTTGTACATAATATGCCTAATGTTTCCTAAGGTCTTCTCATAGATTCTTATGTCATGCTTTTTACATCCCTTATTTCATTTACAACATTCCTAATATTTTTCCTTGATAAATATTATTTTGTTAGCTGATCATTCTCCCTAGAGTTTCCCTTTGTGAATTGAAATATAAGACTATAGATAGGATCAGGTTATCCTCATAAATTACCATAATAAAATGTTTCCTTATTACCAATCACCTCATTGGTGTTTCTGTTGTGAGTTGAAGTGAAAGACCATGGATAGGACCAGGCCCTCCTTGTAAATTAACACATTAAAAACATCTTTTTAAATCATTCCCATAGTTGTTTTCATATCATTGGTGTTCCTTTTGTGAGTTTTAGTGTAAGACCATGGATAGGACTAGGCTCTCCTCATAAAATATTCCAATACCTAGTTCATATTATAACCAAGTTACAATGAAATTACATGCATAAACTTTGAGATAAGTAGTGTTCTATTATGAGTTACATGTCGTTGACATACTTCCCATCTTGATTTAGTATGTTTTGTGCTTACTTCATAAGTCTTTCACTTTTATCTTTTTATTTTGTGATTGCATGTATGTTTTCTACCATTTCTAAAAAAAAGGTTCATACTTCCCAGCATGAATTAGTCTGATAAATGTGATTTCCTTTTACATTTTATATTTCTCTTTATACTTCCCAACTTAATTTAAAATGATTTAATGACTTAATTATTTTGTTTTATACCATCGATTTTTCATGTGCCTTACATTTTATTACAATATTTTCATACTTTCCAGCATGATATAGTGTGATTTTTATTTATTTAAATTTGGTGAAAACATTTACATGGTTTAAAAATATTTGTTTTCCTTTTTACCATCTTTGGTTTATTATATTTATTCATCTTTTATTATTACACATTTCCCATCATGATATAGTGTGTCTTACATTTGTTTTGATTACTTATACTTTTCCAAATCATTTTTTCCTTTTTATTTTTAACCATGCATGTGTCTCACATAGTGATATAAAATAAAACATACATCACACATTTCCCATAGCATATACAACAAAAGCTAAATACATGTGATAAAAATTAAATATATCCATGTATCCACATCCAAATCCAAGTACAACTCATGAGATCAATAAAATTTTCAACAATACAAATTATCAAATATAATATATATATTTCTAAGGTTATGCTCCATCATGTTTGTCCTATGGCCTAGCCATGCTACCCATAGATGCCTGAGATTGACCCCTATAAATAATGCATTATAAAGAGGCATTTCGGGATCTCAAATCAATAACCTATCACTATAGATTGGCCACCTAGGCTTATACCTATCTGAGCTAGATGGTATTCACCATGTGTGCATTTCATTCCTATATTAATTCCTGCTAGGCCTAAGCCTCTCTAGCTCCAACCCCTACCAATGGTTGTAACCCATCACTGTACACTTGTAGATGTTACATAGCCTCTCCCATCACTCTAAACTAGCCCACCTAAGCTGGGGTAGATGAAACCCCATGATTAGCCAAAGTGGTAAGGTTGTATGGCAATAACACCCCATCAAAAATTTCATGTTGTGCAGCCATAACTAAGGCTCCCCATTTAACCTCCTCTATTGTAGGATATATAAAACCAAAAATTAGATAGGTATCAAATCATATATATATATATATATATATATATATATATATATATATATATATATAATACCATGGCTCACCCACTGAGTACCTCCTCTATCAGTTACTTCCATACCAAGGTAAATTTAAGAGTCACCACTCGAGCCCATCATGGTCCTCTCTTTATTGGTCTCTCTATGGACCAATTATATCTTAGAACTACTATTGAATCCCCCTTCACAATAGCTAGCACTTACATTTCCTCATGTTGATGGTATCTCTATCTTTGATGAGCTTACAATCACCATTTTCACCTCTATTTTGTGCTCCATCCTCCCTCACATAAACATCCATATCATCTCCTCCCATCCTCATTGCTTCATGATATTTTTTTTACCAACCCATGGTCTATCCCACAAAGTCCTGATCATCAGTATCTCCATAGGTACCCCTCCACCTCCTCTCCCTCTTGGATATATAACATGTTGTGCCTAATAAGTAGGTATTACTAGAGGATCCATCAGATTGGGAAATCCCAAATATCTAGGTATACAAGCCATTAGTGAGGCTCCACCCATGAAGTGTATTGGCCTATGATCTACACATGTGTCAAACCTGTAATAATGGTATCCCAACTAGGACATATGGCATCCATGTGAATGTATGGCTACCATACTATCTTCCCTCATGTGATAATCTGTAATGTTGAAACATAGGGCATGACCTATGCTACATGGTCATGTTTCCATCAAATGACCTGAGGCAACCTATCATCAATCATATGGGGAAACCTAACCAGTTGATACATAGGTAACCTCTCATATATCCATGTACTCAAAATTATAATAGGTCCCATCATGTTCTATCCCTAATATATCATCCCATATATATCATGCGTAAGCAAGACCTAGATGAAAAAACCAAAATCATATAGCCCTTCTTGATAAAAAAACAACTAGCACAAGGCTATTCCATACATTAGTACCTTATCATTCAACTTGTGATATAGCACTCATGTTGTCACAAGTCTTATCACAACTTTCTAGATGTCTAGAATGGTTTTAAGATAAACATCGAACAATCTCACACACAATTGAGGGTAGATCATGTTTGAGCTTATAGTCCATTGGGCTAAGGCCCATCTCTCATCTTTTGACTCTAGTGTATTAATAATCATCGATGTCCCACCTATTGAAAGTTCAAACAATGTATGGACATCATTTAAAGTAATATCCACCTCTATGGTATCCCCTTCCACCTCCCATCAAAAAGTATTGGTCAACTATTCCCATGTTCCTAAGAATATGACAATGAGATCAACACTCAGAGGGATCTATGTCATCTCCATAATGTCATCAAAGCCCAAGGTGACCATTCAAGACATATTTATGTCTAGTAATCCATCTAATAGATCTGGTAGCTTGGACACATCCACCAAGTGCCAAAATATTTGGTATGTTTGTAAAATATCAAACAATAGAGGATGTATTAGATCTCAATTTCATAATAATTAAAATACACTCTCAAAATTTTACAAATTAACTACTTCATCATATTGTTTGATTTAGTTTTCTAGTCTTTTTTTATCATAGTCTTATTATACTACATCAACTTACTGGTACGTAGTCAACCCCTTTTATTTCAAACTATATTGGCCCATTTAATAATAAATAAGCCTTTTTTTAGTTTTAACATACTACATAGCCCACTACTACACAGTCATCCCCTTTTAGCAAACTATATCAACTAAATATTACCAACTACATCAACTAAAAGGTACTATGTCAGTCATCTTCCTATTTTAAACTATATCGGCCTATTGCTATGCATTAAGCCAACTTTAGTAATACTATGTTGGCCCACTACTATGCATTTGGCCCCCTATTCCTCTCTCACCTTATGAATTAAGTTGATAGGGTCGAATCTATTCTTTATTTGTAGTGATTTTTTGACCATTTACCATAAATGCCTTAGGCATTTATTGGTTTGATTTTTTCCTACCCAGTACCCTATTCTACCCCTAGTCTACCTAAAAATTTCTTAGGGTCAGTTTTGGTGTCTATATTTTACCTACCATTCAATTTTATATATTCAGATTAATTTCAAATAAAATTGTTAAAAACATTGAAATTCATGTTTTCATACTTGTGTTGCACTTGTTGTGGATGCTACATGTCCTCCACATCATAGCTATCATCTCCTTACCATGGTCACTCTCTAAGCTCAAATTGGGTCTCTCAAAGTAATGTTTACTTAGAATAGTAAAAATAACATTAAATTATTTTTCACCCTATTCATATTTACTATTCAAAATTACTTACATATTAAATATTTATAACTAGATTCTATTTTTCAATCATATATTTATTTTTACTAGATCTTTTTTTGAATAGGAAGATGTTTTGGAATCCTAACATTGTAGAGAATCTTTTCACATATTACCTATATATTTTGTAAAAAATTCATTTTTTCATTATTTTTCACTAATTTATATAGGTTCAACTAATGTTCCTTACATTTGACACCTTCACATTTATTTCACTTCATTTCTTATCTATATAACTAAGGTAAGTAAATGTATGTGTTTTTCAATTTTTTCCTTCCATTTATCTTATTTTCTTCTTACTATAATTTATTCATCTTTAGCATTATGTGTTGTTATGTTATTTTCCTGAAGGACCATCCCATATTGCACCTACATGACATGTGATGAGTTTAGAGTGGCCATATATATACACATAATATTTTCAAACTTTATCAATTACAGATGTTTTATCTCTTATAGAAACCTATCACATCTCAATCTCTCTGAGTGCACACATTAAAGGGTACACCAAGAAAGGGGTGGGTAGACCATTGGTGCTTCATAAGATTGTTGTCCCCTATACCACCACTTACTATCTACACAACCTTCTCCTATACACTTTTCTAAGTTTTTCTTCATCTCATATGCACTCTTCCAAGTAATTCATTGCCTTGCTTAGCCCCTACATAATCCTAAAACCCTTTTTGACATTTACCAAACAATTTTGGCCTAGGCTGACCCTGTATTTTAATTGATATTTACACATTATAAGTCTAGGTCGACCTTAGACAACCTAGACTAGGTCCTAACTTGTTTTTTTAAAATAACAATATAGAGTCAAATTAGGCAAACCCTATTGGTGAAACTTTCAAAAAGATTTACATTTAGATTCAACTATATATACACATCTATTTCTATTATTTAGAGAGAAGAGAAGAAGAAGAATATTATAGTGTGCATCTGCTTATCCACCATTTTACTTTAGGAACATTACTTATGGTTTCAATAATTTATTTGGAGATATAGATCTTGTCTTATGGATATGTATTTTAGATGCATAGAGAAGTTGCATATCCTAGAGCTGACTTATCCTTGTTATCCTCACATACCACAATAACATCTTGAAAAGCACCTTGGTCAAGGGAGAGATTTAGGATCATCTGGTTTGTCTTCAAAGTTAAGTATTAATAACTTTGTTCCTCCTTTATATATATATATATATATATATATATATATATATATATAAACATTTGTACTTCTCTGCCATACATTAGGATTTCCTATACATTGAGTTGAGTATAGATCTTTTATGCATTTTTACCTTTTATTTTTATTACCCCCACTCTTTGCCACAAGATTTTGTGATCACTAGATTAGATTTTACTTTACTTATCATTTACTTAGTGAATATGAAAACATACAACCTAGCTAGGGTTATTGCACAGTGTTGCTTGAATAGAGGCTTTGGACCCATCTCTAGTGATGCTATTGTGGTAAGAGATCCCTTGGTTAGGTCTAACAAGTCCATCTTGGTCATGACCCTAAATATCTAATGTATCAATAAATGGATGTGTAAGTAGGTTTTATCTTCTCTGAGCTAAGATTGATTAATAAGTCAACTGCATTTTCCTTTATATACATAATGTAGATTAAATAAAACATACAAATGAAATACACCAAATAAATAGTAAGAATTCAATGTACACATCATAAATAGATCGAACACACATAAATTATACATAGAGAATATAAAAAATAAAGTACATAGTAAAAAATGTCATGAACAAATTATAAAAATATATATATCACAAGTATGTGATAAAGAGTATCTAGTGTAAGAAGGGACACACATCAATCAAAAAGCAAAAAATGGATCACACCAAATAATATTCATATAAATAAAACATATCATGCATATGGATAATAAGAGAGGCACACTAGATAATATACATATGAAGAAAACACAATAGGCATGTTATAGTGACTACAACATATAATAATAAAATTACCAACATAATCAAGCACAAAGTAGCACTAAGGTCATAACAAGTATAACAAGAGTATTATCTTACATGAAAGCACTAAGAACATAAAGTTATATGCAATAGGCAAGACTAATCATAAAAACATAAAGATATATGTAGTAGGAAAGACTACTCAATAACATATGTGTAATTAATGTATCATATATTAATGGGTAGATAATCATAGACATGTATGGATCACAAAAAATACATGATGAAAATAAACAATCATGTAAATGTTTTATCTAAAATGAGTTTTTACACAAATGTACTATAGGAATTAAATGTTGATTACAATAATTTAAAAACTAAAATCTTGTAAGTATACAACAGCATTTATTTTTAATTCATTCAATCATGTGTAATAAATATAACAATAACCATGCGATTAAGAGCTATAAAAAATGTATCTTTTTTTTCATTTTTTTTGGACCATCATTATTTCCCATCTTCATCTTAGTCTTACAACTCAACTCTATGTTCTATTCATCATGGGTTTTATTTAATTTTTTGGCCTGGACACTAATGTTAGGTTTGAGACACTATCATCAATGTTAGTGTCCTAATTTTAATGGTTGTGTCCCTGCATTATAACCAACTTTATTTCTTCCTAAATTTGCACATGTACTTATATTTCCTATTTTAGCTTGAACTTATAAATAGATTTTATACACATAATAGTTTCAAATTTTATCTAATATTGATGATTTACATCTTTTAGGAATCCATCAAGACTCAATCTCTCTGAGTGTATGCCCTAAACGATGCACCAAGAAAGGGGTGGGTAGACCTTTGGTGCTTCATAGGATTGTTGTCATTCTTTGCCACATTATTACCAATCTAACCAGCTTCCAAAACCATTACCTAAGCTATTTCTCCTCCTTTGAGTATTCCTCTAATATTTTCCTCTTTTTATCCCTCCTTTCTTATCTTAAACTCTTTTTTGACTATCGATTGTATTGCGTCGACTGGGTCAACCTAGTATAGTTTAGGGTTATTCATTACTTTCTTAGCTTGTTGGCCTTTTGGCTAACCCATCTTAGACCTAGTAAATTATCCCCCAAAACACACTGGGTCAACTGGTTTAGCCTTATACAATCAACATTCTCAGAAGGATTTAGGACAAGATCCACCTATATATAACATCATTTAGGTCATTATTCATATATGCAATCAAGAGTTATTATTCAATCATGCTTCTTCACAATCTACTCTTCCACCATTCTACTTGAGGAGACTTAGCTTAGGTTTCTTAGTTGGAGAATCTAGTCTTGTGGATAAGTCTTGGATGCTTTGACCTTTCTTAGTGATCCTTACAAACCACAATAACCTCTTGTAAAGCTCCATTGGCCAAGTGAGAGATTGAGTCTCGATGGATTCACATTCAGGTAAGTATATTCTAACTTTGTTCTCCTCTCTTTTAGTAGATAGAGGTAGCATAAGTGTTGGCTTGAAAAATACTATCTTTCATATTTCATGTATTAGGTTTTTACTCATACTTACTTTAATTGAAGTTACTTATACATATTTTTTTAATTAATTTTTAACCCTCACTTTATGCCACAAGATTTGGTGTGCACTAGATTAGATTTTACTTTCTTGTTATTAGAATAGAGTGAATATTTTAAACCTTAAGACTCCATTAGGGTTGTTGTATGATTGTGTTAGACTGTAAGATTTGGAACCCTTCCTAGCATGATATGTTGTGGTAAGTGATCCCCTAATCAGGTCTAACAGATCCCCATATTGGCCATGATCCTACTTAACAAGTGTATCCCAATCGAAAGTGTAGGTATAATTTATCTTATCTGATTTAGGATTAATTCATAGACATGATGCATTTCAAATTGCATACATTCTGGTGAACTCAACATGAAACTAACCCTTACAAGATTTCTTTCACTCTTACTAGTGAACCTGATGTAAACTAACCCTTAAAGGATTTGTTCACTTTTACTTCATTTATTTTATTCTTTTGATCATCATTTTTATCATAGATTTTGACATACTAGAATAATTCTATCGACCCAACTATTTTTTTATATGTACAAGTTTCCAAGAATAGGCAATTAGATTGACCCAGTTGACCCAATATAGGTTTATATCCTTTTAAACATCTAACTTAACCTAATAGGTTGACCAAGTCGATCCCTTACAATTTTAGCACTTTTTAGTAGGTTCTAGTACAGCTTGATCGATATTGTCGACCCAATTTACAGGTTTCTCAAGCATACTTCATGGTTCTTCATCAGCAATCTTCCTTCATTACATATATAATATACTAAGGTTCCTTTCTACTTATCTATTTCTCTCTTTTCTATATTTCCTTTCATAGTTTGTATTCTTCAAAACTACCCTTGCACAGTCAGCTAGATCGACACTGCCAACCTAGTTCTATGTTTTATATGTTGTCTAAAATAATTGGATTGACAATATCAACCCAATTCATTCTTAGACCTTGATTTCATAGTATAGGTTTGACCCTGTTGACCCTATTCTATATTTTGTGTATATAGTGATAGCACTATACCTTGTTTCAAAGTTAGAATTAGCCATGATCATATTTTTCAGTAATTAGCTCACACCTTTCTTTTCTTGTTATTTGCATGCTTAGAATAGTTTACATAGTTTAATTATGGTATTTTTAATTAATCACTTAATTTCACTATTTTTATTTTATGCACACAACCAAATCACATAACATAAAAAATTACTTTAACATTTTTGTACCCTAGCCTAACCTACTTGGATTTCATTACCAAGGGGGAAGCTGACTTGATGCTTTGGTTAAGTATAAAGCATGGTTAATGGTATATTATGGCTAAACAATTGACACCCTTATTTATATGGTGTGTGAAGTGAAGGGGTAGGCCCCAATACCAATTTTCTATCATTTCCACTATAGTCCCTTTCAACCCAAACTACCTAAAATCATCCTTAAATTGTTATCTAGTACCTTGCTTATAGTCAAACTTCCAATCACATTAGAAATAATAATCTAATAAACATTGGAGGTTGACGAATTAGTTAGCTCTTTTCTTTTCAAGTTGATTGTTTGTTCTTTCCTCAGTTTTGTGTGCAAAAACTTTCATTAACCAGTATTGGTGCAAGCATTTTTTTTGTGTGCCTCAATTTGATTAGATAGCATTGATCTAATTGATTGTTTATCTCCCTTCAGCTCTAATTTTCCTAGATTAGCTACAAAAAATATCTTGTTTTATCTCATAACTTATTATCACATTCCTCTTTCTCCCTGAATATTATACTAGATTGACCTAGTCAACCTTATACCTTTATTTATCCCCTGTGTATTATACTGGATCGACCCAGTCAACCTTATACAATTTACAGCTCCTCTTGTCTCTTTTTCCTATCTCTATTTACTATATTGGATCAACCCAGTCAACCTTGTACTATTTTTAGGCCCTATTTTTCATATTGGATCAACCCAATTGAACCTATATTGTTTTCTACCTTCCCTATTCATCAATATAATTTCCCATCTCTCCAATTTTTGCATTATTTTGATCTTTCTTTAGTCAGAATGAAGTCTCCTATTATAATCTTCTTGGATAGTCTAAATCCATTTACATACTATATGGGATGTTCATTTCTTCCTCTCTTTTCCTCCCAAGAGAACCATCACTCTTGGGGTACCTCTTCTCCTCCTTCATCTATGAATTCCAACATGGTGCAAATAACATTTCAAGATGAAGTTGATGGATCTAATCCTTTCTCCACTTACCAAGAAACTTTTCATCTTCAAAACATTCAAACTAATGTGGGAGTGATTGATACAAGTTTACTTGATAATCCCATTAGTAATCCATCTTCCTCTAATCCTCTCCATAATACCAATTCAGGGAGTGTTCCTACCAACACCAACCTACCTCTTGATACAACTTAATTGTTAGCCCAAGTTATTCAACAAATGAACATTATGCAAAATTCTAACACCAACCAAATGATGCAACTTCAACAAAACTTAATCAATGTGGCTAATCAACCTCTAACTATTCATCCTCAAGCTAATCCTAATTTCATTGGTAAATTTCCTTGCTCCCAAGATGGGCATGTCTTTATCATCACCACTACTAAATATTTTACCAAATGGGTAGAATCTAGGCCCCTTATTAATGTCACTAGTCCTACCATTTCCAAATTTATTCTTAATCAAATAATTTGTCACTTTAGCATTCCTCATACCATCATTTTTGATAATGGTGGTAATTTCAAAAATAAACACGTTAAACAACTTTTAAAAAAAATTAAGATCAATCACAAGTTTTCCATATCTTATCATCCACAATGCAATGGTCAAGTTGAGGCCACCAATAAAATTCTCAACAAATTTTTTCAAAAGATAATTTATGAAACCCACACCATTAGCATATTCATCTTTACCCTACACTTTGGGCCTATCAGACTATCATATACATTACCACTAGGGCAATTCCATTCTCACTAGTCTATGGTTTTGAGTCAGTTCTTTCATTAGAAGTTGAGCTTCCCTCTCTTCATATATCTCTTCATGGTATTATTTTGGATGAATAATTATATGAATCTCACCTTTATGCCCTTGATCTTCTTGATGAATATCATCTTTATTCCTTGTAACATAACCACCAATACAAGGCTTGTATTGCTCAATAACATAACAAACGTGTTAAAGTCCACACTTTAAATGTTGGTGATCTTATCCTTGAACTAGTCTACACCCATGATACAGAAGGTAAATATGCCCAAAAATTATGGGTCCCATATTTAGTCAAAGATACTCTTAGTCTAAGCACATATCATCTTCAAACCAATGAAGGCCATGTTTTCAAAGAGCCCACCAATGCTCAATTCCTTAAAAAGTACTTTTCCTAAACATTTACTTCTTATCATGTTTTCTATCTATATCTATCTAAAAAAAATTGCAAGTTACCTAAGCATGGGTCTCTCCTTTTGTAGCAGTTCCCTCTTTTTCACAAACCTTTTCTCATCCTTTTGTTATTTTGGTTTCTTGATGTACCATAGTCTTCTTTATCTTCTTGAATTTTCTCTTATTTTTTGCACCCCTTGGGTTTTTCTTTTGTGAGTTTATTTTTAAGACCACAGATAGGACCTAGCATCCCTCACAAAACCACCATCTTTTAATCATTTCTTTATCCTATTGTTGCTTGCCAATGTTATTTTAGAATCCTTTGGGTTTCTCTTTTGTGAGTTGTTTTGTAAGACCATGGGTAGAACCTGGCATTCCTCACAAAACTACTATCTTTTTTCTTACCACATTTTATCTTTCACTTGCTTGTTGTCACCCTCATGGGTTTCTCTTTTATGATTTGATTTGTAAGACCATAGATAGGACTTGGCCCTCCTCATAAAATCACCATTGTTTCATGTTCTTGATCCTTGTTCTCAACATTAGCTTTTGCTTCTTTTTGATAGATGGAATTTAGACAACAATATATGTTAGCATGTTGTCCTCCATTTCCCTCACTCTTATGATAATGAATCACACTTTACTATCATTTTATCCCTCTTTTTTCCCTTTGTCACATTTTTTTTTATGATTTGAAGTAATTCAAATTGTTCTATGTTTCATTCCTCTTGATTTCCCCTTCCTTTCACTATGTATTGGATAAAACAAGGTCAAAGTCAAGATAACACTTTCATTTCACCTGAATTTATGAGACTCTTAAACCCCATGCTCTTTGAATTTTATCTCTCTTAGCAACCATGTCCAAAGTTCTCAAATGAAAGTCATTTTTAGCACCCATGTTTGGTCTTCCAAATCCATATGGAGGAGGAATCTTAAAAAATCCATCAAGAAATTTAAAATCCAAATCATTTGAAACAAAAGGCAATGATATCTAAAAGGCAACATAGAAACTCTCAAAAGTCAAATTCACACCAAAATACGTGATTTCAAGCACATCTCCTATCTCTAATCGAAGCTCAAACTCCACAATCGACCTCACATAGAGCCAAGGTCCTTTAGGGTGTAATAGGCCAGTAGATTGGAATAGGGGATTTCAAAAATATCTATGTTGCTACCTACTTTCTCATGTAATTACCCAATCTTCACAATAGACCAATGACTCTATAAGGGGTCTTGAAGAATGGGGAACCCATCATGGGAAGGTAGGTTCATTTCAATTTTCATGCATATAGCCTTAATGGGATGATCTATATACTCCATTTGTTTATCTAAGACATGTGTGGCTAAGAGAAGTTCTTCATATTTCTTAAGATCAAAAGTCCTCTTGTTTTGACAAACCTAATTTGAGTGTCCTGACTTTGATAAAGAGTTCCTCTACCTTGGTTTTTCCTTCATTCTCCCCTCCACCCATTTCATTTTCCCTCCTTGATAAGAAAATTAGGATTCCAAATTTATTTTCCCCTCTTCTTTAATTCATTCTTCTTCACCTCTTAAAAACATGCTATCATTACTTTATTTTTTTTATCTATCCTTAGAGCGAAACAATATGTTTGAGCAATTATGGATTTTTTCTTTACACCTTCACTTTACATTTACTAGACTTACTTCACTTTCCTTTTCCCATTTATCATGATTTTTCTATCCAAATATTATGAACACCTAATTTCATACCCTTTTTCCATTCTTGAGTGAGGTTGGCTTGTTACTTCTCACTCATTAGTGTTGTTTTCCTTTTTATGCACCTTTTTCCATTATTGAGTGAGATGTGGATTGTTACTGCTCACTCATCAATGTTGTTTTACCATTTTGTTTCTTCTTTCTTATCATTGATGTTTTTTTTACCATCCTATTTGACATGTATCCTTGGTTTGACTTGGTGAGTTTGTCTTACTTAAGGATAGCTTATCTAAGTTTTTCAGTCTTTAGTAGCGTTGGATTTTTAGTTACCTAATTTACTTATGTTTTTGACTTGGTCATTTGGTCTAACATAGCACCTATCACCCCAACTTGACAAATTTCCCAAGTACATCCTATCCTCATAACACCATCTATCTTGGCTTTTCTTGCATTTGTTTGTATTTGCTCTTTAGTTTTGTACTGTTAGGTTTGTTGAAAGTAGTCTCTACACTTTACATAATAAAAACTAACAATATAGTAGACAACCATCCCATGATAAAGGTAAATCAAGGTACACATTACATTTAATTTTTGGTTATTTAATTTTTATTCATTTACTTTTTAGATTAGTTTCCCTTTTAGTCATTTAATTTCGGTTATTTTTGCTTTATAATACTGCAACTTTTTTTTAGCATCAATGTTGTGTGTGTCTTTATGTTCTTTATCAAAGAACCATCCCCTATTACACCTTAGTGACATGTGATGAGATTTGAGTGGGGCATAAGTATACATAATCTTTTCAACTTTTATTACATACTGATACTTTACATATTGTAAAAACCCATCGAGACTCAATCTCTCTGAGTGCACACCCTAAGGGGTGCACTAAGATAGGGATGGGCAGACTTTTGGTGCTTCACAAGATTTTTGTCCTTCTTTTCCACATTATTACCAATCCAACTAGCTCCCAAAACCATTACATAATATATTTCTCCTCCCTTAAGTATTCCTCCAGTCTTTTTATCTTTCTATCCTTCCTTTCTTGTCTTAAATTCCTTTTTGACTATCAATTATACTAGGTTGACTGGGTCAACCTAGTACAGTTTAGTGGTATTCTTTACTTTATTATCTTGTTAGTTTTTCATCTGACCTAGCTCATACTTAGTAAATTGTCCTAAAAAACACACTAGGTTGACTGGGTTGATCATGTATAGCCAACATTCCCAAAAGGATTTAGGATAAGATCCACCTATATATACAAGATCATTTCGGTCATTATTCATATTTACAATCAAGATTTATTATTTGCTTTCACTTCTTCACAATCTACTCTTCCACCATTCTAATTGAGGAGACTTATCTTAGGTTTTTTATTTAGAGAATCTAGTCTTGTGGATAAGTCTTGGATGTTTTGGCCTTTATTAGTGATCCTTACAAACCAATACCACCTCTTGCAAATCCTCATTGGCTAGGGAGAGATTGAGTCTCAACGGGTTTACATTCAGGTAAGTATTTTCTAACTTTATTATCCTCTCTTTTAGTAGATAGAAGTAGCATAAGTGTTGGCTCGAATAATACTATCTTTCATATATCATGTATAAGGGTGTTACTCATACATACTTTAATTAAAGTTACCTATAAATATTTATTTTTAACCCTCAATTTGTGCCACAAGCTTTGGTGTGAACTAAAGTATATTTTACTTTCTTGTTATTATAATAGAGTGAGAGTTTTAAACCTTAGGACTCCATTAGGGTTTGTGTAATTGTGTTAGATTGTAGGCTTTGGAACACTTCCTACCAAGATATGTTGGGGCAAGTGATCCCCTAATTAGGTCTAGAGAATATCCATATTGGTCATGTTCCTACTTAACAAGTGTATCCCAATAAAAAGTGTAGGTATGATCTAATTTATCTGATCTAGGATTAATTCATAGACATGATTCATTTTTGATTGCATACATAGATTGTTTGTGACATAAAAAACCCTAGCTTATTTTTTTTAAGTATCTATGACTCAATAAAAATGGGTTCACATGTTATTTGAACTAAACCTAGCAAACATGTTGTTATGAAGTATTACATACATATCCATAGACTCTGAAGAGGGCCTTAGACCCACATGTAGTTCTCCCTCCTAGGTGTATGTGTGTAATTATGATTGTGAAACTATATGTTATTTCTCCTATTACAACCCTTGGTACAATTAATGCAAGTGAAAATTTACCTCTTTATAATACTTCAAAATTCATCTCTAGTAATTTAGTATAAGGTGTGATTTAATATCCTTTGAAATAAAATGTGTGTGATAATTGAGAGGCTTGTTTGATTAACTAATATGCGCTAGCTTTGTATATATAAGGAACCTTTTAAGTTTAATTAAGACCTAGTGGTGTGTGAAATCCGACAATAGAACAAACATAACAGCCCTTAAAAATAGTTAAAAATTGAAAAGCATGGAAAAAGAGAAGAGGATAAAGTGGGATACTACCATCAGCTTTGGGACACTACTGGACACTAGTATCCTAAAATTAATGGTACTATCCAATAACCCTAAAGATAAAACATACTACATGAACTTAGGTATACCTATAACATGTTGGCTAAAGTTTGGAGCAGTGAGCAAAAAAACATAGAAGATCAGACATCACCTTAAAAGACACATGAAATTAAATAGTTCCATGTAACACTATTCTACTAAATACTCAATTCTTTGTTAAAATCTATATATGTCTAAAGATATGAAAAAACATCATGAAATGAGGCTTGTACCAAATATGGGTATATACATTTCCCCCTCTTAATCTATTAATTTCATGATATAAAATTACAAGAGTTAAATAAATTTCATACCTAGATGTGTAAACATACCTTAGTCTCGTGGTAGTTCCAACTTGACTTCTATATCTCATGTCATGAAACCAAAAACACATTATAATATAATTAGTATATATAATCTAAAAACAAGAAATAATCTAATTATCTATAAAAAGAAATAACATGGAATGAATACACTTGTATATGTGTTGCATAGTGATGCATTTGGGATATCATCCCTACCATAGAGGATAGAGAGATATAAGGAGATTTGAGGCCTCATCCATCCTTTGGCCAAGAAAATGAATGAGTCTATAAAGCAACCATGTGAGCTTCATCTTAGAGATTATTATTAAAATGGGAGTTGGGGAGTGATCATACCCCAATCTAGTATAAGGTGAGTATTTCCAAGGTCATTGAGGGCACTAAATCTTGACTACATAAATCAAGCATAAATATAACTTAGCTAATATAGCCAATCTATCCAAAGTCAAATGGTGTACCCATTGTTGACGCTGAAAAGTGCACCCTGCGGCAGGAAAACAGATTCCTGCCCTCTCCCCGCAACATGGAAACCCCTCTCTTGCCTATGGGACGGCAAAGCAGGAGAGGAGAGTCTCTAGATATGAGCTAGTTCCCTCTGATGTATCTTTTTTGTTTCAGGTAGCGCAAAATATATAGGTATATAGGTATACTGGCGGGAATGAAAAGGGAAGGAAGTGCAAGAAAGCAAACAACCTACTCTAAAAGAGGTGATACACCAAAATAAAGGGGTGACCTTCCAGATCCACTCTCAAAATCAGGAAAAATGCAAGTATACTCTACACATCTAGTAGAGGAACCAGGCTGCTAAGACAAAGGGGGAGGCTATAATGGAAAATACATAATAGAGGTATACCGAGGTGCTGTGGAATGCACACTTGCAAGCAACTTACTCTGTTCTATCCTTCTCAAGTATTGCTCTTCTCCTTTCAGCTGCAGAACCGGTGCCTGTAGATAGCTGGTCTGTTGGTATTACCTGTGAAAGCATGGAAGATAATGACTAAACACAAATAATACTCATGGCATACACAGCAAATCAATCCAAGATGGAGGCAAGAACTGTATTTTGATTGATTCAGGTGGAGAATTTGCAGAGCTGTGCTCTTTACAAAAATCAGGAAGATCTTGATAAATGAACAAGTCTGTATATTTATATCAGAAGAGCCAAGAGAAGTTTCATTGGGAAGAGTGAAAAACACTATTGATGACATCACAAGTCTACCAAGACCATGCTTGCTACCTCATTTTACGTGCTGGTCTTCTCCTCTGGCAGTTGGGTGAGTCTTTTCTTGTGCACTGTAGGTGATTTTTGCCGCCATCTATTGTGGGTGGTGAATTTGCCACCCGTTGCATGGACTTCATGTATGATTTCTTCCGACGTCAGCCGATAAGCTACCAACGGTGGCAGTTTTGCCGACGTCGGTTGGTGTAAGCTGCCAACAGCGGCAGTATTGTGCTGTTGGCGGCAAATTTGGTGACTTTTGCATGTGGGTGGCCCTTTCTCCTTCCCCGCCATGGGGCGGGGTTTTCATTTTCACTGCCTTCGAGCGGTGGTTCCATTTTCACCGCCTTAGGGTGACTGTTTCTTATTTCCCACCGGGGGGTGGGGGTTTTATTTTCTCTGCCTGAGGGTGGTGCTTTTTCCCTTTCCATCTTCTGTTGTGCTACTGACGGCGGCAGTTCTGTCGACGTTAGCTGCTTTAAGATGCCGACGGTGGTAGTTTTGCCAACGTCGGCCGATGTTGACGACCTTTTTCCTTTTGCTTGTGTCGTGGGTGGCAAATTTGCCACCTTCTGCATGTTTTTAGGTGGTCTCCTTTTACCCGCCCATGTTTTGGGTGGTGATTTTGCCACCCTCTGCATTTTGTCTGCCCCCTTTTTTTTTGCCTAAGTGTTAAATGCTCCATTTTTTCCCTCTCTTTCTTGTGGACGTTTGAAGACTCTGCCTTTTGCTACCGTGAACGTCAACGAATGAGGCCGATGAACCAATGCTCTGAAGCAGAGCTGTCAAAACCTGAAGGTGGACCTCGCAACCTAAAATGATTGGCCGTACAATGCAGGTGTAGGAGGTGACCGAGATTTTGCCTGAGGAGCAAAATTGGGTCAATAAATTGGTGACTCATGAGGGAAGCGTGCCTGCTATGCTTAGAACCCAGTTGCCTTGCATATCCATTAGGTGCGAAGTCAGATGGTAACTTTGAAGGTAGTTCACAACAGCTCAAAAGATTCTAGAATCAAAATATACAGAATTTACCCCCACATGCAAAGGGAACACACAAGACTAAAAATAACTAACTGTGCAAACTGCACTTAGGGGAAAACAGGAAAGAAAACAAGGGAAATTATGTACAGTCGAACCAAAATTCAGTGGTAGTGCTTCAAATGTATCTCGTTGACTGGGATATGCAATTGTTCGCCGTCCAACTTGGAGAGCTGGAATGTGTTATGCTGCTTGCACTGAGTAATCATGTAAGGACCGCTCCAGAGGGCATCAAAATTTGCATGTTTTCCAGGCTTAGCTCTATCTTCGTCCCATTTTAAGACAATGTCTCCCTCGGTGAAACTTTTTGACGAAGACTTCGTGTCAAAATGTCTTTTCACCTGATGTTGGCGACTCATCATAGAGACCATGGCCTGATTCCTTACCTCCTGGAGCTCCATTAGCTCACACAATCTGACCTCCATGCTGCTTCCTTCTTCCAACTGCAGTTGATGAGTGAGGTCTAGTGCTGGCAATTCGAGTGAGATAGGAAGCCTTACTTCCCTTCTATACACAAGCGTATATGGAGAATTTTCAATTGATCTTTTCGGAGTGATTCGATCGGCCCATAGAGCTATTTTCAACTTGGCATGCCAAGTTTTCTGATTTTCTTCCATGGTCCTCTTTATAATCCTGATCAAATTTTTGTTAGTGGACTCGACCAATCCATTCCCCTGCGAGTAGTAATTTGATGAAGTGCTGAGGTATATACCATACCTTAGTGCCCATTCACTAGTTTTGGTTCCCAGAAAAGCCAAGGCATTGTCTAAAATTATAGTGGCTGGGACCCCAAAATGTGTCACTAAGTCCTCATAGAAATCCAAAACTGTGCTTTCGTTCGCTTCCTTCAAAGCAATGGCTTCCACCCACCTGGTGAAATAATCTGTAGTAGTCAAGACCCATTTGTGTCCGGCACTGGAGGGAGGATTGATCATCCCTATAAAATCCAGGCCCCACTGCATGAATGGATGCTCAACTTGAATGGGCTATAGGGGCATGGCAACCAATCGCTGCTTTCCATCAAAGAGTGCACACTTCTGACACTTTCTTACCCAAGCATGGGTATCCTTGAAGAGAGTGGGCCAGAAATAGCCAGCTCTCATTATTTTTGTTGCTGTAGTCTTAGGGGCGAAATGGCTGCCTGCTGGTCCATCGTGAAACTCAGCCAATACCTTGTCAGCCTGACTAGAGTCAATGTATCTCAAGAGAACCCCAGAGAGATCCTTCCTAAATAATACTCCATCAATCAAAACATAGGGAAGGGACTGAAGTTTAAAATACCTTCTTCCAGCCCTACCGAGACCTTGTGGACATTCGCCCGTAAGAAGGAAACGTTTCACGTCCAACGTCCAATCTCTTATGACAGCTGGTTCTTCTGCAGTGGCTGCATCATGGATCAGCAAATTGTCTTCATCTTTTTGTCTCAAATCTGCAGCTAGTTATTCACACAGGCCCCTTCCTCTCACCAACTTGGCAATTTTGATGTCTATGTCGTACTCCATTACCTTGGTGATCCATCCCGCTCTTTTCTCGTTTAAGTCTCGATTGGTCAGGAAATCCTTGACACCAAGATGTGGAACCATGAGATGGATCTTGCTATTTGACAACATATATCTAAATTTCTTCAAACTGTGCACCACTGCCAGGACTTGCTTTTCTACGTAGGTGTACCTAATTTCGAAATCCTCTAACCCTTGGCTGAAGAAGGCGAGTGGTTGCTCGAGGTCATCACTGTTTGCTTGGGTAAGCATAACAGATATTACTTCTCCATTGCTGAAGGTATAGAGATTGAGGTCTTTGTTGAAGTCAGGGCTGATTAGAGCGGGAGCCTGGGTCAAAGCCTGTTTGATAGCTTCAAAGCTATCCTTTCTTGGCGTTGTCCATTTGAATTCTTCACCCTTTCTTAGCAAGGAGGTTAGGGGTTTAACTATTTCAGCAAAGTTCAGAATGAACCTCCGAATGAAATTTATCCGGCCAAAGAAACTCTGAAGGCCTTTCTTGTGCTTTGGTAGGGACATCTCCAAAATGGAGCGGACTCTCTCGGGGTCAATAGACAAACCTTCCTTGGACATAATGTGGCCAAGAAGTTTCCCCTCATGAACCGCAAATACACATTTCTTTGGATTTAGGGAGATGCCAAATTCTCTGCACCTCTCAAAAATCTGCCTGAGGTGCTTCATATGCTGTCCCGCCTCCTTGGAGAAAACCGTTATGTCATCAAGGTACACCAGCACATTCTTATTTATCAAACCACTGAAAGCCATGTCCATGGCTCGCTGGAAAGTAGCACCAGCATTGGATAGCCCAAAAGGCATATTCTGATAGGTGAACATTCCCCATTTAGTGGTGAAGGTTGTTTTGTATTGGTCGGAGCCTCATACCAGAATTTGATTATATCCTGAATAACCATCCAGGAGGGAGAAGCATTCAGAACCAGTTACCTTTTGAAGGATCTGCTCCATGTTTGAAAGGGGATAATGATTCTTTAAAGAGACTTTATTAAGGTCTCTGAAGTTGACGTACAGTCTGATCTCCCCATTTTTCTTTCTAACTGGAACCAAATTGGCCAACCATGAGGAATGTTTGATTGGAAATATAATGCTAGACTCAATCAACTTGACCAATTCCTTCTGCATAAGGAGCTCGATCATTGGATTAACAGGCCTCTGCTTTTGTGTGACTAGTTTTGCACCTTCATGTAATTCAATGGTGTGCTGGGTGAGTCTTAGATCGAAGCCTTTCAAGTCGCTATAGTTCCAGGTGAAGACGTCAGTGAACTCCTGACACAACAGAATGAAAGCTTGCCTTTCTTGAAACGTGCAGACCTTACCAAGCGCTAGCAACTTGTCCTTGAAGATTTCAACTTTCTCATAATTCTCCTCTTTAGTAGTGATGCATGCTTTGTCATCTTTTAGTTGGTCCTCTCCATTGAAAATACTTTCAAGTGTGACCAGACCCTTGGGGAGTTTATTGTTCTTTAATTGAACAATCTGATTTCTATATTGCTGCTGCAATTTCGCTTGATTGTGGACCGCAAACTCAGCTTCTTCCTGCAGGAAAAGAGCTATCTGTTGGTCGCTTTCAAAGACCTGCCAATTTGTAACATTGTCTGGAATTGAAGGCCAAACCACCACCTTTAAATGGCACGAACCACAACCCCTGCTTATTTCTTTTGAAACATCAAATTGGGCACCAACAGCTGCCAACCTATCAGCCTACTTATTTTGTTCCCTGGGAATCGAGGTAATGTTAAGATCAAGGAAATCCTCCATCAAGTCCCAGACTCTGTGCTTGTAAGACCTTAGCAAGGAGTTCTTGGTTAGGTTCAGGCCTCTTATTTGGTTCACTATTAGTTCACTGTCCCCCAGGATTTGTAATTTCTTGATCCCTCTCTTTCTTGCCCACTCAAGTCCATGAATCAAAGACTCATATTCTACAACATTACATGTGCAAGAGAACTGGAAATGAAAAGCTGAAAAGTACCTTTCTTTAGAAGGGGAAACTAACATTGCCCCACCACCAGTGCCTAGTTTGCTTCTAGAACCGTCGAAGTATAGTTGCCACAGGCCAAGGTCTTCTTTATTCTCCTTCATTATATTGGGCATGACGGCGCTTTCTTCATGCAAGCAATAGACACCAAGGTCTGCCTCCTCAATAAACTTATAAGGATCGTGCTCAAATTTATCGCTTCCCCACTCATCCAAGAGTAGATCTGCGACTCCTTCAAGAGCAGAAGATGAAGATTTGTCCATCTGAGAGTCTTTTGGATCAGTGATAGTGTAACTGACATTTGCTGCCTTGGGTGAATAGGGCTCTAGGTGGTCCTTGTAGAGTGGCTCGGATTCGATTTTCACTTTGGTCCCGTATTTGGTTCTGAAAACTAGATATGACTAATTCGCTGCTAGATAACCACCCATTTTGGATGTAAAGTCCCTTGACAAACAGATTGCAAAATATGGAGGAACGTCCGCTACGACTATATCTTGGGGGATTGAGAATTTCGGGTAGGCATGCAATGTTAAACTTAATCCTTTCAGGACTCTGACTGTCTTTGCAGGCGTCCCATATAGTTGCAAGACTCCTTTGTTCATTGCTTCGTACTTTAATCCCATCTTATCAGCAATGCACTTAGGCATTACTGAAGTGCTAGCCCCGCTATCAATTATGCAATTATGTACTAAGAAATCCCCTATGATCAAAGATACATAAAAAGGGGGAGTCTTTTCTTCTTTCTTTCCTGACTTGAAGCAGAGAGCTGCCCATTTGTCATTAGGACGTTATTAGTGTCTGTCGGGATGGCCTGTCGATCTAGTTCATGCAATTCTTTCTTTAATACTTCCTTTTGTCCTGAAAGAGACAATGAATCCCATAGAGAAATGCTCACATGCAATTTCTTCATTTGATCAATTATATTAATTTGGGGGCTGATTCCCTTCGTACTTTCCTTTGGGCTGATCCCAGCTGGAACTGTAGACTGAAGAGCTGGAGGCGCAAACGGTTGATCAGAAATTGGGGCCCTTTAAAAATGGTGTGGTGGAGGATTCGTTGTTGCCTGAGGGGAAGCTTGCGCTTCTCCAACTGCTCTTCTTTTAAGTCTCGTGTTGGCTGCAACGCAATTAACCTGATTGTCTACAGCGCCCTCATGATTAATTGCATAGAGCTCGTGATTTATCAGGGTAAAATCTGGGTGAGTTTGATTGTTACTTGTGCTGGGTTGAGCTGGGAACTCAAAAAATTGGGAAAAATCAGCAGCCTAATTTTCTAAATTCTAGAAAAAATTCATCATGTCATTCGTGTGGACAGCCTGCTTTTGACCTTGTCCCATGGTTGAACAACCTAGCTGCTCCTGCACTAGATTATTTTGAGTAGGCACCATAGCTTTAGATGATGAAGAGGGGCCTGAGTTATAATTTTGATAAGGCCTGGTTGTAGTGAGCTGCCCCTGACCTTGGTTATAATTTTGAAAGGGGGGTCTAGGGGCATGGCCATAATTTTGATAACTTTGGTTTGGCTTGTTACTTTGAGCTTGCTGCCTTTTAAGGGCAATAAGTTCATTTGACATGCTCTGCAATAGGCCCTTAAATTCATTTAATTCATTGGATGGAAAAGCAGCTGGCCTCTCAATGATAAGTAGGGGAGCAATTATGGGAGTGACAACCTGAATTGGGGGTAGCGGTTCTGGGAAAAGTGGCATATGAGGCCTAGGGGCAATTTTTTCGGCTTGAACCAAGCAATTTTTGGCCGTAATGGCTATGTCATATGTAGTTGGCAGGATGTGTCCCCCCATAGATTGGATCATCACAGCAATGCCACTATTTAATGCCTTTAGATAGTACAAGAAGGCATAGCTGGGAGTCGGCCTTACCAGGATGGGGATTCTATCCCAAGTCTTTTGAAACCACGTATTGAAGTCTTGCATGTACTCGTGTGGAGCTCTTTTTATAGTTGTCAGCTGCTCAGCAAGAGAGAGGCCATCACTTTTCTCCCCAAAATGATCAGTCAAATGGGTGCCCAATTCATTCCAAGAATGTATGGAATTCACAGGCAAGGTGCCGTACCAATCGAGAGCTTTCCCTTTCAGAGACAAGGCTAACAGTCTGATGGCAATGTTTTCTTCTGTTATATTGTGAATATTGCAAAGGTTGGCAATATTTTTTATATGCTCAACAACTGTAATAGATCCCACTCCATCAAAAGAGGGCACATTTTTTAGAGCTGTTTTGGGGATCGGATCATAGTGTGGGAGGTTTAAGGGGCTCTCACTGTGAAAAGCTACAAAAGGCAATGCCATGGCTGGAACAGGTTGTATTTGTGGCTGAGCTGGGTTGGTGTTCCTAGCAACAGGTCTAGGAGGATTTACTAGTGGATAAGGGCAAGTTCTTTCAAACCTGAGCCTTTTAGCAGAGTTTAAAGGTAGTTCAATGAACTCAAAAGGGACCCTTCTTGAAGCTGACCTTGTGGTAACCTTTGGCATAGAATTTTAAGTGACTGGTCTTAAAATAAAGCACTGAGCTCTTACCAGTGGAGTCGCCAGATGCTGGAAATCTTTGAAAATCACTATAGCAGGACCAGCATCAATCCTAAAATACTACTGCATTAGAAACTGATAAAATTATAGTCCCACTAGGCGTGCCAAAATTGTTGACACTGGAAAGTGCACCCTGTGGCAGGAAAATAGATTCCTACCCTCTCCCCACAACATGGAAACCCCTCTCTCACCTGTGGGACGGCGAAGCAGGAGAGGAGAGTCTCTAGATATGGGCTAGTTCCCTCTGATGTATCTTATTTGTTTCAGGTAGCACAAAATATATAGGTATATAGGTATACTGGGGGGAATGAAAAGGGAAGGAAGTGCAAGAAAGCAAACAGCCTACTCTAAAAGAGGTGATACACCAAAATAAAGGGGTGACCTTCCAGATCCACTCTCAGAATCAGGAAAAATGCAAGTATACTCTACACATCTGGTAGAGGAACCAGGCTGCTAAGACAAAGGGGGAGGCTATAATGGAAAATACATAACAAAGGTTTACTGAGGTGCTGTGGAATGCACACTTGCAAGCAACTTACTCTGTTCTGTCTTTCTCAAGTATTGCTCTTCTCCTTTTAGCTGCAGAACCGGCGCCTGTAGATAGCTGGTATGTTGGTATTACCTATGAAAGCATGGAAGATAATGACTAAACACAAATAATACTCATGGCATACACAACAAATCAATCCAAGATGGAGGCAAGAATTGTATTTTTATTGATTCAGGTGGAGAATTTGTAGAGCTATGCTATTTACAAAAATCAGGAAGATCCTGAAAATGAACAAGTCTGTATATTTATATCAGAAGAGCCAAGAGAAGTTTCATTGGAAAGAGTGAAAAACACTATTGATGACATCACAAGTCTGCCAAGACCATGCTTGTTGCCTCATTTTGCGTGCTGGTCTTCTCTTCTGGTGGCTGGGCGGGTCTTTTCTTGTGCACTGCAGGTGATTTTTGCCGCCATCTGTTGTGGGCAGCGAATTTGCTGCCCGTTGCATGGACTTCATGTATGATTTCTGCCGACGTCGGCCGATAAGCCACCGACGGTGGCAATTTTGTCGACGTCGATTGGTGTAAGCTGCCGACGGCGGCAGTATTGTGCTGTTAGCGGCGAATTTGGTGACTTCTGCATGTGGGCGGCCCTTTCTCCTTCCCCGCCATGGGGCAGGGTTTTCATTTTTGCCGCCTTCGGGCGGTGGTTCCATTTTTGCCGCCTTAGGGTGGCTGTTTCTTATTTCCCACCAAGGGGCGGGGGTTTCATTTTCGCCGCCTGAGGGCGGTGCTTTTTCCCTTTCTGTCTTCTGTTGTGCTACCAACGGCGGCAGTTCTGCCGACATCGGCCACTTTAAGATGCCGACGGCGGTAGTTTTGCCAATGTTGGTCGATGTTGACGGCCTTTTTCCTTTTGCTTGTGCCGTGGGCGGCAAATTTGCTGCCCTCTACATGTTTGTAGTGGTCTCCTTTTACCCGCCCATGTTTTGGGCGGTGATTTTTCTGCCCTCTGCATTTTGTCTGCCCCCTTTTTTTGCCTAAGTGTTAAACGCTCCATTTTTTCCCTCTCTTTCTTGTGGACATTTGAAGTCTCTGCCTTTTGCTACCGTGAATGTTAACGAACGAGGCCGATGAACCAATGCTCTGAAGTGGAGCTATCGAAACCTGAAGGTGGACCTCGCAACTTGAAATGACTGGCCGTGCAACGCAGGTGTAGGAGGTGACCGAGATTTTGCCTGAGGAGCAAAATTGGGTCAACGCCCATCTCAACATAAAAAAGGGGAGTATTTTAAAGGCCATTGAGGGTGATGAGTCTCAACCACACTACTAAAAAGAGACAACTAAAGTAGATAGATAAAGGCTCAAATTAGTGCATCAATGTGTAATGAGAGAGGAACAAACTCTATTCTTTCCCCCCATCATGTTTGTTATAAGTGATGTATAATTTGTGTGTGTGTGTGTGTTTGTGTTTGTGTGTGTCTATGTGTGTGATTTGGGGATTTTTCATGGCATATTCACCTATAATTTATCTCAATTTTAAGTATATGTGCATAGAATATGCCCCTATATTCTTTCACTATGAATAATATCTATCAAAATCTAAAAAACCATGTCCCAAATCTATGGTCATTGTGTATAATGCATGTCAAAAATCTGAAATAACTATCCCAAAATTGTGAAATATGTTTATAATATTTGTCATAAATCTAAAAAATTGTGTTCTAAATATGTGAAACATGTTCCAAATGCATGGGATTCTTACCCAAGTGTATATCTGAATAGTGTATATTGTATCAAATTATATCAACTATGCATGTGTGGGCCCATTCTTTATGGCATGCCCCCACTGATATGCCCCCTTTTGGATAAGGGAAATGTAGCCTCATAGTCACCTTATCACAAAAGGATAATATGACCAAGTCAAATGTGTATCAATCATGTAGTAACCATTCTATTAGCAATGCCATGCCTTAGTATACTTGTTATGGGTAATATTTGGATATTTTTTATTTATCACGTAACAACTATTGTATTTTGCTTATAGATTAGAGTTTTCTTATTTTTGAAGTTACAAGCATCCTTCATGAAAATTGGATTGTTTGAAATATTTATTTTTGTGGGAACCATCATAACTTACGGTTCATGATTTGGATATACGAGACTCAAGCTATTATAGTTTGAAGTTCATAGGCATGTATAGAAAAAGAAAAGTCAACTACCATATATATTTAGAGTGGAAATTAGTGTTCATTTCATTTTCATTTTTGAACTATTGAAATTATTGATCTGGATTTTTGAAAATTCTTTGAGGTAAATCCATGTCTCTAGTGTGATTTAATGTCCTACAATTCACGTTGTAGGGCCAATATTTGGAGGAGCTAGTAAGAATTTTTGGATTTTATAATTTATTTATATTTTAAATTTTTTAAGTTTATGGGCCCCATTTTAGTTTTAAAATGCGTTTATAGATATTACCATCATCTAAGTGTATGTTACTATTGATATTTTTATGGTAGTGTCCCTTTTAGGATGGTAGTGTCCCACATTACCTTCTGATCTTGATGGTAGCATCTGAGGCTAACCTCTGCTTGATAAATGATAAATTTTTCATTTTTTATATTAGTATTTATTAAATTGATGGAAAATATTTCTATTTGTTTTTTTTTTACAAAAGGACTTGGATATTCAGTATTTTACACATGGGTGATACTTATCTAATTTGACAGAGTTGGGTTTAGATGCTACATATTGGGTATTTTTTTATCAGGCAAGGTGTGGTCAGGTTAGTCGATTGAGCTAGACTCATTATTATGTACACCTAATGTTAGCATTATTCAAGAAGTAGAAAGTTGATACTTGTATATTTTTGGCTCCCCACAAGGGAGATGACTATCATATTATAGGATGTGTATTTTATTTTATAGTTACCCATCATAAGGGAGAGGACCCAGGTATTAGAAGATTTGAGTGTGGGGTATATCTAGAGGTCCCATGTATATTTTACAGGTCATAAGTGAGATGAGGTGGATCCATCTAGTAAAATCTCATTAGATGACATAGTGATATCTAATGTTTCATGATTGTGTAAATTCATTTGATGTTTTCTAGCTTATTTCATTATGGTAGATGGTGGTTGGGTGGTGATATCTTATTACATTTACCATATTGTTTAGAGTATTGAGCAAATGGGTGTTTAGTATTCTTGGGGTCACACCATTGTGGCTCAATTATATCAAACTTGTAGCTATTTTACTTGGATACCCATGGTGGTGTATTGGACATGGAAACACTTATCTATGTGTGTGAATAAGATTATACTTCAATGGTATGACTAGATGGTGGACATCTTATTAGATAGTCTCATCCATATATTTTTGCATCTTGATGGGTACTACCTTAATACAGGGGGGATACAACCATGGAGTATCAAACAATACTTGACTTAATGACCTTAGATCAGAGTATATGGATTCCTTATGGGACCTTTAGTGGTTGGACCAAGGATGGGTAGGAGTTACGATAGGTGCAAGGGAGCACATGGTTGGTGGACTAGTTTTTTCAAGTCTATGAGTGGCTTTAGTTTGACCATGTGTTGTAGCAGTTTAGGATTTAATGGGGAGTCCTATCAAATATATATCCATGGCACCATATAGTGAGGCTTGGACATAGGCCAAATGAGAGGGTTTCCCCCACTATGACAAATGCATCACCACTCCCAACTAGGGAGACATACCTTTTGGTACCATTATCAAATTAGGATGTTTTTGGGTGCTTAGATGCATATAATCAGTGTTCAATTAGGGTTTGGTGGCCAATATTATTTCTTATTGTCACTTCCCCTAGTACAGTAACTAAATAATATTGGGTTGGTGGAGGAGGTACAAATACAGGTGCTCTTATAGACCCATAAACTTTGATGAGGTATATGTTGACCAAATCTACTTTTAAATCAAATTAGGGCACCTATAGGCAAAATCTTGACTTTATAGGTTTATATGGGGTGTAATATAGATGTCACAACGTGTTTTATAGGTTAATTAATGTTAATTGGTGTTATATGAGCCTTGGTCATTAATAATTTTAGTCCCTTTTAGTCTTTTTAAGTCATTTTAGGGGTCAAAAAGGTGCATTTAATGTCTTGTATGGATTTATTGGGAAGTGTGAAGGCATAAAAATATTATTTCATATCCCACATGTCATAATAGGTCTTAATTAATTGACACAACTAAAAATTGGTAGGTTCTCCAGTTAAAAGGGTAGTTTTTTGGGAAAAGGGGAGATTTTAGCACTTGCATAGCTCTTTGGGAAGTTTTCCACATGGGAAAGAATAAAATAATTCCTATTCATCTTCCACAAGCTTATTTCCATGTTTTTTTAATCCGGAAGTGCCATTTCTTGCTCAAAACCATTCTACTACTTTTTAGTCCTCTTGGCAAGTAGAAGTGACATGCAAGTTTGTGCTTAGTATGGATACCTCAAGAGGTTTCAGCTCAAAATATTTTGTAAGGTTAAATTAAAATTATATAAATTAATTTCCATATAATTATTTTGAGGAATGGTTGCTTGTTCTTCATGAACCATTCTCATGAAGTTGATTATATAAATCTTCTTACTAATTTGTGTACCCTATAAGTTTTGCTCTTGTTTGGGAAATTTAATACAACTAAGCTACTGATATTGGTTCAAGTGGATTTTAAATATCTCAAATAATTATTTCCATGCTTAGTTTCAAGTTTCAAGTTGAATTTGTGGGTGAAACATCTCAAATTTGTAGACTAGTCTTATGTGGGATGACAAGCCTATTTTCACCATTTTTAGAGTTTCATGCTTTGTCAATAGTTCCAGTGGGTTGTAATATGTAAGTGTTCCATGTTTTAATGTGATAAATTTATATTTACATCTTTGACCTTATTTTCCAAACAAATTCTCATGAATGCAGTCATAGACCACCATACAATCAACCTATGGTTTGACTATCATACCAGTCAACTAGATGCTTGAAAGGAAGATCATGTTGAAATGAGGTTGTTTTGGTTTGTTTCAATCCTCAAAATTTGAGTGGAGTTTATTAAATCATGGGAATAAGGTATATGATCCTTTAAATTTATACTCAATCTCCATTTCCTAAACATACAGTCACTCACACAGTTAGGTAGCCATTGATACTCATTTACAGGTATCTCATGAAGGCTAACATGTTGAAAAATGAAATTGTGAACTAAGCAAGGTCTCTTAAATGAAATGGGTATATTTTTAATAATGTTAATATCTCAAAAATCCTTTTAATTACATTAATCATATATTCTACCAATTTACTTACCCTTACTACAAACATAGAAATGGATACCTATAGGTGTTATTAGAGGACTAAAGTCATTGATGTAGAAATTTGGACAAGTAAGAACTATGTTTGGAGTCTTAATGTTCTATTGAGATATTAACATGCATAATTTAAGGGCTAATTTGGAAATTATAGTTAAGTACTACCTTCTAGGACTCAATGACACTATTCAGTCCCATTTTCCCTAAACCTAGAAAATAGAGACCCTTGGGGTTTGGTTGAGATTATATAATAAGGTTGTTAGGAGTTATAATGAATATACATATAAAAATATTATATATCCTACATAGTATAATATCTTGGGAAAATTTTAAGGTAGAGGGTTGTTAGATTTTGGTAGTTTGAAGCCTCAAAGTTACTTGCCAAAGCACTGAATTCCTTCAATATTATCTACAGGGCTATGACCTCAAGGAGGACTTCTTCATCCAAGTTTCACAATGGCCTATGCACCATTTTGTGAAGGTTTCCAATGGATAAATTAATAATTCATGATCTAAAGATCTTTAAAATTATGGCACACTATGTTCAGACCCCTATACACACTTCCAGTCTATATAAATGACTTAAAATGTCCACCTATGGCAACATACACATGTAGTGAGCTAGTTTGGGTGCTTTGGTGATGTTTTAAGGGCATTAAATATGAATAAAAGTACAATCATGAATTTTTGGCCTCAAATAATTCTAATAAATCCTTAAACACCCTGATCAAGGTCCTTTTAAGCTAATATACACCTACAAGAATAAGAAGGTTTGGTGTCTCAATCATAACAAGGAGAGCTCAATTTGAGGTTTTCAAAGTGCATATGAAGAGCACAAGTAAGGTTATAATGATGAGATATATTTTAAAACGCCTCCATGATGATCATGATCTCTAGACAATGTGAATAAGCCTATACACCTCTTTAGAATCCTGTGAACACCTACAACCAATGCTTGACCATATGAAAATAATGAGTATGAAGAATGATGGTTCTTGTCTATTAGCATTGTCTAAATGTAATGCATGAGTATAAACCATTAATTAATTAAATTATTGATTTATATGATGTCTTGGAGCATCATTTACAAGGTTCAAATGGGCCAATGCATACCTATAGGCATCACCCCAAGACAAAGAATACAATCAACTGACTGAGTAGTGACAGCGAATTAGATCAAAGCATTTAAAGGTCTAAACATGTTGGCTAAAAGTATAGATATGAATTTTTATATTCATAAACACTTTAATAGGACCTTTAAACACTACATATAAGTTTAAAATAAGCATAATCTCCTACAAAGTCTATTGTTGAAGAAGGAATACAGGAAATATAGTCAACACCTTAACTAATCAACCCAAAGACATGACTTGAGGAGTTTAGCAAGGATCAGCTAGCATGGTAAGAATTTTTTCAATGTATATGGATCTTTCATGATGTACCAATAGTATGGAAATATATAAAAATGATCCCCAGTCAAGCAATTTATAGTCTACATCTTACACCCTACACAATCTACATTGTTAAGTGTCTATTTGGTTTTGTGGAGAGTTGGAAGGTCTAGGCTAAAGACCAAAGGATGAAATTTTGTTGCAGGGAAAATTTATGAATTGAGGAGACCCATATAAGTTTCAATTTTTTCTGAGTAGATAGGGGAGTTCCTTCTATTTTGTCTCAGATAGAGGGCACTCCCCTCATGCATGAAACCTATAATCTTTAGAAGATGGATTAGAATAGTAAACAAATAGATATAGGAATCATTAAATAAGGTGGGAGAGGTTGAAATAAACATAATAAAACATGATAAGTATGTCACATAAGATGGAATTCAAATAGAATGGTTTGGAGTGTTGAGTATGTAGGTAGGACTGTTTGAGACCTAACATCCAACTAGGGGTCAGTTTCAATTCTAGCCCTAGGTAAGATTTCATTTCAATTGTGACATGATTTTTGGATCATATAAGATGTGTTAAATATTTTATAATTCAAATTAACCATTAATAATTCATTTTTAGGCTTTATGATAGTTGAGGCTTGTGCAAGGGGAGAAAGGAGCTTGATAAGGTGATCTATGAAGTGTTCACATCTCTTATGATGCTTTGCATAGGAACAAAATAAGTTCAGAAGAGTTAGAATAGGTATCTAAAAATTATTTTGTGGAATTATATTGAGATTTCAACATCAAAACTACATAAACAAATCTTAAGAGGGCAAACATGCCTAAAAACCTTGTTAAACCCTTGTAGAGACCCAATTGGAGAAATGAGGCTAAAGATGCATCCAGATGGACCAGTTTGCTCATGAAACCTATTGGACGTTGTAGAGGACTCATTAAATATCCATCCCACACAAATTATTTGTATTTAATTGTATTTATGGGTTGAAATTCAAGGTATTTTTTTACCATTTTTTGTGTTTTTTAGGTTGTAGGAAGTTTCAAGAGACTCCAATCACAAGGAAGGAAAACTTAAGACTTAAGCTAACTCTTCATATCAATATCATGCCTTGAAAAAAATTTAAGTGCCAATTTTTACTTGTATGTGAACCCATTGAGGATATTCCTATCTCTCCTCATCCAAGTTGCACAATGGAGACATCTCTCTTGATGTGGGTAACAATTTGTTGAGATGAATCTCTAGAAGGGCTAGTTCCCTTGATGCATTCTTTGAAGTACTTTCTTGCCTATAAATTTTGGATGAAAAGAGTTGATAAAATAAATAATAAATAAAAAAAATGTGAGACACCAATATGTATTTCCTCTTATGAACTGAACTTATACTACTTAGAGTTAAACAAGGTTTCTTTCACATAAAACTCACAATTCAAGTTATATTGTCACATCAGTGTTCCATAAGCTAGGTTCAAAAACATATTTGATAATTATGAGAGAAATTAATGATTAATTGAAATAATATAGTCATACATCACTTATAATTCAATCATACACTTGAAAATAACACTAACAAAGACTTGTAACAATCATTCTTCTACACACTTGGTGAACAATCAAGGATAACATGTTAAAAAAGATAATCTTTGACTAGACAAGACCAAAATTATTGTAATAACACCCAATTATACACCATATAAGTAGTTAAAATCACTTTTTTATTTATTTAAGATTCATTCAATTACAAATTTGTCTAGGTTTTCACCATCAACCAATGGAGGCTGCTAAAAAGAATTGAAAGAGTCAGTATTTATATATTTTGAGAGAGAAGAAAGACAAGGGAGGTCCAAAGGTCAATTGGAAACTTGTAAATATAAGAAAATGGGTTAAAATTTCATGATAAATATATGTGGGATGAAACATTCAATGTTAGGAGGTATAAATATCCATACAAGTCATGAAACTTATGAAAAATGGCATGAAACTCCCAGTTTTGGCTAAGAAAACTATCTTCATAATTTGAACATGTTTGAAAGTCCCACCACTAACTAAGGAAAATTATTATGATTTTATAATATTTAAGGCCTTAATTCATGCATCTCCATGTATTTTTTTCATTCTTACTCATCTAGAAACTCCTAGAAGGAAGCCATCATTATTTGTAGTCTTAAAAACTCCCTTTTCAATTAACCTTCACACTTGGCCTTAAAAATGCCTTTAGTTCCCAATGAAACTATATTTTATGGAGTTAATGACACATATAAATACCCTTCATTTCCTTAGAGGCATTATTCATGATTTAAAATGGCTCACACTTGGAGTTTTCACACTTTTCACCCTTGTGTCTACTATGCCAGTTTTGACTAGCTAAAAGGAGAGCTCTAGTTTGGAAACTTAGGAGTTTTTTACTAGAATATAATGGAAATATGGAGTTATTATAATTCCAAATATTCTCCTCAAACTTTATTGTATCTTTAGATCCTCCCTAGAACCTAAAAAACACACAAAATGGTGAGAAAACCCCTATTTTACATGTTGTTCATACAATTATATAAAATTCATCTTGGTGGGAGATATTTTGAGGGATCCCTCTTCATGATAAAATATCTTTCATTTCCAAACTATGTCATGTGGATAGCTCCTAAAGCTTGTTTTCTCCATCAAGTCCTAGTTGAGGGTGAAGTAGGGTTTTGAGCAGTTTCTAGTCTTAAGCTTGGTTCATAAAATGTAGACATTGAACCTGACTAAAAATTTATAAAAAATGATTTTAAGGGATCCTAATAACCTCTCTTATTTCCATTGGATCCCATGTAAAACCTTAGAAAATATCTGAGCATTTGAACACACCTTTTTCAACTTGATTCTATTTCTTCTTCATAGTTGAACTCTTATTGGGCTATACTTATAATTACAATGGGTTATTATGCATAATAGGAGTTCAATAATGTGTATATACACCTCCTAAACATTAATAAATCACTTGGATAGACCACAAAAATCTAAAAATTAAATTGGACTACCATTTGGCATTAGACCTCCTCAAAGCTTAATAGGCTTAGCATGCACCATGTTGGTTTGAGCTACTTGAACTGGTATCTCATAGGTAAGTTTATGTATTATTAATATTCACACATCATTTAATAGTTTCAAGCCACTACATATTCTTCCAAGCACCCTACTTTATCCTCTTTTCTCATTTTCCAACTAGGCCTAGTGAAAGCCTGCCTATTTGGACTCTGTGCATGAGTAATTAGTCACCCTGAGAAATATAAGCATATTATATTGCTTTCATGGAATAAATTTCCTTTTCATACACCTTATTATATGTTTTCATGAGGTTCCCAAATCTCTATGACAATTTTTTTTCTCAATTTTCCCTCATTAGCTCACTTTGCCAAATTCTAATTTTCCTAGACTAGCTAACTTATAAGACAAAATAAAGAGGTACATCCCTCAAACCCATGGAAAATTGAATATTTTTTGATATTTTACAACTCATAATTATAATTTCTACCAAATGGTTTTACCCGATTCCATGGTTTTGGTGTTCAACCATCTCTAAATGCCCAAAAAGGGCCTCAAAAACCTTATTTTCCTATATTTTCAACAAACCCTCCTAAAAGTGGCCTCTCTAAGCCAAATTATTAATTATATGTTGTTTAAACATGTTACCTATCTTCAATTAATGCTCATAGAGCTTTGAAATCCATCCAAAACACTTCTCTTTTATGGATTTTTCATATTCACCTATTGGGCAAAGAGGCTTCCTAGCCCTCTATACGAACTGTTGCCTATTTGCTAAGTAGGGAAAGTACATGAGAACATTAACAAGGTCTTGGTATTGTTAGGACACATATATTAATATTATTAACATTATACATTGATGATAATTCTTTCTCTCTTCCCTAGATAAGCCATGTCTCACTTGACCTTCACCATCTTGAACCCTGTTGTAGGTGTGTGCAAGGTCTAGGGACCCTGTGCAAGCCTTTTTTTCCTTTTGGGAGAGTTTCATGACACCAATAACAAACATATTGATGAGATAACTCATTTATATATCAATATTTAATTCCCATTAACTTGCTATTTCACCTTTTACCCCAAAAACTGAGTCCCTCTTGACTAGACCAAGACACCTTCTTAGGGTCTGTTATAGGCGGTTAATTTGCTTCCTTGAAAATATTTGTAGCATGGAAATATCCCTTAAGTTCATATTTAGTTTACCTCATGTATATTTAAATATTATTCCTTCTTGGGAGCCTTCATGACACCACCTTGCATCAACATTTTAGATTATTGTTTAGGTTGAGGTGTTCTACCCACAAACCCTGCCTGTAGGTGTCTATGGCCTAATTCATTTGGTCATGGAGCCTATAAAATCCTTGAAACACACTCTAAGGTCATACAATGAGTATTTAATTTTTCACTCACCTATATGTTCCATTATAACTCAAATAATACCTTTCCCTTGATTGAGACACTTCTCCCCTTAAGATCATGTTGTAGGCCATCATTTTCCATGCTTGAGGAGTACCTGTAGGTGGTCATAGGGGTGGTAAGACCTTACCTTAACCCTCTATTTATGACCTTAATTCATTTTATCTCATCCCATCAATTTATCAATTTTATTCATGAGGTTTTGCTCAATGTTGCTCTTCAGGGTAACAAAAGGTCATTTACTCCTATAGGCCTATAGATATCATTGTAAGAATTCAGAATGTTTCTAGGAAACTTTGAGGCTTTCAAACATTATCTCCCACTACTACATTCTCCTTAAAACTTGGCATGTTTATTTTACATACTAGAGGCAATGAGGTTTACCAATCTAGCTATCTTGAAACATGTTTAATCATGTTGTAGGAGATCCACAAAAACCCCTTGGAGCTCTGTTTTGCCTTTTTAGGGATTTGATCCCAAAACTCAATCCTTTATTTCCTCATGTTGGTTTAACATCTTATTTTCTCTATAGACACTTTCTATGGGTTTGTCAAGGATTTCTTTCTATACTAAGGTCTCAATGAAGTGTCAGATTATGTTAACCAATCTATACAACACTTCAATCCCCTACTTAGCTAACTATATGTGGGTATTTTGGCAAGCAAACAATGAACTAGGTATGAAAAATCTAAAACCATGAGTGCATATGAAATTTACATAATTTATTCAAACATCATTAATTCACTCCAAACAATTTTAAGAAGTTAAAACACACATCCACTTCTCCATACACCATCATGAGGTTAGCAAAGGTTTGTAGGTGGATGTTTTGGGCTAGTTATGCAGGTAGGGTATGGAATTAAGTCAAAATATATTTGTGGAAAGCCTCAAAACACCTCAAATGACTTTTTAAATCTTCAAATATATGTTCTCCATCAAGAACACTTTGAAACCAACCTCAAAACACCTTCTTCAACACGAAAATCACCTACCTACATGTGAAAAAAAATAGATATAGGCATCAAATAACTATTTGGCATGGTAAATGAGAATATGATAAAAATTTGTACCTTTTCCTCACATTTGTATGAGATCTCTTCAATTATTGATGGTTTGGGTAACTGATACATCATGGATACAATTCCAAGAATAAGATCAAAAAACTCATACATGTGACTGCAAATGAAATTTGACATGGAATTGACAATGGAGGAAGGCAAACTTGAAAGCAAGATGAGAGATGACATGGTAAAACCAAATCATCAGAGGAGCTGGTCATATAACCCAGAGACTTTTTGAACACCTTTCCATTTCTATATGAGACCCCTTTAAGAGAAACACTTAACAAACAAGAAGCACCAATCTAAAACTGTGCATGGTGACACCTTGCATCATAAGCCAATTTGCTCATCCAAACATTATGAAACGTGAAAATAAGAATGGAAAACATCTGAGAAGGAAGTATACATACTTTGGATCCAATTTCACCAATTGGTTCATATGGATTTGACCAAAATGGAGCACAGCCTATAGGGTGCACAAAATAGCTAAAAAAATGCATAGTAACCTTGTTAGCAATGGTTCATAAAACACAGTTGATCAATATTTTCATTCTTATTATGAAAATTAATGTCTTTGAGTGTACTATCATCTCCCAAAATCATTTCTCCTAAAACTACCTGTGTTATTCATATCGTGCAAAAACTTGAAGGTCACTCTAGTCTATCCATAAAAGCATGAAATGAGTAGAATGGTATGGGCTTCAAAATGGCACTTACAAATCTAAAAAAATGTATATATGAGTATTTTGAAGGTTAATATGCCATTAAATATCTTTCTCCATGTGGCACACTTCCCTATGTGTCATATAAGTTCCATTTTATCCCTTTTTTAGTTGGTTTCTATAATTTCAATTGAACAACCTATAATATTTTGAGATAATTGACATTCCTATCAATTAAACTAATTTATAAGATGTTTTCCAAGAAAATAAGCCACATAGGCACTTTAGGGATTGTGATACTTGCATTTACGACCTTTAAAAGCACATCTAATGACTCAAAATGATAAATAAACACATGATACCATGATTGAGCCTAGAAATGGGCTAGATAACATTAAATGAACTATAATATAGATTATGAAAAAGATTTAGACCCCTATATCATCTAAGAAAATATTTTTTAACCTATAGGGGTCCAAGTTTGACCTAAAAGTCAAATTTGGTCAATAAAATAGTTACTCATAGGGGTAGTATGCCTACTATACTAATGACCAATAGCTTTATCCTATCATGGGCCAAGGGAGTCAATGATTTATTGAAGACAAATGTAAAGTGATTTCTTAAAACATTCAAAAAAAAAACACAACACACTAAGCAAACACATAACAAAGCATTACACCAACAAGACTCACACATGTACATAAACACATAGGGAAATCAAGGAAAACAAAAACTATGTGAAAAGAGAGAGGAGAACCTTAGTAGAAATGTTTGATATATATCCCATTGATTGGGTTATAAAGCTCCTCTCTATCCTACTTTGGGAGTTAGAAATCATTGTGTTACTTGCATTGGGTGATAACATAAGGACCACTCCACAAAGTATCAAACTTCATGTGTTTTCCAAGTTTATCCATATCTTCATACCACTTTAGAATAATGGCTCCCTCTTTGAAACTTATTAGCATGGATTTATTATCAAAGTATCTCTTTTTTTGGTCTTGGTGAGCTCTCATAGTTTGCATAGCTTGATATATTTTCTCTTCAAGTTCCATCAACTCACACAACCTGACTTCCATGCTCTCATTTTCCATCAACTCCAATCTATAAGTGAGATCTAATGCTGGTAGCTTAAGTGAAATAGGTAATCTAGATTCTCTCCCATAAATAAGTGTGTATGGTGAGTTTCTAATGGCTCTTTTTTGGGGTGATATTATCAGCCTATAGAGTTATTTTTAATTTAGAATGCCAAGTCTTTATGATCCTAATTAATTCTTATTTGTGGTCTCAGCTAGCCCATTCCCTTATGGATAATAGTTATAGGAGGTACTAATATAGATGACATGTTTCAAATCCCACTCACTTGTCTTCATTCTAAGAAAAGCAAATGCATTATCTAAAATTATTGTTGAAGGGAACCCCAAACCTTGTCACTATGCCTTCATAGAGGTATAGAACTGAACTTTCATTTTCTTACTTAAGAGAAACATCCTCCACCCATATTTTAAAGTAACCTATAGTAGTCAACACCCACTTGTGGATAACATTAGAAGGTGGGTTGATTAGGCCTATGAAATCTAGACCCCATTGCATAAAGGGTTGATCAACCTGAATTGGATGAAGGGGCAAGGTAGAAAGCTTTTGTTTACCATCAAAGAGAGCACATTTTGGACACTTCCGTACCAAAGCATGGCTTTTTAAAAAAAAACTAGGACAAAAGTATCCAGCCCCCATAATCCTAGCACTTGTGATTCTTGGAACAAAGTGACCACCAGTTGGTCCATCATGAAACTCAAACAATATTTTATTAATCTAATCTGATTCAACACACCTGAAAAGCCCTTCCTAAATAATACTCCATCAATAAGTACATAAGGAATGGATTTCAATCTAAAGTACCTTCTTCTAGTTCTACTTCATCCTTATTTAGCATAGACATTAGAGGCTTGACTAAATTGGAAAAATATGAAATGAAACTCCTTATGAAATTAATTTTCCAAAAGAAACATTGAAAACCTTTCTTATGTTTGAGCAAAGCCAATGCCAAGATTGCACTCACCCTTTTAGGATTTATGGACAAGCCCTTCTTGGAGATAATGTGTCCTAAAAGTTTGCCTCTATGGATATAAAACATGTATTTATTTATGTTGAGAGAGATTTAAAACTCTCTACATCTCTCAAAAATATGCCTAAGTTGATTCACGTGATCCTTTGTATACTTAGAAAAATTATGACATCATCATGATATACCAGCACAATTTCTTGTATTATTCCTTGAAAATATATATCCATTACATGTTGAAATGTGGCTATAATATTAGACAAGACAAAAATAATTTTATTATAAGCATATGTACCCCATTTAGTAGTAAGGTTTATCTTATATTGGTCACTTTCCTTCACCAAAATCTGATTGTACCCAAAATATCCATTAAGGATAGCAAACCTTTCACTACCTACCAAAACTTGAAAAAATTGTTCCATGGAGGGAAGAGGATAATGGTCCTTCAAGGAAACTCTATTCAAATCCCTAAAATAAAAACATAACCTAATTTCTCCATTCTTATTCCTAACAAGGACTAAGTTTTCCAACCAAGATGAATGCTTAATAAGAAAGATGATTTTGGACTCAATCAACTTAGTAAGCTCTTTCTTCATAAGATGATAAATTTTAGGATTGATTGGCCTTTGTATTTGCTTTATGGGATTAGAATTATCATCTATCTCTATGGTATGTTGAGCTAATTTTGTATCAAAGCCCTTCAAATCACTATATTCCCATGCAAATACATAAGAAAACTCTTTGCATAACTCAATGAAAGCATGTTTCTCTTCACTAATACATACCTTCCCAAGTGCAAGCAACTTATCCTTGAAGATTTATACTTTCTCATATTATTTTTTCTTATTATACATGCTTACCTTCTCTTTCTTCAATTGATCATCATCATTGAAAATACTCTCAAGTGTGACTAGGCCTTTTGGGAGCTTGTTTGAATTCAATTGCACAATCTACCCTCCATATTGTTGTTGTAGTTTGAATTGATTCTAGGAAGAAAAATTAGACTCCTCTTGTATAGAAAGTTCTATTTTTTGGTCACTATCAAACACTTTCCAATTAGTGACATTATCTAGTATGGAGGGTCTTACAATCACCTTGAGATGTGGTTAATTCTTATCTTCTCTTATCCCTTTTCGAACATCAAACTGAGCTCCAATTGCTACCAACATATTAGCATGTTTGTGATCTTATCTTGGGATAGATTTTATGTTTAAATATTGTAAATATTCCAAAATATCCCACACTCTATTCTTATAATACTAAAGCAAAGAGTTCTTAGTCACATTTTGGCCTCTTACTTGATTCACAATCAACTCACTATCACCATACACTTGTAATTATTTCACACTTCTTTTCCTATCCCACTCAAGGCCATGAATGAGAGCCTCATATTCTTCCACATTACAATTACAAGAGAATTTAAATCTGAAAGTGGAATAGTACCTTTCCTTCCAACATTGCTCCACCACTTGCCCCAATATCTATGATGAAATTATGAAATAAAAAATCACTAATTATTAATTATATGTAAAAATGAGGATTATTATTAGTCTTATTCACTTTTCCATCAATGGGATGGGTTCCATTCACCAAGACAACATTCTCATTCCTAACTGATCCAACTTGCTTACCAAGTTCTTAAATTTATTTTTGAAGCATATATTTTTTTATCTAGGTATTTTTTATAAATCCCATAATTAAATATTCATTTTAAACTTATTAATTTGATCCAAAACATTAATATAAGGACTTCTCACCTTGGAAGGTTCCTCGGAAGCACTAGTACCTTCTGGTGTAGCTTGTGGAGGTAGATGTGTAGGAGTAGGCCTTACATTCTAAAACTTATAATTTTATAGCACTTTATGAGCTGAATTAGACCCACCTGCAATTATATATGTTTTATGGTTCAAAATATGTCCTTTTTAATCCCCTTGTGTCTCTTCAACAGCCCTCTTCTTAGACCTAGTGTTAAAAGACACACTAGCATTCACATTGGTTGAATTCCCCAAATGATTGATGGCACAAAACTCTCCCTCCAAATTATTTATGAGAGTAGAATCAGATTTTGTTTTTATAATATCTATTATAATTTTCATTCCATTTTGCATTAGCATCTCAAAAGTGGGAAATTGATATGCTTGATTTTTTTACATTGTCATGTCTTGACTAGGCATTTCATTGGCATATGCAACTTGGCCTTGATTTTGTCATAGGAAGGATAACATGGTTGTTATTAAAAAAAGTTGTTTTGAATGGGATTATTATATTTTGAATAAGAGGTATAATTAGGATTGTAACTTTGGTAAGGTCTAACTTGAGTGATTTGACGTTGTCCTTGAGCATTACCTTGAAAAGGAGGTCTATTTCCTTGTCCAAACTGATTATAGGGGTGATAAGGTCTATAGATTTGAGATTTTTACCTTTTGAGGGAAACAAATTCATTAGTTAAACTTTAGAGAAAACTCTTTACTTCATGAATCTTATTTGTAGGGGCAATGGCATACCTTTCTTGACTAGGCAAAGGAGCCAAGGTAGGTAATGCAACTTGACTAGGAGGTTGCAAATCAGGGAATAATGGCATTGGGGGCCTAGGGGAAATAGTTATTTCTTGAGAAAGACAATTCTTAGCATTGATGGCTATCTCATAGGTAGCAGGGAGTGTATCCCCACCCATGGATTGGATCACCATGGCTATATCACTATTCAATTCTTTTAGATAGTATAAGAAGGCATAGTATAGAGAAAGATCTCACAAGGGCTGGGATCCTATCCCATGTTTTTTGAAATATAATATTAAAATATTGTATAAAATCTTATGGTTCCATCTTGATAGTGTTTAATTACTCATCTAGTTATAGATGATCACTTTTCTCTCCAAACCTCTTAGTCAATAAATTTCCTAGTTCATCCCATGAACCAATAAAAATTATAGGTATAGTCCCATACCAATCTAAAGATTTCCTTTTGAAAGAAAATGCTAAAAACCTAATAACCACATTATCTTGAATGATATTATGGATATTATATAAATTTTCTATGTTTATAATGTGTTCAATGGCAGTAATGGGACATTATCCACTAAAATATGGAATACTCATAAGGGTTGCTCCTGGAATTTGGTCATATTGGGAAAGATTCAAAGGAGATGATCCAGTGAAGGCTAAAAAAGGTTGGTTCCTAGCCATCTTGGAATGTATACTTTGAATAATAGGGGTTTAACTAAACAAGAACTTGGACTTTTTAAACAATAACTCTCTTGAATAAGGATGAGTATTCACAAACCTAAACCTTTTGACAAAATATGGAGGCAATTGCACAAACTCAAAAGGTATACCTTTAGTATCATACCTAGTGGTCACCTTTGGCATGGAAATTAGTAATTTATTAGAAACCAAAGATTTGAAAACTTTATTGGATTTTCCAGATATTGAATGTATATGTTCTTGTTGTTGCAACTATGCCAAGACCAACACCACTCTTGGACAATCTTCTAGGACTTAGAATCCCACCAAGCATGCCAAAAACTATTGTCACTTGGATTTTCACCCCTTGAGGATATGCCTATCTCTCCTCATCTAAGTGGAACAATGGAGACATCTCTCTTGTTGTGGGTAATAATTTGTTGAGATGAATCTCTAGAAGGACTAGTTCTCTTAATGCATTCTTTGAAGTACTTTCTTGCTTGTCAATTTTGGATGAAAAGGGTTGAGAAAATAACTAATAAATATAAAAAAAATGTGATTCACCAATATTTATTTCCTCCTATGAACTGAACTCATATTACTTAGAGTTAAACGAGGCTTCTTTCACACAAAACTCACAATTCAAGTTGTATTGTCACATTAGTGTTTCATAAGCTAGGTTTAAGAAGGTATTTGATACTTAGGGAAGAAATTAATGATTAATTGAGAGAATATATTAATATATAAATTATAATACACTCATAAACTTGAAAATAACACTAAAAAAGACCTATAACAATCAAGGATAACATGCTAGAAAAGATCATCTTCCACTAGACAAGACCAACAAGATTGTAATAACACCCAATTGTACAAAATGTAAGTAAGAAAAATCACTTTTTTATTTCTTAAAAAGTCATTTAAGTACAAAATTTTCTATGTTTTCACCATAAACCAATGAAGGATGCTAAAAAGAGCCAAAAGAGTCAATATTTATATCTTTTGAGAGAGAATTAAGACAAGGGAAGTCCAAAGGTCACTTGGACACTTTTAAATCTAATAAAATGGGATAAAATTACATGATAAAGAGATATGGGACAAACCATTCAATTTTATGAGGTAAAAATGTCCATATAAGTCATGAAATTTATGAAAAATTGTAGGAAACTCCCAGTTTTGGCTCAGAAAATTGTCTTCATAATTTGAATCTATTTAAGCATCCCACTAATAATTAGGTATAGGTATGATTATTGGTATAAGATATAAGGCCTTTATTCATGAATATACAATAATTTGTTGCATTCCTACTCATCTAGAAACCCCTATAAGGAAGCCATTACTATCTACAGTCTTAAAAACTCCCTTTTCAGTTATCCTTCACACTTGGCCTTAAAAATGCCTTAATTTTACCATGAAAATACATAATATGGATTTAATGAAACATTTTAATACCCTCCATATCTTTAGAGGAATTATTCATGCTTTAAAAAGGATCACACTTGGATTTTTCACCCTTCTCATCCTTGTGCTCACTATGCCAATTTTGATTGGCTGAAAGGATGGCTCTAGTTTGGACACTTATGAGTTTTTTCATAGAATAAAATGGTCATATGGAGTTATTATAAGTATTAATCCTCCCCTAAAACTTTATTTAATCTTTAGATCATCTCTATAACTTGAAAAACACACAAAATGGTGATAAACCCCTTATTTTTCATGTTCTCCATATAATTTCGTACATCTCATCTTGGTTAAATATATTATGATGGAGTCCTATTCATCTTAAAATACATTTAATTTCAAAACTATGCCATTTGGATAGCTCCTAGATCTTGTTTTCTACATCAGGTCCTAGTTGAGGGTTTAGTAGGGTTCTGAGTAGTTTTTGGTCTTAAACTTGGTTAATAAAACTCAGACATTGAACCTACCTAAAAATTACAAAAACATGATTTTAAGGTACCCTAATAACCTCTCTTAATCCATTTTTATCCCATGTAAAAAATTGGAAAACATCTGAGCATTTGAACACACCTCTTCAAGCTTGATTCCACTTTTTCTTAATATTTGATCTCTTTCTAGGCTAGAATTGGATTTCCAATGGGTTATTATACATAAAATGAGTTTAATAATGTGTATACAAACCTCCTAAACATGCCTCAATCACTTTTATAGTCTACCAAAATCTAAAAAATAAGATGGACTACCATATGGCACTAGACCTCCTCAAAGCCTAATAGGCTTAGCATTCACCATGTTGGTTTGAGATACTTGGATTGGTATATCATAGTTATGTTTATTTATTATTCATATTAACACCTCATATTATCTTACCAATCCACTACATAGTCTTCCAAGCACCCTACTTCATCCCCTTTTCTCATTTGCCAACTAGGCCTAGTGAAAGCCTACCTATTTGGACTGTGTGCATGAGTAATTGGTCACCCTAAGGAGTTTGAGCTTGATATATTAATTATATGGAATAAATTTCATTTTAATACAAATTATAAAATTTTTACATGAGGTTATAAAATCTCCATGACAAATTTTTTTCTCAATTTGCCCTCATTAGCTCACTTTACCAAAGTCTGATTTTCCTAGACTAGCTGACCTCTGAGACAAAACAAAGAGGCATATCCATCATCCCCATGTCTAATTAGATATTTTTTTATCTTTAAAAATTCATATTTATCATTTTTAATATATTTTTTTCTTTATTCCATGGTTTAGGTGTTCAACCATATCCAAATACCAAAAAAACCCTAAAAACCCCTTGTTTTCTCGTATTTTCATCAAACCCTCCTAAGAGTGGCCTCTCTAAGCCAAAAAAATACTTATATGTTGTTTAAAAATTATAAATATATTAAATTCATGATCATGGATCTTTTAAATCTATCCAAAACACTTCTCTTTTATGGATTTTTCATATTCACCTATTGGGCAAGAGGCTTCCTAGCCCTCTATATGGACTGTTGCCCATTTGCTAAGTAGGGAAAGTACATGAGCACATTATCAAGATCTTGGTATTGGTATCATTAGGAAACATATTATAATATTATTAAAATTATTCATTTATGATAATTCCTTCCCTCTTCCCTAAACAACCCATGTCTCACTTGACCTTCACCATCATGAACCCTGTTGTAGGTGTGTGTAGGGTCCAAGGACCCTATGTAAGCCTTGTTTTCATTTTGGGAGAGTTTCATGACACAAATAACATACATATTGATGATATCACTCATTGATATATCAATATTAAAATACCATTAACCCTAATAATGCACCTTTCACCCCAAAAATTGAGTCCCTATTGACTGGACTGAGACACCTTCTTAGGGTCTATTATAGGTGGTTAATTTTCTTCCTTAAAATTTATTTGTAGTGTGGTAAGATCCCTTGATTTAAGATTGATTTTACACCATGTATATCTAAATATTATTCCTTCTTGGGTGCTTTCAATACACCACCTTTCATCAACATTCTAGATCACTATTTAGGTTGAGGTGCTCTACCCACAAACCCTACTCATAGGTGTTTATGGCCCAATTCATTTGGTCATGGAGCCTATAAACTCCTTGAAAAACACTCCAAGGTCATACAATGAGTATGTAATTTTTCACTCACCTATATGTTCCATTGGAACTCAAACAATACCTTTCCCTTGATTGAGACACTTCTCCCCTTAAGACCCTATTATATGTCATCATTTTCCATCCCTAAGGAGTACCTATAGGTGGTCATAAGGGTGGTAAGACCTTAAATTAACCCTCTCTTAATGAACTTAATTCATTTGATCTCATCCCATCATTTTATCCATCTTATTCATGAGGTTTTGTTCAATGTTTCTCTTTGGGGTCACAAAAGGTCATTTACTCCTACAGGCCTATAGATATCATTACATAAATTTAGTATGTTTCTAGGCAACTTTGAGGCTTTCAAACACTATCTCCCACTACCCCCTTCTCCTTCAAACTTATCATGTTTCTTTTCCATATTATAGGTAATGAGTTTTAGCAATCTAGGTATCATGGAACACTTGTAATTATGTTGTAGGAGATCCACAAAAACCCCTTGGAGCTCTATTTCGCCTTTTTAGGGATTTGATCCCAAAACTCAGTCCTTTGTTTCCTCATATTGGTTTAACATATTATTTTCTCTCTAGACACTTTTTATGTGTTTTTCAAGGCTTTTTTCTATACTAATGTCTTAATGAATTGCCACATTGTGTCAACCAATCCGTACAACACTTGAATCCCATGTTCAACTACCTAAAGGTGGGTGTTTTGGCAATCAAATAGTGAACTAGGTATGAACAATCTAAAACCATGAGCACATATGAACTTTACATGCTTTATTAAAACATCATTAAAACACCCCAAATAATTTCAAGAATTTGGAACACACATCCACTTCTCCATACACCATCATGACATCAGTAAGGGTCTATAGGTGGATGTTTTGGTCTAGTTATATAGGCAGGGTATGGAATTAAGGCAAAACATGTTTGTGGAAAGCCTCAAAACACCTAAAATTCATTTTTCAAGATTAAAATATATAGTGTCATCAAGAACACTTTGAAAACAACCTCAAAACACCTTCTTCAACATGAAAATCACCTACCTACATGTGAAAAAAAAAATAGAGGCATCAAATGACTGTTTGGCATGGTAAATGAGCATATGATCAAAATTTGAAACTTTTCATAACATCAATATGAGATATCTTCAACTCCTTATGGTTTTTTCAACTGATACACCATATATAAAACTCTAGGAATAAGATGGAAAAACTCATACATGTGACTACAACTAAAATTTGGCATGGAATTGATAATGGAGGAAGGCAAACTTGCAAGTAAGTTGAGAGATGACATGGTGAAACAAAAACATGGGAGGAGATGGTCACATAACCAAAAGAATTTTATAACACCATTTCCAAGCTATACGATACCCCTATAGGAGAACACACTCAATAAACAAGAAGCATGAAATTGAAAATGTGCATGGTGACACCATCTTGAATCATAAGCCAATTTGCTCATCTAAACATTATGAAAGATTAAAATAAGAATTTAAACCATTTTATAATGATGTATACATCCTCTATATCCAATATCACCAATTTATTAATGTGGATTTAACCAAAACAAAGCAAAACCTATAGGGTACATGAAATAGCTAAAAAAAAAGCACAGTCAACTTGTTAGTAATGGTTCATAAAGCAAACTTGATCAATATTCACGTTATTGTTATTAAAATTAAGGTATGTGAGTATACTATCATATCTCAAAATATTTTTTCTTGAAACTTCTTATGTTTTCTGTACCAAGCATAAACCTCAAGGTCACTTTAGTTTGTCCAAAAAACAAGAAATGAGTAGAAAAGTTTTGGCCTCAAAATGGCACTTCAAAATAAGAAAATATGTAGATATGAGTATATATAAGGTTAATATCCCCCCCCCAAGATATTTATCCACATGGCACACTTCCCTATGTGTCATACGAGTGTTATTTTCTCCCTTTTTTAGTTCTTTTCTATAATTTTAATTGAACAACCTATAATATTCTAAGGTAACTAACATCCCTATCAATGAAAATAACTTATTTGATGTTTTTCATAAAAATATGACACCTAATTACCTTTGGGACCATGCTACTTGCATTTATGACCCTTAAAATCACATCTAATGACTCAAAATGATAAATAAACCTATGAGACCATGACTAAGGCTAGAAATGGGCTATATAACATTAAATAAATATAATATAGCATATGAAAAATATTTATACCCATATATCATCTAATAAAATATTTTTTTACCTATAGGGGTCTAAGTTTGACCTAAAAGTCAAACTTGGTGAACAGTGCCTCAATAGGAGCTCTCATCTCAACCAGTCAAAATTGGCCTATTGGACAAGCTAGTGAGAAGGGTGGAAAACTTCAAGTGAGATAAATTTAAGTTGTACCTAATGATTATAAGTACATGGAAGGTATTTATATGTTTCATCCATTCCATCCCATGGATTTTCATGAGAAATTGATGCTAATTTTGAGTCCAAGTGTGCATGATGCATGAAGAAAGAGTTTTTTTGGACTACAAATGATGATAACTCCTTTCCAGGTGTTTCTAGATAACTATACATACAAAAAAATAATGTATATGAATTCTTAAGTCCATTACCATTCCTCCCAATCATTGTATCTATTCCTAATTACTTATAAGGTGTTCAAATAGTGTTAATCATATACACAGTGTTTTTGAGCCAAAATGAGGAGTTTTATGCCACTTTTCATGAATTTTATGCCTTAAATTGACACTTGGGCTTATTAATATTACATTTTTCATCCCACATCATTTTCTCATACATAATAAACTATTTTTATCAACTTTACAAGTGTCCTTGTGACCCTTGGACTTCTCCTCTCTCTCTCAAGTTCTATAAGAACTAGCCTTTTTGGCATTGTAACTCATGCTCCACCTGAGTATTGCAAATACTTACTCATTTTTATACCTTTTTATCAATAATACCACTAATTTTTACCTCCTCCATGATTTTTCTTAGTGTTTTCATTTTAAATGTTTGATTTTTCATAAGTGAAGACTATGTATTCCTTAGCAGTTATTTCATTCTACCATTTATTTGTAGTTAGAAGGATTCTTCTTATATGGCATGTGAAGTGTTATAGGAAATTTCAAGGATTGAGTGAGTTATTATATTCATTATTTCCCTCATAGGAATCTTGTCTAGTCTTCCTAGATTTGCACATTCATCCATAACCTCACAATGTAACATTGATGTAAGAAAATGAAGATTGGAAAAGTGTCGATTCAATTTGTCCCTTGATTTCAAGTCTAATATGGATATGGTTGGAAGTTATTAATATATTTGGTGTATTGCCTCCATTTAGATATATTTTTTCTAGTTATCTCTCTCCCTTTTCACCCCCAAAGTTTAGTTGTAGTTGCGATCTAAAGTGGTACATCAAGGGAACTAACCCTATCTAGAGATTCACCTCATTTCTAAGGCTACCCATAAGCCTAGAGGTGTTTCCATTGTGCCAATTGGATGAGGTGAGATTTGATATCTCCTCATAAGGTGTAAATCCAAGTGAAAATATTTTTTGGCATGCCCAATGGGACTCTTGGTCCAAGAGGTTGAGATATTTTGGGTGTTGTCTCTCAACAATCATCCTTTGGAAGCATATATCAAAGCATCAATGGCAACTCCAAAGATAGACCAGTTGGTCAAGCAGCCCAAGTTATCCTTTGAAGATTATTGGTAATATATTTCTTTATGTTCTTTCTTTTAATGAGGTTTCATGGCTAATTTTGGTGTTGAGCATTATTTTACATAAGTTGGTGAAACATTTCAAGCTTGTGTCATTCTCTATCAATATGAGCAAGTTCTTAAATAGCCTTATCATGAAGTGTAACAGCCCATTCATGAAGTGTATTAGTCTTATAATCAACCTTCTCCATGTCTTACTCCTATTCAACTTATCCACTTCTCAAATCAATCCATTTCCACTTTCAAGAAGACACTTTTGGGATATGAGAGGTACATGTTAGAGCTTGATACTCTAAGAGGATGTGGTCAAGAAATTTATAGACATATTATTCATAAGGTGAGAGATACATTAGAATTAGTCAAAAGAGAGTGGGTACATGTTGAGAGAGCCAATTGGCAAAGCTCATAAGTGAGATGCTTGATGTGAGTGGCATAATTAATTCTTTAGAAGATAGGCTAGGAGTTCATGAAAAACAACCTCACCAAACCTATCAGACTTCATATCCACTTCCCTAAGTCTCCTATCAACCATATTTTATCCCTAATCATGGGCCCAATCAAGGATATCAAAATCATCCTTCTCCCAATCAATTGGAAGAGAGATTTGAAAAGAAAAATCTTGTATTTGAAGCTAATATTGATAGGTATATTGAGTTGGCTAATATGCATATGCATTACTCCATGTTGGTAGCAAAGGAAGTGGAGTTCAAGTCCTCATTTCCCTCTCACATTGCATCCCCACTACCATAAAAAGAGACTCATAATTCCAAAACCCTAAGCTGGAACAAGATAGTGGAGTCATGGGGAAAGAAAGAGGATAAATTTTTGACAAAATATGTGAAGTTGAGAAGGATTCTGATCCTATACAAACCCCTATAGACACTTAAAAACATCTCCTTGACTAGTTTTTGATGTTGAACTACCTTGAACCTATTTTAAACCTTTAGTTAGCTATTAGCCTAGTTAACTCACCCTTAAAACACCTCTTCTACTTTAACATTCATTAACACACCTAGTACACCTTGGCTAAACATTTTTAAACCTTAACTTAGAACTTATTTTTACCCTTTCGTGCTTGGGAGTACAATCATCGACAGTCAGCCTAACCATAGATGGTTAGCCTAACCATTGATGGTCAGGTATTCAAAATTTCCACAAGAACTTCTAGTTGTAGGAAATACATGCATAGGAAAAAATGAAAACTTTCCCATGTAAACCTTATAACTTACCATCTCTTCAAATTGGCAACTTTATCCTAGACCAACTTAACAACTTCCTTCCTCTCACTTAGCAACTGTATGCTATAAATTAAGGGCTCTTAGAAGAGTAAAGGATCCAAAAATTGCATCCAAGTTCTCTTATTTTATTTGTGAAGGCATCCAAGATCCCAAAACTCTATCCACATGAATTTTGTAGGCTAAGGTACTGTTATGTTGTCTAATTTCAATCATCTTGTCATTGTCTTCCTCTTTACACCATATAGGCATTTTTTTCTTATTTTTAGCATTTCTTTTCTCCACTAAATCTTTCTATCTTGATCAGATCACCTGCATATTATCCCTTATCTAAAGAACCCATATTTAACCTTTTGTCCACTTTACACTCACCCCCCAACTCCATTTCAATTCCCTACAACTTTCCACAGTCAACCATCATCGATTACATAATAGTCAGTCAAGGCAACCATCTCCAGTTAGCTTGACCACTGATAGCCATTGTCAAGGAAAAAAATAAATTGTTATTTCCTCCCTTTTCACACCCAATCAGACCCTATCTCTATTTCTCACCTATTTACAGACCTTGCTCACATCCTCTAGACCTAACCTTGATCTACTTTTGCATGGTATTGACCTGTCATACTATAATTTTTTTGAATATGTATACTATTTATTTATTGCATAAGCATTTATGTTTTTATCAATTTATCATCTTTCATTTCTATTGTTAGAACATTTTTATCATTAGGGGAATGGATTGACAATTTTATAAGGGAGATTTTGCTTTTTGGATCTAGCATGTTGTTAGGCAATCCACCCTTTATACTCATCTAACAAACAAGTTGGTTTAGTGTGGTCTTATTGTAGGTATTTCTTCCTCACCAAAAAGGATCTCCCACTTTTCTTGGTCATTAACGAGCACAATGTTTAACTAGATACACACCCCTCATCTGTTGTTTCTCTCTCTTTTTTGAAAGTTATAAATAGAGTAAGGAAACATTCTAGCATGCTTGATGGGACCACTTTTGGGTTCATAGTTCTTTTTAGGCATATAGTTGCATTAGTGAAAATTCATGTTCTTGCATTTCTATTATTTATAAATTACAAAAGATATAAATTTCTTTTTTTCTAAGAATAAATAAGAAACAAAAAAAAGTTTTCATTTTAGGAACAAGTTGCATTTTCATCCTGCTTTAAGTGCATTGTAGTTTTCCCTTATTTGCATGTAAAGACATCAAAAATCTCTTTTGGTTAAAATTGAGTACATTCATTGTCTTGCCTACTTAATGCTTAGCTCACCTAGATTAACTAAAATCATTATGAATTAATTGTAACACACATATGTTACACTACCAAACCACTTGCACAAAATAAACATCAAAACTTACTTGAGATAAGTCCCATTGGAATTTAATCACCCTTTGGATCACCTTACCCTACCTAATTATCCCACTTATATTTCATCACCAAAGGGAGGACCCACTCCATTCTCTATAAGAGTATAAAATCTATACAAATGGTATATATTGGCTAAGTGGCCTAACTTGGCTTTGGGTTCGTGAAGTGCAAGGAGTAAGCTCCCAGTACTAGGCTACATACATGGTCTAGTCCAGATTCTTTTGAGCACCAAAGTTTAACATAAAACCATCTTTAGATGGCTCTTCTAGTACCTAACTTACAATCCAATTTCCACTTTCACACTCTCTAAGGCATAAGCCAAAAGAGATTTAAAATGAATCCTAGTATTAATCATGTTTTTAGTGTATGCTTTGTCTGCTTTGAGTTTTTCCTTGTTTGATCTTTGTTTGAGGTGTGAATTTCACAAATATATTTATAATTTATCATATGGTCTTAACCAAATAACAAGTGAAAAATCAAAACAACCAACCACTATCTTCCTCTTTATCTTCATCCATGGATTACACCTCGAATGTTGATAAATCACCCCATGCTTCACCACACCATTCTCCCCCACCTACCATGCCTCCAATGGTTACTGAGGGTGATACAAATTTTGTTGTCTTTCTAGACAATAATCTAGTGGATTTACAACACTATCTTAAAACCCTAGCCTACCATACTTCGACGGCCTTGATTCCTCCCATGGATCCACCCTATGGTATGCCACATGACCTCATGGTTGGTGTTACATCAACTCAACCTTCTGTTATCCAAGCTTCTTATTCTACCATTGGTTCATCTACTACCACCACCTAGGCACCTATTACCTCAACCAATACTTCTAATGTTGGCTCAACTTTACCTCTTATCATTTATACCCCTTCTATTGCAATGGTGTCTTCCACACCCATTTCTACCATTCCCTCCAACTTAACCAGTATACCAACCTCAACCCCCTTTTAGATCTTAGTGTTATCCATACCATAAACACTCCCCCCTATTAGCACTAGGGTAAATACCCATCAATAACCCATATTAACTTTGACATTACCAAGCCAAACCATGCCCTCATCAACCAACCCAAATTTACCCCTAAACTAACTGTTATCAGTTCTTCTACAAGCCCTCATAGCATCCTATCAATATATTCCCAACCCACAGTGATATATTGTGCCTTCCACTCAACCCTTAATGCCTATCAGTATTGATGGGGCATTATCCCAACCTCAAGTTACCACATACCAATATGTGCATGCTTTTGTATCTTCTAATGCATACCAATTCATAGTTACAACCCAACCTCAATAGAACTTAGCATCAAATTATGTAGCGACCTAGACCCAACCTAACCTAATAAAGATGTTCATGGATAATATGACCCATCTTGAGTCATCTCTCTCTAGGTCCCATAACCTCTTATCCTACGACCAAATTTGTAATGAACCTATAAACCCCTCTGTCCCAATTCATTATTATCCTCCTCAATAGGAACTCCCCAAATTCTCTAAGTTTTAAGGTAAGGAGGATCCTCAGCAACATTTGAGGGTGTTCTACCATTCTTGTTACTTGATCACATATGATGATGCTCTCCAACTCTGAACTTTCCCTATGTCTTTATTAGGACCAACCTTAGATTGGTATAGTGCCTTTCCTAGGCACTCTATCTTTTCATTCTCCCAACTCACCTAAATCTTCTTAGAACATTTTTTGGTGAACATATCCAAGAAGGTATCCATAACTAACCTCTATTCTATCAGGTAGTTTGATGATGAATTAATTTTTGAATTTGTTGCATGATGGTGAGGTATCATTAATCAACTATCCTTTTCACTACCCCAAATAAAACTCATTGAACTTTTATCTAGGGGTTGCACAAAACACATTACTCCCACCCTTTAGGTGCAAACATTTAGAACCTTTGATGAAGTGTTCACAATAACACGTAAACTTGAAAATTGAGCCATAGATGAGGGTAAACTAAAATTATGAAATAAGAATTATTCTTTTATACCCAATGATCCCTCTTCCACCAAAACATCAAACCAAACCAATACTAAAGCTAAAACATCTACAAACATGTTTGTATTAAAAATTGCATTGCCTCTGACCATTAACCCATCGCATCAAACCACTCCTTAAAACCCTTCTTACCCACCAAAATAAAATCAAAATCAGGTTCCCCCTAAATAATTCACATCTATAAGATAATCCTATGACTCTATACTAGACAAACTACTCAAATCTAACCTTAATTCAACTTCTACCAATTAAGCCACCTCAACAATTTGACCCCTCTCATCCCATGCCTATGTGGTACAAAAAAAATGACCATTGTGCTTTTCATCTAGTTATTGGACATGACACAAATTGGTGCAAAATTTTTAAAATCCTTATCCAAAACTTTATTCATAATGGTGAATTATCATTTGACAACCCCAACACACCTCCTAATCATTCCCTTGATATTTTCCACAAACCTTTTCCTAACCATTCTCCACTTACCTAACCCCATAACAACCAATTTGAACCATCATCATCTAATGAGGCACACACAATCAACATCATCATAAATGAGCCCCAAATTTCTATTTCTCCTTCATCAACCTCACCTATGGAAGAAGCAAGTTCACCTCTTATCCCTTCACAGACCTAAAAAGAAGAATTTATAGCCCTCGTGTCTTCACTTGATCAAACCATACCCATGCCCACTTCTCCTTTCATGAAAGTAGCCATTGATTTAACCACCTCTTTTTATAGCCCACCAAATGGAATGGTATAACCCTCTTTTCCTTTGGATACCCTAGCAAAGGAAGAAACTGAGACCATACCTACACCCTCGACTAAAGAACCATCTATTCCCCTAATCACCCCATAAGCAACCATTACCTCATCTACCCAACAAGGGATTTTGGAAACTTCTAGATCAAGTAGAGATGAATGAATTGCACCTTATTCCTTGCCTAAGGGTTTAACATTTGAAATGACTGATCAAGGAACTAAACCCATTTACAAGCCCTTTTTTTTGGTTAGTACAAAGCCTAAAATTTGCCTCATAACCTAACTTGGATAGAGCCACCTTTTGGCACTATCTAGGGCTCCCATACCAAAACAGAGTTAAACCCTCTACCTCATTATCATCCACCCTCAAACCTATTATCACCCCATCATCAAACATTCCTTTTCTCCCAAGACATGAGAGAAATATATCACCCACATCCACCTTGATCATCTCATAATTTTCTCGATAGACTAGCGAAGACTCTAGGTATCCTTCCCACACCTAGCATCACCCATACACCCATCAAATTAGACCTAACCCCCTCTATTACACCTAAAAACCAACTAACCGAGATAGACTGAGGGGTGTATTTACCTAAACCTCATCTTTGAGCTCAACCTATGCCACCCCTTTCTCATTTACTGTCTATTTTGGGACCCCACCCTTCTACCATCCTAGTCACCTATTTTGCTTTAATTAAACTGATGTCATTTTCTATGCCTACCCTTCCATCACCCAAGCCATCAACTTCTTCATCATTCTTAGCTAGTTTATCCCCTTCCACTTTCCCACCTATTATCAAACCCTCATCCTCTACTTCAAAATAATCCACCAGTAACCCAATCACAGCTAAGCCAACCCAGCCCAAACCATTTACAAAAGTTTCTAAACCAGCTACCCTTTCTAAGGTCAAGACCATGCCTAAGAAGGTTCTTATTTATTCGATGAGAATTTTAACACCCCCAACACCTCTAAATGAATCCTACTCAATTATTTTATAGAGGTTATTACAAATGTCCTCCATTAAAATTCCACCTATTAAGTCGTTCACCCCCTCTAATACCAAACCCTCTTGGTTTAATGATACTCAAATATGTGAATACCATAATATGCTAAGACATGACACAAAGAATTATAGATCTCTCCAAGCTCTTGTTCACCACTTAATGATGATGATGATATGTTATCAGATGAACCACTTTCACCTCCCTTACCAACCCAATTATCGACCCAACTAATTCAACCACCATCCCAACCTACACCTGCTTCCCCACTTTTACCTAAAATGGGAGGGAGGAACCAAAGAAATCACCTAGTCTAATTGAGCCCATTTTCCATACCATCCACATGATTACCTGATCTCAGGCTCAATAAAGAGATAAAGGAAGAGCCAATGTGTATATCCCATAGACATATCCTTCAGACTCCCAACCTTTCAACAAATCCCCAACACCAATGCCTTCAACTACACCATCACCAAATCCCAAGGTTTCCATCCTCGGTGCACCATTATCTAACCCTTCTGAATCCATTCAATGAACCATGTTAAAGGAACTCCACCAGACGTCAGTCAAGATGAGTTAATCAACATGTCACCTCATCACCATCAAGCACTGATAGAGGCTCTAAAATCTATAAAGGTTCAACTAGATGACCCTCAACCTCTTGTGTCCTTTGTTGGAGCCCTCTGACATTCCACCATTATCACCTTCTAGGATTCTGAGATACCTCTAGCCCATTATAAGGAATCTGACCTCCCTCTCTATGTCATCACATACATTAATCACACTTCCATCAAAAGGGTAATGATCGATGGTGGCACTAACATCAACATAATTTCCTCTCACGCTTTTTATTAGCTATGTTTACCAAAGAACATCATGGTCAAAATCATAATGGTTTTTTGCTCCTTATACTACTTTGGGTATTGGTGTCCTTCACATATGCTTGGGGCCTTACACTATTCCTGAGCTATTTTATGTTGTAAAGGGTGAGTTCTAATATAGCATTCTACTTGGATGCCCTTGGAACTAAGCTATGAGTTGTATCCCCTCTACTTTACACCATTGTGTTAAATTTGAATGTGAAGCATAGGTTATAACCATCAAGGTTGATCCCAATCCTTTTACATATTGCAACGTGAACTATAGGCCTAATTATGTCCTTCTTCCACCTTCATCTTCCACATAATTAACCAACCCCATTAACACAGCTGCACCACCAACCATGACTTGTAGTGTTTCTACCATCAACAATGATGAATCCTAAACTAGGTCATCTATCTCCTCTTCCCAAGTTCCCATTGAGGATTCCTTAGCACAAAATTTACAATGTCTCTCCCTTGGCGATTATTAACTTTTAGATTTATATGCTTTTTTCACTCCATATAAATATAGGAACCTTCAAATGACCCTTATTATGACCCCAACATAGGAAATATCATCCCCTTTGAACTTCCCAACATTAGAAGAAATTTAATCTATAGGGGACTTAATCAACCACTTCTCGCTCCTATCACCACTACATATATTCAACCTTTCACTTTTGATTTATCCTATCTAATCAATCCAACCTTTGACAAAACCTATCTTCATCATTATGCTTGGAAAGGATTTGATATGGGCCTTTATGTATAGGGACCTCATGAATTGCCCGTTATCAAAACTCAAAAACCTTATGAGTTCTTTGGGTTTGGGTTTGAACCACTAGAAGAGCCCACCTCACCAAAACCTATTGTTACCCTCATAGATGAGATTCTATCTTCACCTAGTTCATCTTCCCAATCTAAAGACTCTGACATCATCCCATCCAAATTTTTTCTTGATCAATATCATTATCTTAGGCTCACTGACTTATCAACAAGGTGGTTAAACTAAAACCTTTCCTCTCATCCATCCCAAGATGATCAACCATGATTCACACACCATTTATACCATTCAACATCAAGACGATGATTCCATATTCACCTAACTTGGTGTAGGAGATTCTTCTATCCATAAATATATCCCTCCTAAAAACAAAACCATACTCAATGAATCAACTATCAACATTGACTTAGGGACCTAGGATGATCCTCATATTGTAAAACTTGGCCAATCCTTAAACTCAAATGAGCAATGGGATTATCCCACCTTCCTTCAAGATCATAGCATCGCATTCACATGGTCTTATCAGGATATGCCCAGGATTGACCCCTCCATCACTCTCTATAACATCGTTACCCATCCTGAGTTTAAGCCATTATGGCAAAAGATTCACAAAATACACCCTCGCATAGTTCTTCTCATCAAAGATGAACTTCATTGTCTTCTATCCGTAAACTTCATTCAACTCATTAGCTATCCACAATGAGTCTCTAATATTGTTCCTATTACCAAACCCACTAGGGGACTCTACCTTTTTGTGGATTTTTGTGACCTTAACCTTGCATGCCCCAAAGATGACTTTCCTTTACCAAACATCAACTAACTAGTTGATCTTACCATGGGCCATGACATGTTATCTCTCATGGATGGCTTTTCAAGATATAATCAGATCCTAATTGCCCCTTTAGATCAACATAAAATAGCCTTCATTACTCTTTAGGGAACCTTTTGCTATCGAGTCATGCCTTTTAGTTTAAAAAATGTAGGAGCAACTTATCAAAGAGCCATGACCTATATATTCCATGATATTAGCCATAAGATTGTATAAGATTATGTGGATGATTTCCTCAAGAAATCCAAAAATCATAAGGATCATCTAGTTGTTCTTACTATCATCTTTGATCAACTAATCCAATTCCATGTCTGACTCAATCCCAATAAATGCATTTTTAGGGTTCTCTCTAGTAATCTCCTTGGCTTTATCGTTTCCCTCTATGGAATTAAAATGGATCTTGTTAAGGTCAAAGCCATCCTAGAAATGTCTTCTCTAACAAACCTTAAACAAATTCATAGTCTACAGGGAAAAATCCAATCTATCTATCACTTCATCTCCCAACTATTAGATAGATGCCAACCCTTTCAACATCTCCTGAAGAAAGACACCTCCTTTAGATGGACCAAAGATTGTTAACAAGCCTTTGATTCACTCAAGGAGTACCTTGTTTCTCTTCTAGTTCTTATACCACCTAGGGATGACCAACCTTTCTACCTTTACATATATACCATTGATCACTCTTTAGGTGAAATTCTAGCACATCAAGATGAACAAAACAAAGAGAAAGACATCTATTATACTAGCCACATGCTTATACAGTATGAGACACAATATACCCATCCTAAATTTTTTTTGTCTCACTCTCATTTTTGTCACCTCTAAACTTTGTCATTACCTTCTCAATCACAAAACATACGTTATTACCAACACCAACCGACTCAATTATATGCACTCCAAGCCATACCAAAATCATTGTATGGCTAAGTGGCTCATGATTCTAGCTATGTTTGATCTTGATTTTCTTTAACAAAAATCCATTAAAGGGTAGGTCATCACTAACCAATTAGCCAAAGCTCCCCTCTTAGATAACCAACCCATTCCATTGACCTTTCCAAATGAGTCTATTGTGACTCTTTCTCAGGAAGAACCCCCTTACCAAATGACCATGTTTTTTTATGGCTCTAAATGCCAGCATGGTCGGGGTGAAGGCATAATTCTCATTCCCTTTCATAGATAACCTCTTCCACCTTCCTTTAAACTTGACTTTGAATGTACTAACAACATGATAGAATATGAAGCTTTGGTCATTAGTCTCCAAACCACTCTCACCTTGGGAATCAAAACCATTTCTATCTTTGGTGATTCCTAACTTGTGAGCAACCAAGTCAACGGGTCCTATCAATGTAAAAATGATATTTTACAAAAGTATAAGCTTGTCATTGACAAACTTTTAACATATTTTGAACGTTACCAGATCCAGTTAGTACCCTGATCTACTAACAAATTCATAGATACAATAGCCTCCCTTGCATCTCAAATTCCCTCTCAACCTACTAAATCTAAACTATTTGTCACCATCCATTGATTCATTAGGCCCTCATATATTAGGGCAGACCTTCCTACCATTTTTAGTGTAGAGGCATCTCCTTCAGACGTCTGGTATGACCAAAATTTTAACTATCTTAACCTTGGCATCATTCTACCTAACCTGTCAAAGAATTCCCAAAAATCCTTCATTACCTCTCATTATACTATACTAGGAGGAATCCTTTATAAATGTGGCTTTAATGGCCTTCTTCTCTGTTGTCTATGGAGTCATGAGATTTCCCATGCTATCAAGGAAGCTCATCATAAAGTCTGTGGGGGACACTTTATTGGCCTCATTGTCACTAAAAAAATCATATGCCTTGGATACCATTGGCCTGCCCTCAATCAAGACTATTGTGACTATGTAAAGAAGCGTGTCAAATGCCAACAACATGATAACTTGCATCACACACCCACTCATAGACTTCAGGTATCCAAAGATTATTGGCCCTTCTCGCAATGAGGGCTTGATCTCATTAGAGAAATAAATCCTCACTCATCTCAATGACACCAATTTATCATCACCACTATCAAATATTTCACTAAATGGGTGGAAGCCATTCCCCTTATCTCAATCAAAGCCAAAAAAATTATTGATTTCATCAATCACCACATCATCTATCATTTTGGTGTCCCTCATAAAATTCATAATTGGTAACAATAAATCCTTCAAAAAACAAGAAAGTTCAAGGCCTATATGATGATTTTGGCATCAAGCTCAGCCATTCCTCACCTTATCATCCATAGGCAAACATATGGGTAGAAACCTCTAAAAAACCCTCATCAAGATGCTAACCAAAGTTGTAAGTGGTTTAGATAAGGATTGGCACCTTTACATCCCATTCTCTTCATGGCCCTATTGCACTAACATTCAAACCTCCATGAATGCTATGCCTTTTTCCCTGGTCTTTGGCATAGAGGTTGTCTTAACTCTCAAATTATAGATTCCCTCTCTTTGCATATCCTTTCAAGACATCATTTCTGATTATGATTATTATCAAGAATGCCTTGCACACCTTGATTTGCTTGATAAGCATCGCCTTGCTTCCCTTAACCATCTTTGTGTCTACCAAGAGCATATCACCCATGCTTATAACAAACATCTGAAATAATGGGAGTTCAATATTGGAGACCTCATCCTTAAAGAAAACCAACATGTAAAAAATATGGAGAAAAGCAAAAAGGGAAATTTACTTTCAATTGGCTTGGACCCTATATCATCGCCCATAAGTATGGATCAGGAGCTTATCATTTGTCCTCTCTTGATGGAAAATCAGAACCGAAGCCTCTCAATGCTTCACATTGATGTCCTTTCTAGTGCTAAAGAAGATCTAATAAACCTTATTGTCTAACTCAAGCTCGTCCCTTGGTTTATGATATTCTCACCTCCCTTACCCTATTCCTTTTGGGGGCATTTGATTACAATAGACCCATTTGATTATCCATCATACATTTTATCCCAATCTTAAACATGGGTACCATGGCTCTACCCATGGCATGGTTCTCATGGATAATTTTCATCTCTAACTAGATGAAATCCCATGATCACTTGTTTCTCAAAACCACTTTCTATTACCTCACAACCACCTTTTGTGGTAAAAATCTTACCCCTATAAAGGTCAACCTCTAAACTTGGATAGATGGGTCCATGTCTAAAATAGTATTCAAATATTATACATGGGATACAAAATATTATTTGCATCCATTTTCTTAAGTACAAACTGCTCCCTCAAAAGATGGCTACCAAATAAAGTCAAAAATAGATAGACTAATCCCTCAAAGGATAGCTATCAAACACTTCTTCATATTTAGACTTAGACCACTCCCTTGAAGGATGGCTAAGCCAAAATTTCAAAAATAATTTGTTCATATAAGCTACAATTGGCTCAATCAAAGCATTCAAATCTTCTCGTATTAATCAGCTTCACCCTTTTCATAAAATCAAGCAATAAATGACCCCTATTGAAAAATATTTATCCCATAAAAGGGCCACAATCGATTCTCTCATAAAAATTTATATTTGTAGACTTCCCACATCAATCAGTCTACACCTTATAAATATATGGACTTGTTTGTTCTGGTTCTCAGGTCATCTATCAAAAGGGTAAGTAAATCAACATTAGGTTCCTACATCATCCCTTTTCCCTTCATTTACCTATCAACCCCTTTTCCTATATACCCTCTATAAATCAAAATCCTATGACCTCACTTGGCACCCTACATTTATGATGACACTTTTTCACTAAAAGTGTGCTAATGCAAATCATATGAAATGTTTATTTTCATTAAGATCAATCCACCCTGGGTTTAACAGGGTCTAAGCAAATGAATCCAACACACCTATTTATTACTCTCTCTTATATTGGTTTACGAGGATGTTGTCTCTCATCATTCTTTTTCTCACATTTAGTTTATTACATACACTTACTTTAAGTGTTTTCATTAAAATGTTAAATCTTATCTATACTCACCAAAACATTATTAAAGCAAAATGTAATCCATAATGCATAATATCTCATGAACCATGGAATCAAGATAAACACATTATATCAACCATTTTCTTTCACAAGTTACATCACATTCGCACATTATTTAAATATCAAATCATGAACATCATAATCATTAACCACACATTAAAATCTATCCATATAATCCAAATCACATTATCCTCAAACCATATATCATCACATGCCTATACTAAGAACAAAAATCTAAATAATCATCGTAATCATGATCTCATAAATAATCATCATCTATAAAATCTAAAAAACATCTAAGTCACTCACCAACATCAATCATGATCATCACATCATAAATATATATGCATTTATCTCATAAAACATGAAAACATAATCAATATAAACATCTAACTCATGTCATACATCATATACATATCTCTCACTCATATACATCTCACATCTTTGGCATGCACACCAATATCAAAATAAACATATACACCTATCAAAAATATACAATCTCATCATGGGCCTACACTTGGAGTACCATTACCACTGGCCCTATCTATACCTATACCTAATAGTGCCCCCCCTAAGACCCCTATTTAACCCACTATCATAGCCCACTGACCTAGAGTACCAAGCATGACCCCACTACCCATGCTAGCTCTATACTCAATAAATCTCATGGCATGAGGCAAATGATCAAACATCATCTCCTTGTAATAATGAAGTCTTATATAGTGGCTAAATAACATGCCCATGGCACTAAATTTGTGGGGCCTCTTGTTGTTTTTACTACCATACCCACACTAATCTACCCATATAATGTGCCTATTTGGCCCTATAAACTAGCTACTTGTCCCTATAAAGTAATGACATGGGCTTGTGCCTGGTCCCTCTCCATCATCACAGCCCTCACCTATCTTTGTAGTGCCATAATATGGCCTTATAGCATGGACACATACCCTTGTAATTATATAATTTGGGCATGGGTAGTAACTAGTGCCATCACTACTTGAGGATCACCCTATGTCGATCCCTATGTTGGATCAATGTTCATAAGTCTCTAACCCTCATCATCCCAACCAAAATTGATTGTCACATATCTACCTTGAAACCATGTAGGATAATCAGCTATGATACCTACATCATCTCTCACTATGTTGGGCAACTCCTCATGATCTAACTCCTCTTATTGTGGCTATAACTCTAATAATAAAAAATCTACATCCTCCCTCTTGTACTATGCAAAATCAAGTGGAATACCCTGCATGAGTTTAAAATATATCCACACTCTCTCAAATGGGATACACTCTATCTCACCATCTCATCTACCATATACCCATCTCTAGCTCTACAGTGAATATGTATGGTACCTATATCCAATCCACATAGGCCAAGTCAAGTATGGCCTCCAAACTATATCTCTAGGTGCCTAGGGAAGATGATCCTAGACTCAATCAGTTTGGTTAGTTCCTTCCTCATGAGAGGCTCAATCTTTGGATTGATTGGCCTTTGCTTTTGCTTGATGGGTTTGGCACCTTCTTCTAGCTCAATGGTGTGTTGGGCCAAGCTTGGGTCAAACCCCTTCAATTTTCCATACTCCCAAGTAAAGACACGAGCAAACTCTTGGCATAACATAATGAAAGCATGCTTTTATTCATTGGTACATACCTTCCCAAGTGCAAGCAGCTTATCCTTGTAGATCTCTACCCTTTCATAATTTTATTTCTTGGTTGAAATGCTTACTTTATCCTTCTTGAGTTGGTCATCCTCATTGAATATGCTCTCAAGAGTTACCAAACCTTTGGGAAGCCTATTGGTCTTTAGTTGAATAATCTATCCATCATACTACTGCTATAGCTTGGACTACTTTTTAGAAGCAAACTCAACTTCCTCCTATAATAAAAGTGCTATTTTTTGGTCACTTTCAAACCCTTGCCAATTGGTGACATTGTCTGGTATGGAGGGCCTCACTATCACCTTTAAATGGTGTTGATTCTTGCCTTGTCTCACCCCCTTTGGGATATTGAACTGAGGACCAACTACTACTAGTCTATTTTCATGCTTGTTTTCCTCTCTTGGGATGGAAGTGATGTTGAAAGTAGTGAAGCTCTCCATTAGGTCCCACACTCTGTGCTTGTAATACTTGAGTATGGAGTTCTTGGTCAAGCTTTGACCCCTTGGTTCACAATCAACTCACTATCCCCAAACACTTGCAATTATTTAATTCCTCTCGTCCTTGCCCAATTTAGAGCATGAATAAGGGCTTCATACTATGCTACATTGCAAGTGTAGGAGAACTAGAACCTGAAAGTTGAGAAGTATTTCTCCTTTGAAGGTAAAACTAGCATTGATCCACCACCAACTCCCAACTTGCTTCTAGATCCGTCAAAGAATAGCTTCCAACAACCATAGTACTCTTGATTTTCCTTCATCAAATTTGGCATGAAAGCATCTTTCTCATGCATGCAGTAGACTCCAATACCAACTTATTCAATGAACTTGTAAGGATCATACTCAAAATTGTCATTTCCCCATTCATCTAGGAGTAGGTTAGCAACTCTTATAAGGGAAGAAGATGGAGATTGGTCCATCTGGAGATCTTCTTCATCAATGATGGCATAGTTGACATTCAATACTTTGGGCAAGTATGGATCCAGGTGATCTTTGTGGATGAGATCTGAATCAATCTTCACCTTAGTTCCATATTTTGTCCTAAAAACCATGTAAGACCAATTGGCTGCCAAATATCTGCCTATCTTGGATGTGAAATCCCTACCACATCATGGGGAATTGAGAAGGTTAGATAGGTATGGAGATTTAGATTCAAGCCTCTTACCACTCCCAAGGTCTTGGATAGTGATTCATCCAACTACAAAACTCCTTTGGTCATTTTCTCATACTTGAGGCCTAGCTTATTAGCTATGCATTTGGGCATAGTTGAGGTGCTTTCTCCATTATCAATAATACAATTGTGGACCAATAAATCACCAATAATTAGGGACAAATAGAAGGGAGGAAACTTCTATCTCTCTTTGACTAACCTACCATGGGAGGAGTCCCATTTACTATCAACACATTATCACTTCTAGTTGGGGCAACTTGGTCACCTAGCCTGTGCAATTCCATTTGGAGTATATCCTTTTGCCCTAGCAGCGCTAAAGAATCCCACAATGAGATGTTCATGTGCAGCTTCTTCATTTTTTCCACATCATTGATTGAAGGATTTCCCCCTTGGAAGTCTCCTTGGGGACATTTGTAACTTATGGTGTAACTTGAGGAGCTGAAGCTGCAATTGATGGTCTGTAATTGGGAAACTTTTGATTTACTTGTGGTGAAAAAGATGTTGTAGATGCCTAAGTAGCTACTTGAGCTTCATCCATATCTCTCCTTTTGGACCTGGTGTTAGTTAAAACGTAATCAATTTGGTCAGTTGCATTCCCCACATAGTTGACTGCGTAGAACTCCCCTTCTAGGTGATTCATAAGAGTGGAATCAGATTGAGCTTACCTACTATTCATCCCAAGTTGTGTTGACATCTCAAAACTTGAGAATTGGGTTGCCTGATCACCTTGTGTGGTCATGATTTGATTTGGTAGCTCATTAGCATAATCAACTTGTTCTTGGCCATGCCCCAAGGGTGGATAATTAGGCTGCTCCTACACCAAATTATTTTGAGTGGGGACAAGAGCCTTGGAAGATGAAGGGGCATTTGGTTTATAGCTCTCATAAGGCTTGAATTGTGTAATTTGACCCTACCCTTGATTATAATTCTGAAAAAGAGGTCTATTTTTCTGCCCAAACTGCCGGTAGCCTTGATTTGGCCTATAACTCTAAGCTTGTTACCTCTTAAGGGCAACTAACTCATTGGTAACACTCTGCAACAGGATTTTAACTTCATGGAGATCTTTTACAGGGGTAGCAATCGACCTCTCTACATTAGGTAGAGGAGCTAGAGTGGGTGAAATATGCTGAACTGAGGGCTACAAATTAGGAAAGAGTGGTATATGAGGTATAAGAGCTATCTTTCCTGCTTGAATGAGGAAATTCTCAGTAGCTATGGCTATTTCATAAGCAACGGGTATAATATGTCCACCCATGGATTATATCATGACAACAATGTCACTATTCAGGGCCTTCAAGTAATAAAGGAAAGTATAGCTTGGGGTTGGCCTCACAAGAATTGGGATTTTGTCCCAAGTCTTTTAGAACCTGTGTTAAAATCTTGCATAAATTCATGCGGGACTCTCTTCATGGTGTTCAGTTGCTCATTTAGAGACAAATGGTCACTTTTTTCCCCAAACCTATTTGTCAAGAGGGTCCCTAACTCATTCCATGAGCCAACTAAGTTCATAGGTAAGGTCCCATACCAGTCCAAAAATTTCCCTTTAAAGGACAAGGCCAACAATCTGATGGTTAAATTTTGCTTAGTGATATTGTGGATATTGTAGAGGTTGGCTATGTTTCTGATATGCTTGATAGCAGTGATTGGGCCCACTCCACTAAAGGGGGGAACAATTTTTAGAGTTGTCCCTAGAATTGGGTCATACTACAGAAGGTTAAAGGGACTCTAATCATTGAAGGCCACAAAAGGGAAAGCCATGGCTGTGAAAGGATTCAATCGGGGTCTCCTTGATTAGGTGTATTTTATGGCTAGTTTGGGAAAGTGGCTTGCTACGTAAGGATGAGTTGTTGCAAACCTTAGCCTTTTTGCTGAGTTTAAAGGCAACTCAATAAATTCAAAGGGGACACCTTTACAAGAAGATCTTATGGTGACCTTTGGTATATGATGCTAGGCTAATCATTAACTAGAGATTGAGCTCTTGAAATGGAGTCGCTAGGTGTTGGATTATAGCTCTTTATTTTGAATTTTTACAATAATAGGATCAACACCAATCTTGAAACTTGTAGGACACAAAATTTAAGTCCCACCAAGTGTGCCAAAAACTGTTGACACTATGGATTGCACCATCTAAAAGGATACTCAGCTCCCTTCTTCTACATGGCATAATGGAAACATTCCTCTTGCCATGGGTGAAAAACTTGAGGAATGAATCTCTAGATTAGGGGCTAGCTCCCCTTGTCCTACTGCTAACAATGAGGGGGTGAGAAAAGAGAGAGAAACTAAAAAATAGAACCTAACTAATGTGGTGATGCACCAAACTAGTTGGTCTACTTAGATTTTACCTACACTTTACACCAAAGAGAAGCAAACAGACACTTCATTTGAATGAGAAATTGATTGCATCAATGTTTTAACAGGGGATATTATGGAGGTATAGGGAGGAAGAAACTACCAAAGGTGTTCTAAAGACACACTATTAGACAATCTATTCATATGCACCTATACTTCAAGCTAGACACTTATTATTGACCTGCAGAGAAGAATTCATAATACACTAGATATGCTGGTATAAACCTATGAAATCATTAAAGAAAATGAAAAGACATAAGATGATACCATAGACATATGCAAAAGTGCAATCTCAAATGGAGGTAAAACACTTCTTTTAATTTAGGGTAAATTTCTTCAGGACTTTGCCATATAATGCTGAGAGATCCTTCTCAAAATGAGAAGTTACAATTATATAGAGAACTTGAGAAAATAGATCATTAACCAATCAAGGGAAGGAAACCCATGTTGTATTAGTCATTCTTATATTGACCACAAGCCCATGTTGTTGCCATCTCTTCTTAAATGTGTATGGGAAAGACATGTTGTAGGTACTGAAGTCACTACCCTTGATTTTTGGGCATGCAAGAGCATGGGTCACTCCCCCTACCAATCGATAAGGCCATCCCCAAATTACATTGACTGGGCCATGCTCTCTTCAATGCTAAGCCCAACTGGCTATTCATTAATGACAAAGTAAGAAAACACAAGCCATTCCTCTTCAATACTTGAATCAATTGCTTTATTGGTTTTTGGTGGAGACCATTTCACCTAAGTGTATTTACTTCTCCCATTGACAGTGCTTATGCCATCTGCCTTGGTCTGGTTCATCCTTGGGACTGTACTTTGGTTTGCTATGCCACTTGGAGCATTTTGAGCTTTTATCTCATGTGTGCATGGCCACGTTCTAGGTTACCCACTTCATTTTCTCCTTGTTATTTTTTCCCCTTTCTTGGTAATTCAGGCTCTCAGCACTTATGAATATCCTCCTGGTGTCCTTTCTTTGGTTGTTCATTGAGTCATTCCTCGGTCTCTCAGGGTTTTGAATTCCTTCGGAAAAAATGTCCAAAGGAATTCTCTTTTTTTGAGTTTGCACTCTTGGAATTTCTTTGGTGGGCCTTTGGGTTTTCTTTCCTTCGTTCCTTCAGACATCTATCCAATTAATTATTCTTTGATTACTGCCCAACAACTAGCTCACCACCTTGAATTTGATGTTCGTGGGCCTGTCATCCACATTTGAACCCCAATGGCTAGCTTACTGCCCTGAATTTGATGTTCGTGGGCCTGTCACCCACTAGGACAATTCCTTCGGCATTTTGCAAATGAAATTTTTCGAAGGGAAAGTGACCCTTCAAAAAATTTGAAAAGGTCTTCTTTCAAAGCTAAGTGCCCCTTGTAAGGACATCTACCCTTCAGACTTTTGGTCTTCTGAATTTTTTTGGACTTTCTGCAACTATTGAATTTCTTCGGATAAAATGTTTGAAGGAATTCCTTTGGACATTTTGTTCGAAATAATTCTTCCTTGAGTTTTCCTCCTTAGATTTCCTTTGGACAAAAAGTTTGAAGGAATTCTCTTTTGGCCTGTCAACTTTTTTGAAGGGCAAGTCCCTTTCGGGCTTTCTACCTTGCCCCTTTGCTTCAACTAGCTACCCTCTGCAAGGGCAATTCAAGCTCAAAGTTATGCTTCGAGATTTTTGCAAAGGTCTATTTTGCTCATTGCCTTCCCCCCACAAGGGCTCCCTTGGCCTCCAAAGTCACCTTTCAAAAGAATTGTAAAGGTCCCACTTGTCCCCTAAGTGCCCCTCGCAAGGGCACCTACCCTTGACACTTTTTGCAAATGACCCTTCGGCCTTTTGAACTTGGTCTATTTTGCCGATTCACAAGCCCTATGAAGTAATTTACTTGCCTTGTTAAGCATCTGAAACCAAATTGAGTTTCAAGTCGACTCTTCCCTGTTAGACCCGAAAGCACTTGACAAGCAAAAGAGGAAAACACTTGGTTTTTTCATGGAAAATGACCTGTCAGAGAAAATCTGCACAAGACAACTGAGGGATGAACTAGCCAGGACCTGGATCGAAAGACTCTTGCAAGGAAAAGGAGAGGGGGGCCCAAATTTTGGCCTGCAGGACCAAAAATTGGTCAACATGTATAGAATGTCTCTAGAAAAAACAAAATGTCATTATCCCAACCAAAGATGTCACATAAATGGATGCAAAGAGGGGAAAGAGAGGCAGAAGAGAGATAAAGAACCTTAGAGGACAAGTAAAGATGATGTCATGGAAGAATGAAGGTGGTAGTAATACTAGATAAGTATGAAAAAAATTATCACAATGTGTCATGCATTGGCCTACCTCGATCTTGATGTTCTTCTTAAAACACATACTTAGAGAAATTAATGTGCCGATAAATTTTACAAGAAAAAGCGTCAGTGTGTGAAAATAAGATATATACACTTCCAAATTCAGTACTTTAAATAAAAAAGATGGTTCACAATAAAAACGAGTGTGATCTAATAGAGGCCAAATGAGAAAACTCAATTCATTTCATTACTCAACTCACCAGGAACTTAGTCTCATGCTTAAATGAAAGAGAAAAAAGGTGGCTGAAAACTAAATGCCATGTTTTTCTTGGAAGGTATTATCAGTTCATGGTTATGAGTATGTGGAATTGCACAAAAAGATTCATCTCTTTTATGTAAGGGCCATGATATCCAATGTCAGTATATAAGACAAATAGAAAGAGAACAATGTATAAGGAGTTAGTCTATAGAATTAAGACATAAATCAGTGCAAAAGTAAACATTAAGTACATTTACATTGAATGGTTTTGAACGCACATGACTTCACATTCACTAACATATAAAAGTGTACACATTTACTATTTAAGTTTTTTTAAAAAGCAATAATCATATGGGACAGACCAGTTTAAAGGTTGGAAAATACTTGGAGACATGACATATCAAATTGTGACAGAGATTGACTTTCACTGGTCTACATTGTAACGTATTTTAGGAAAAAGAATCCCAAAAGCAATAGTTATATGCAACTGAAATTTTTTACATGGATTGCTCGTCATTGACTTAAGAACAATAAGAGCATGATTTTCAATTATTGTGAACAATCATCAGCATATGGGACCGGAACATTATAACCACATAGCGAATAAATATACAGTATAAAATAAATGACTGATAGAAACTCTCAAAGCCAATAATCTTTTAACTTTTAGAAAAATCCTTCTTTAAGATAAGGTATTATGTAATGAAAGTATCTTGAAAATTATGCGAGTTTTTTTAATAGTTAACTTTATAAATTAGTTTAGATATTTTTAATATATAATTTTTGAGATGTATTAATTTTGAGAAGTTTATTTTAGATTTGTTATGGTTTTTTATTGAAAGGTTTCATATAATTAATAGTTTGATTATTGTATTTTTTTCATTTATTAGTGATAGATGGTTTTAATTTAAGTGTATCACTGTGTTAAACTTGGAAAAAAAAAATAGTAAAAACATATCAAGATCTTAATTTCATTATATGTTTAAACATAAAGAAACGTTGGTTTATAATGGTTAATTGAACATTAAATTGAAGGTTAGCAATAATTTTTAACATAACATTATGCTCGTCTTCATCTCTTTTTATACTAATATACGTTAAGTTTGATCGTAATTATATTCTAAAATTTATTGAGACCTAGAACGATTAAAGAGGTCAATGAACATCAATAAAGAATTAACACATCACTAACATTACATATAATAAAATATTTATTAAATTTGAATTTCGATAAAAATTTAATAATAATTTTACTACGTAATATTACAAATCTTTTTAGGTACTTGACATGGAGAGTCAAATGGTTAAAATTAGGACAGTGCTTTGTGTGACTTTGACGACATAGATGCCCCTTACTCGTGGCTGCTTAATTGAAGGAACTAATTGATTTAGATATACGCTTACTCATAATCATAATCAGCTATATATTTATTTCCAAAATATAAATTGAAATACTGATATTTTATGTAATTCAATGATTCTATATAAATGTTGCCTATTAAAACATACACATAAAAATATATCATTTAAAAATAAAAATACAATATAAATCAAATATCACTATGTGATGAGCATTTCTTTAAAAAAAAAATGATTACATATAAACTTATGACATTTATTTGTTTCAAAGTCTATATATAACATTCTAAAACATTATAAACATACAATTTATACATTACACAGATAATAAATTACAACATGAAATTAATGCATATTATAAAATATTTCATTGCTTCGACTTATATTAGTTTGATATAAAATTGAGGAGTCCATCAAAATTGAAAAGTAATTATTTTATTATTAATAAAAATTTAATATATTTTTATTTTAATTATTAATCCAATTTAACATTTAAAAGGAGTACAATTTTTTTTTAAAAATATCACATCATCATCAACAACAATAATAATAATAATATCCTCTGAGTCAACTCTTCTCCATTGGATGGAATCCAATTAGTTAATAGGGTCCTATTTATATGAACTCGCCGACTTTAAGGACAATAATTTCGACTTTTAAGGACAATAATTTCGATGGCGAGCACTTTTATATTAAAAATTTGTACTTGGTAAGTTGACACTATTTAAATATGATGTTCTATTATAAGTGGACCTCCACAACATATAAAAGACAAAGGTTGACATCAATTAAAATTTTTGTAGCTTGATGGATTGATTGGAAATTTGGAAAATCACATCACTTAAAAGAAACATTTGGGCTGAAATTCCCAATCGTAAGAGTTAGGTTGGCTTTATGATTTGATTGAAAAATTACTTTGAGGTTGGCTTTATGATTTGATTGAAAAATTACTTTGAGGTTGGCTTTATGATTTGATTGAAAAATTTCTTTGAGGTTAGCTTTATGATTTGATTGGAGGAGAATAAGTTGTGTCAAAAATTTCAATTGGTGAAAGATTTACATCATTCATTCCATTTATTGTACATGTTTTAAAAAATAGTTAATTTATTATTATTTAATTTTCAATTTATATGTTTTAGTGGTTTTTTTAATTTGTCGATTATTAATTTAAATTATTTGTTATTAGTGTGTGTCGATGTGTTTTCCCTTTCTTTTCATCTTTCTCATTTTTCATGTATTTTTAAATTTTTCTTAGGAGTGTTGACATTTCTAATTCCATATACTTGTCAGAGGTATTTTCAACAGTTCTATTGCTATTTTTTGGTTTTTGTCAAGTTAGGGTGCACTTATCCTCTTTGTTTCATCTTATTTGCTTCTAGTCATTTTATGTCAATTTTCATGCCAATAGGATCCTAAATCAAATTCAATAGTTTATAAATACACAATAATTTTAATTCATTGGACATAATGGATTATATTAGGCATTCACGTGATATTATATTCACTCATTGTAATGAAATTACTATATCGTAAAAATAGATTCACAACAATAGATACTATAATTCAAAAATTCACATGAACTAATTAGCAAGTACTCAATATAAGAACATAATATAGTTGATCCATACAATATAAGTGAAATGATAAGCATACTACTAAAATATAGAACTAAGCCACTTTGAGGGCAAACTTCCACAATCTTTACAGTAAAAACATAATTAGGAATTTGTGACATTCTAATACTTTAAAATTGTTTCTTATATACACCCTAATTATAATATGGGGATTCCATAATCTAATTAGGTTGATTACTCATACCAATATTCAATCTTGAGATTATCAAATGAATAAGTTAAAGATTATATGTGCCATAGGTCGGCCACACATATCCAAATACAACCAATAGGAAAAAAGTGTACCATGCCCCCCTTTCAAACAATAATTTATCTCAATGTTGAATAACTGTTGATGCTTCTACATGAAATCTTCATCTCTCCATGCTACATTTGTTGTGATTTATTAAGTATTTCCTTTGGTCTTGTGTATAAAAAAACTTGTGAAACAAATAAAAATACTCACAACACTAACATATTACCTAAGTCATAGACTTTGGCACTCACTTGAGGCACAATAAGAGATCAACAAGAATCCCATTATGAGAACATAATATAAAATATACACATGCACATGCACATCATCATATAAAAAAAAACATATAATCACTAGGTATAATGAAAGTAATGCTTAACACATTCACACTTCTTATACAAGAAATCATATTTATTATCACACATCTAATCTTACAAAGCATATATGTATCACAACTTACAACAATCATCATATAAAGATGATATTCAATCATACAAAAAACTAAAAAATATCTTTCATATATCACTCAAACCCTAGTTCCAATCCTTCTTCAACACTCCAACTCTTAAACTGTGAATGTTTAGCATGTTTTAAGCAACTCAAATGATAGGTTGATATCCCTATAAATATCATTCTTATACCCCCATTGCCTTTGCCATTTTTTTCTTTGTTAGCACCATTTTTTCATTCTTTTTCAATTAGAACTCCACTTGTCCATCCTTATCAACATATTGCCTTACCTTATCAATATATTCTTGTTGACCTAGATCGATCCCTTGACATCTACATTCTTCTTATTTAGATATATTACATTTGTTGGCTTCTCATTATCTGTGTTTCTTTGTCTTATATGTTTTTTTTTCCATTTTGTGTTTATTTCTAACCCTTGCATTGATGTTTCCTTCTACCCATGTGGTATTCTTCCTTTTGTACTTGCTCTTTACCTTACACATTACACATGTTTGAAGTGATTTTTCATATCATTGGAGTTAGTATTAACTTGTATTTTTGTCTTGTACACACATATATGAGATCAACATTACCCTAAAATATGTTTCTTAGACAACTTTGTACTTGATTTAGTTGTATAAATTTCTTATTCTTGTATATTCATAACCTATATGAACTTGTCATGTAATTATTTTTCTGTCATATCCCAATGATCCATAGTTGACTCTACTTATGGTAGCAATTCTTGTGCATCCTCATTTAATTTTTTAATCATCTCTTCATTATGTGAGATTTATTCATAAGTGTTAAACATAACCTTAATTCATTGTTTTTGTTTACTTTATACCTCCTCCATGACCACTTCCTCAATATTATTTCTTTACAGGCCTTCAAATATAAAATATAAGGTAGTGGAATTTTTGTTCATCTTGGCCTTAAATGTTGAAGGTTCCTTATTTAATGATTTTGTTATTCTGCTTTTTCCTTTTCCACATACATGCTCACTATTATGTTTTTATGTGTGGCCTCATCTTTGTTCATGTGAGTGTCAAAGTATTCATGCATAATTAGAAAACTTTCAAATATTTTCCTTGTTTTATTTTGATGAAAATAACATTTACCTTATTTGTTATATCTTTCTAATGATCCTCAAATTTTGCTTCTATCTCATTTATATTTTTTGTTTGGAGATCTTCCTCTATAGATTACTCTTCAATTTGAGGATTATGAAAATGGTACTCAATCAACATGTTCTACTTCTCAATTGGCACCATATTCATACTTATATTTGAACCTTAAAAATCTATAGCCTCTATTTCTCCACCAACTTCATTAACCTTTACACTTATTCCATGTACTTATTTCAAAGTTCCTCTTTCCTTATTTTATCTTTCCTTACACCCTATACCTCCTTTTTGGTCATCAAAATTTGCTTTGTCATTTAAGTGGCTAGTTTCACCAATCCTCAAATCCACTATTATAACTCCCCCATCTATATCACCCGATTATAAATCATGAACCTTCAATGGAACTATTATCTTGACTATAATTTTAAACTTAAGCTTATATATGTTACTATCAAAGATAGTATTCAATTATTATCATTCATTATCTTTCACAATCCTTTATATAATCACTTTAAAGGACATGCCTAAATATTATTCTTATGTAGGATTTCCATCCATTACAAAATTTTCTCCTCTTCCCAGCATACTTTCTAATTCCTACATGGTTTTCTATCATGTGCTTAGTTTTTCACTCTTTCCTCCTCTTCTTGTTGGTTTCCTCATGCATTATATTACTATTGTTGTGCTTCACCTTATGTTTTCCCTAAATCTATGTTAAAATCTTCTTCCATGTTCTATTGTTGAGTCTCCTTCCTTGGATTGATGTTGGATTCTCCCATTGGCTATTGAACATTAATACTTATGTGTAGTGTATCTCCATTAATTTAATCTTTCTGTGTTGTTGCTTCATCATTTCCATACCTAATATTTATTTGTCCTTGAGAACTCAATATATTCACTAGTGTTCTTTGGTGAAAAATTCATGAACAATTGGGCTTGTTGCACTAAGAGATTTGGGCTCATTCTAGCAGCAAAAAAATTGTATTTTATAGTTACTTTGACACTTCCTTATTGGCTACATGAAGCAAAAATTCCTCTAGTTTATTTAGTTGGAATACTTGTTATAGTTTCTGTTATAAAAGGGATCTCTACTGAGTTTTCTCTTTAAATAAGACTTAGAGATTACACAACACCCACTAATATTCCAAATAGATTCCTTGCAATCTTTCCTTACGTATAAACTTGAGGCTTATTTTTTTAGGTTTATATTTTGAAGATGATGAAATATATTTTGGTTGTGTGACCTTATCCTTTTCCTTTCCTAACATAACTTAATCCTATTGTATCTTTCTTATTCTTTATTATTCCCTTATTTATGCAATAAATTTATCAATAACTATTGATTTTTACACCAACTTAACATATACTAGTCCATATATAGGTGTTTCAACTTTCCTCTTTGACAATATCAACATCCACGAAATGTAATAATGATATTCAACCAACTTCAAAAATATTAGAGGATTTATTTCTATCCTTTTACTATCCAAGTCTTTTATCATCTGATACTACAGTCCTTAGAGGCTTATACTTATTTTTCAATGCATTCTTTGAAATATCATCTACCCCAATGTCTAATTATACTATGGTTATGTAATCCACTCTATTAAATGTACACTCCAAATGCTGCATTCTCACCATATATAGTGTATTTTACGAACCCATTCACTTTTTTTTATGCCAAGAAAACTAACCAAGTTATAATGTGTTATCACACAATAAATTATAATGTTGTGATAAACTTATGACATTTTTAGTGTAATTTTATAATCATTATTGAGCACATCCTTTATGTGTTCATACATATTCTAATCCTCATTTTATAGGGTCTAGTCATTTGATTTACACATTTAAACTTTTTGCATTCATATATCTGCATGAAATTAATCATTCCATCTAGAATTCCTATTTATTTTGACAATATCAAAACCAAAATCATCCCCACTTGAGCTCATTTAATTTTTTATGTTTTTATTCACAATTCAGCACCACTCAATAACATAGTTTTTATAATTATATGCTTGGTATGCAACTTATTTAGTCACCATGTTCCATCTCCTAATGGTTGTTATTTTAGAGATAATAGGTTTCACAACAACTTTCATTGATTCCAATGGTAGACTAAAATTATAATCATTGTTCTCCTTTTCTTCATACTTAGAATACTTTCTACCATGTTAGTCTCTAAAATATTTTTCATTTCTCCGTGCTTATCCATACCTTCATTATTTAGGCATACTACCTTATTAATCTATGCCAAAGTTTCCAATATTCATACCAAATTGTTAAGCCTTCCTTCATGGATACAACTTCACCATTTATTATATATTCCCAAATTAAAATATCTAATTTATATCCAAATATATTTTAGGAACTAAATACTCAAATACATTTCTAATTCATTTCCTTGTCCCAAAATTTGACTCCAACATTACCTAATACCCTTTGTTGTTATCGTTAAAATCTTCTACCATGAAATACCCAAGAATTTTATAATAGTCACTCCTTCCAACACTCCCTCTGAAAATGACATTTATATTGTGACAAATGAATATTTATCTGTCTTCTTGTTCTTAATTGGTGGTGGTCTAGTCACATGTCTCTTTAATTTCATTTATGTTTCTCATCATAAATTTCATAGGCTATTTATTCCAACAAATGTATTGATTTGATGAATGTGTCTTTCCCTTATCTTACATTAACATCTTCATCGGTTCTCCTTCAAAAATAAAATAAACTCAATAAACTAAAAAAAGATAAGTAATACTAACATAATCCTTATGTTAATAGAATAATAAAAATGGCATACACACGAGATTACATTGTACACACAATTTCACATGTGAAAAACCTTTTAGGTAAAAAACCAAGCATAGTAACTCAGTATATATTGTATTAACTCAACCATTTACAATAAAATAATATACTTTCAAGTTTTGATTTTCCCTTATTGTATGTGTGAGTATATATAGGCACATAAATAGGTAACTATCAAAGCATTATTATAATACCATGGGTACTAAAACCATGATTTATATAAAAAATGGGATAAAAATGCCCAAATATATTCCAATATGGTCCCAAAATATTACAATATAGTGGAGTGTAAATCATGGAAAATATACAACACATGTTCAATAATCTCCCACTTGATGATTACTTTCCATAATGGGACACACAACCATACCTTCATCAACTCAAGGTAGTTATACCCATTAATTTTCTTCATCAAGAAAATTTATTTGTATTCATATCCTTTGGTAGTGAATCAATAAAATTCTCACCTATGTCTTCCTTATCCAATAATTTATTCATCTCCTCCACCATTTCCATTTAAAAATGGTATTTCACATCAATATGTTTTATTCTGGAGTGATACTCAGGGTCCCTTGCTAGACAATTTTCACTTTTAGAATTAAAATTTCTCCTAAAGCCTTTTGAGAAAACATAAAAATTGAAATTAATCGTTAAACACAAATACACTTCTTGTTTTCTTACATATATGCCATGTACTTGGCCTATGTGGTGGATATCACAACACTATCTTAACATTTGCTCATCCAAATTACATCTCCACCAAACAAGTTGGACACATACCCACTAGTAGATATTTAGCAATCAATATACCTAGCCTAGTCTAAATTCACAAAACCATGTATATTAAAGGTTTTAATTTTACTAGGATTACCTAATAGAAAATTACATCATCTAACACCTTATAAAAAAAATTGAAGATCCTTTTCACCAAATTCCAATGTTCCTTTCCTATATTTGATACAAATATTCTCATTACTCCCATTGCATGAGAAATGCTAGGTTTGGTACAAACCATTGTAGATGTAAAACTACCAAAAACACTATCATATATGATAAGAGTCATGTCCTTAATATCTTCTTCTATTTTATGACACTGTTCAACAGATAAAATTTGACCAATAGGAAAGGGAGTAATGACAATATTAGTTTCTTGCATCGTAAACCTTTTCAGTATCATATCAATGTACCTCCTTTGATTTGACCAAAATTTACTTTTCAACCGATCCCTTTTAATTGTCATGCCCAAAATATATATTTATGGCACCAAGATCCTTTATATCAAATTGAGATGATAATTGATAATCAACTTGGCTGATCATTTCTTTATTATTACCAATTAATGACATGTCATCCATAAACAATACTATGATAATATTTTTTCAACCTTTTTATTTAAAAAAAACATAGGGATCAACTTTTCTTCTAAGCCCAAGTCCAAACACATACCTTTCAAATTTTTGGTTCTAAGTTTTTGGTGATTTCTTCAAGCCATACAAACACTTTTTCATATTGCACACTAAATCATGCTTTCCCTTTATCGTAAAGCTTTTTGACTGTGTACTGCATATTTCCTCATATCTCACCATGTAGAAAAGTTATCTATACATCCATTAGTTCTTTTTCAAAATCAAATGTAGTTAAAATAGATAAGAGAAATTTAATTAAATATAATTTATCAAGAGGATAAACAATCTCACCAAAATCAAATACCTCTACATGAGATAATCCCTTTGGTACTAGGTGATCTTTATACTTCTCCAATATCCCATGCACATTGTATTTATTTTTAAATACCCATTTGTAACAAAATGTTTTTTTTCTAGGAAGTAATTTAATGAAGTCCTATGTCTAATTTTTTCTAATTACTCTATTTATTCCTCCATAGCCTTCTTCCAAGACTTATATTATTTTGAGGATAAATCCTTATTTACAATATTGAGGCCTTGATCAATAACAAAAAAATTGAGAAAATTAATGCTGAACAAAAATCAAGATGAACATACCCATCAGGTGTCCTTCTCACCTAATATAATCTTGTCAAGATTGGAGTTTCTAGTTCTACATCTTCTAGTTCCTCCTCGTTAGCTTCTTTTAAATCTTCCTCTTGCAACTCCTACTTTGATTCATATTTTAAGTTTGTTTGGATTTAGATACTTCTTCTCTCTCTCTCTCTCTCTCTCTCTCTCTCTCTCTCTCTCTCTCTCTCTCTCATTCTTCAAACTGAATATTTTCAAGTTCATCATATGACTTTCCTTATATTTTGTAACCCCTTTTCCCTTTTTGAAGATAAAATTATGACTGTAAATAGTCTTTTTCATTTCACCATTACATATATTACATTCCTTCACACTATTACCATATCCACTAAAGATACAATTTGATGATTTGTTGTAAAGATTAGTCCATTTTTACTTAGGAATATACATAAAAGCATCACAACCAAAACTACAAGATATTTGAGAGAGGGTTTCTTACTAGTCTATGCTTCTTGTTATTTTTTATCGACTAAGGATGATGTAGGTGATCTTGATCAAATATCAAACAAATGTGACTACTTCTACCCAAAACTTTCTTTCCAATCCATCAAGACATAGCATGATTCTCACTTTATCCATTCAAGCCATATTTATTATTTATGAAACTCCATTCTATTGTGGTGTATATGGATTTGCCTTTTGCCTTTATATTCCATAGTCCTTACATAACTACTCAAAATAATTTGAGCAATATTATCCACCATTGTCACTCCTCAAGACAATTTAAAGTCCTTAAACTTACTAAAAACTTTAGATTTATATTTTATACATTAAACACAATTTTTTATTGATTAGTTAACTATAAAATAAACATAATATAGAGATTTACCTAGATATGGAACCTTCACAAGTCCAAACACATCAGTATACACTAAATTTAAAATCCCTTCAGATCTTGTTGTACTACTAAGAAACTTCACTTGAGTTTGTTTACCAAACACACAATGTTCATAAAAATATAAATATAACGTGAAGCCATAAATTTGTTAAGCCATATATTTTGATTTCAATGCTCAAAGGCATTTCTCTCCAGTGTTTCCCATCCTATAATTACACATCATTATATTCTCTACAAGAGATGTAAGAGTCCGGTCTAAAATATTATTTACCTTAGGAACCATAGAGCTATTACATTAATCAATTTCATTGATTGCCTCAATCTTGAACATTATTATTGTATGGAATCCTCTTACCAGTACCATTTCCATGAACCATCTTACAATTATCTAAAATTATTAAATAATGCTTACACACCTACATCATTCATCTTACTTACAAATATCACATTTCTAGTCAAACCTATAATGTGCATAAGACCAGGAAGGGTTTTAACCCTTCCATATTTAAACCTAAACTTGAATCTCCCTTGAATAATGATCCTCTTGGTTATCTCCTATGTTAATTTTTTAATTTATTCATATAACCAATCCCTATTAGGTGTTATATGAAAATAAGCACTAAATTCAATCAACCATGCACCATCATATGCATGCGAGATTGAAGTTAACAAAGATAAATCCCTTGAGTCTTCACTAGAGGGATTTTATTTTTCTTAATGGGAATAGTTATATGACTTAACCTTTTCATTTTTTTTTAGATTTTTAGTATTTCTTAAATTGCCTATTTTACCATAGTTCTAAAATTTTGTCTTATCTTTTATTATAGTCTTAAATTTACCTCTAGACTTTGAATGTCTAAAATTTATTTTAATTATTTTTTGGGAGTGACCTCTTACAGATAAGGCATCCCTTTTTTAAATATCCTTAGTGTATTCCACCTCATTTATTCTGATAATGAGGTTCCCTCTATATCCTTAATTTTTAATGTCTATGCAGTAGTAGTTATTGTCATAACTAAATTATCCCAAGATTTGGATGTTAGGAGTATAAAACACAGAGAAATATTAATGAATTAAAAATGGAAATAAAATGTAGAAAACACAACATAATAAAGACATAGATTTAACATGGTTTACCCAATATGGGATAAATCCACAGAAAAATAGCCAGTCCTTATTATTTAGTCCAACAAATGAAGGGACAAACCTGCAATATTCTCTTTACTCACACATACCATGCAACCGTGATTATAATGCCCTCATATCAAAGGAGGTTTATATATTAGGAAAAAAATGCATAAACATAATTTCTACCATTAGATATATGACCTAATAATCAATGATCCATATTTATTATGAAATTATAATATTTTATAATGTATTTTAAACAAAATTTTGCCCCCTGGACACCATGGAGACCCTAGTGGGGGTGTTGCCCCCCATACCCTCCCTGTCGAGAACTAGGAATTATAATAAGATCAAACTCCACCATCCAACATTGAGAAAAGAAAAAAGAAAATAAATACACTTTTCTCCTTCATCCATTATAATTTTAATATAAATTAACTGATTTACCATAATATTGGAAGCATTTATATGTTTAGCTATAGAGTCATCATCATTAATTCTCAATGAATACACCTTATTTTAGAGAAACCATTTATTTATTAGAGACTTTATCTGATACAAATTTTTCAACCTGTCCCATAGATATTTATAAGCTTTCTCTATCAAGACATTCAATAAAATTGAATTCAGAAAACATAATCTCATTGAACTCTCTACCATCCTATCGATATTTTCCTAATTTTATACCTTCATACCCATAAATTTAACTTATGATACAATAACCCATTGATCTCTATCCATAATAAGATCTTCCATTTTGAGCTTCCACAACTTAAAATTTTGATCATTGAATTTTTCAATCTCTATCCTCATGCTTCCTATCATTCTCCTTTACTTAAAAAAAATCTCACATGCAAAGATCTTGTATACACACAATATTTTTAAATTTGATCAATTATTGATGATTTATATCTTGTAGGAACCCATCAAGTCTCAATCTCTTTGAGTGCATGTCTTAAAGGGTGCATTGGGAAAGTGGTGGGTAGACCATTAGTGCTTTGCAAGATTATTATTCCCTATACCACCACTCACAACCAACACAACCTCCTATACATTTCCCTAAGCTTTAATACCTCTCTTACATTCTCCTCCAAGTAATTCATCACCTCAAATAGCCCTTACCTAAGTCAAACCTCTTTTTACCATCCTCTAAATACAATAAAATAGGTTGGCCTTGTTTTGGGAATTGAGCTCATTACACAACTAAGTCATCCTAATCGACTTAGTTTGGGATCTAACTACTCTATTTTCTAACTAATTAGGTCGACTGGGTCAAATGTGTTGGCTAAAATTATAGAAGGGTTTAGGGTTAGATTAGGTTATATAAACACACCCTTTACCCCATTTCTAATAGAGATAATCATTCATTTGCACTTATTTATTTGATTATCTACCATTCTAATTAAGGAGTCATTGCTTAGGCTTTCATACTTACTTTGGATAATAATCTTGTCTTGTGGGAAAAGTATTTTGGATGCATAGGAGAAGTCTTGTAGCCTAGAAATGACCTATCTTTATTATCCTTAGGAACCACAACAACCTATTGTAAAGAACCATTGGCCAAGGGAGAGATTGAGACTCGAAAGGTTTATCTTCAAGGTAAGTATTCCTAACTCTTATTCCTCTTTTATCAGTAGATAGATTTTCATGTGTAATGGCTTATGATTGTATTTATATCACCATGCTTAGAATTACCTATGTATTGACTTGATTAGAGTTATTCTTTGCATGTTTATTGTTTATGTTTATTATCCCCCATTTGTGCCATAATATTTGATGAGCACTAGATTAGATTTACTTTACTTTGTTACGAACCATAGGACCTAGCTAGGGTTATTGTGTGGTATTACTCGACTAGAGGCTTTGAAAACCTCTCTAGTGATATTGTATGGTAAGATACCCATTAATTAGGTCATGATCCTAATTGTCTACATGTACCAACAAGCAAAAGGGTTAATTTGATTTATCTTTGCTAAGTTAGGATTGATTTTTAGATCAAATTCACTTTCACTTGTATATATTTTTGTGAACCCGAATGAAACTAACCCTTAAAATTTTTCTTTCATGATAGTTTTATATTAGTAGATCTTATATTGACTTAGTCTGACATTCTATGCACAAGTTTTAACACATAGTCAATAAGATCAATTTTGTTTGGGTTTATGTAGGTCATCTTCAATTATATATAGTTATATCAATCTAATAGACTTAGTTTTATTTTACACATATAGGTCTTTATATTCAGTCGACCCAGTCGACTCTGTTAGTAGGTTAAAAATCTTCATCTGGATAACATAATACAAAAATAATAATTTAACATTATTTAAATCATTAGGTTCATTCTAGCCAACTTAGTCATTTCTTTTCTTCATTTCAATTTTATTTTTCATAATTTTTAATTCTATAGAACTATAACCCTATAGTAAACTAATTCAACTAGTTTGAATTATTTATATAGTGGCTTCTTGCCTAAGAGACATAGTCAACTTGTTCGACTATGTTTATTTATATTTTTATTTAGTAGATAGAATCGATCAATTCACTTCTATTTTGTACTATTTTTATACTCAGTCAACATAATAAACCCAGTACTCTTATAGAAAAAGGAATTAACTCACATTATTAGTAATTAATTCATCTTTCATTTTTGTTGCCTTCTTGCTTAGATTAACACACATAGCCTAAATAAGAAAGTTTAATTTATCTATTTAGTTACATTACTTTTTATTTTATTCACACACTACCAAATCATAAAATATCAAAAATCTTTAAAAAATTCTACCTAAGGTATACCTATTTAGATTTAATCACCAAGTGGAAAGCTGGCTCAAATTTTTGGCCAAGTATAAATACATGGTTGATGGTATATATTAGCAAAGCACCCAACACTATTATCATTGTAGGATTATGAAGTGAGGGGGTGGGCCCTAATACCAAGCCATTACCATCACCAATTAGATCCTTTTCAAACTTAACAACTTGAAATTATTTTTATCTTACCTCTTTCTAGTTCCTTTCTAAAGCCAAACACCCTATCACATTTCTTTTCAAAGCTATAATTTAAAACATTCAAGAGTGACTGCACTGATTAACATTTATATTTTAAACATTGATGCTTGATCTTTGTCAATTATATGCTATATTTCAAAACTTATATTGGCCAATATTGGTACGAGGTTTGTGCTATGTGCCATAATAATATCGACTAGGCCGACCTAAGTATTAGTGTTTTTATTTTAATCTCTTTGCTAATTAACACTAGACTATCTAGACTCATAACTATAAAAAACTATGTTTACCCTTAGAACACAATCAACCCACTCAACTATGTCTCTTATAGTTTTATTTCCATAGAACACATTTTTTCTATCTAATCTAGTCTCTCATAGGTTGGTCTTCAGTGCTTCACCCATAGAACATAGTCGACCCATTCAACTATGTCCTTTCCTATATATTCTATTGGTCTTCCTTCTGAACTCAGTCGATCTAGTCAATCCTATACCACTTGTTTGATTCAATTTTTTATCTTGAAATCTTGATTAGCTGACCCAATTTAGTATCTAACTAAATTTTCTCTAATATTTCAGCTTCTCTCCTTAGTCTTATGTCCTCATTTAAACATCAAGAAATCTCCCATTAGAATATTTTTGGACAACCTTAATCCATTTAGATGATACATGGGATATTATTTCATTACTACCTTTATTACCCAAGAGGACACTCACTTTTGGTGAACCTTATCTCACCCTTCATCTCTAGATTATAATAAGGTTTAAATTACCTAAAATGATGGCACCAATGGATTAGATCCATTTCACACTTCTCAAGACATTTCTCTCTACAAATTACATTATTACACTGTAGAGGAAATTGACACAAGCTTAACCAATAAACCTATAGGAAATATTTTAAACACCAATAATCTTCCACACAACCACCCATCCCCTAATACACATATAGATATCCCATATTTACATGCTTTGGGTGATTCACAACTTGTCTATCATTAATGGTGATTATCAATGCAAAATAAAAAATGTGATCACATATCATAAAATGGCTACCAATACTGATAAGTAAATTGCTTCTTTCACCATTGAACCAATTCCAAGGTATCAAAATAATGTAGATGATTCTCTTCATAAACAACTATATTTCACTCTCATCAAGTACTTAATGATTCCCAATTTCTTATTCAAATAAGAAAAAAACCTTTTTATATCAAATTAAATGATTTGTTCATTTGTTACATTGAGACTATCACTATTCAACAAAGCCCATGGTATAAAAACATAATCTAATTTATTGAACATAAAATTTACCCTTTAAAAATGGATTCTCATGAAAACATTTGAATATGTAAACAAACTTTCAAGTATGTGTTTTGATACAACATTTACTACGGTAATGCAGAAGAAACCCTACTTTATTGTGTAATGCAAGAATAGGTTCATATTCTCCTAGAATATGCACATGGGGGTATTTATGGTGGTCATAGAATCAAACATTATATAGACCACAAATTCTTACATATGGGTTAGTTTTGTTCCACTCCATAAAAAGATGCTATTAATTTTGCTAAAAAGCGTAATCTTTATCAACTCCATGACGATCTAATCCACTCACCACAAATTGAGATTCAAATAGTGGAGTCTCCTTGGCCATTATCTATATGGGGATTATACCTCATTGGTAAATTATCTTAGTCACAATATGGCCATGTCTTTACCGTTATTGCTACTAAATATTTTACCAAATGGGTAGAAGCCATGATTCATGTTAATGTCACGGGAACCACTATTTCAAAATTTATCCTTAAACAAGCCATTTATCATTTTGGAGTTCCCCATACCATCATCTCTGACAATGGTGTCAATTTAAAAAATAAAGACATGAAACAATTATGTGATAATTTTAAAATTTCCCACAAATTTTCTACACCTTACCACCCTCAATGTAATGTCAAAGTAGAGGTCACTAAAAAAATCCTAAATAAAATATTACAAAAGACTATTTGAGAAACTCGTACCAATTGGAACCTTAATCTATATCCTACATTTTGGGCTTACTGTACTAGCATATGTACTACCACGAGGGAAACATCATTCTCACTAGTATATGGTTCTGAATCCGTATTATCATTAAAAGTTGAAATCCCATCTTTACATATATCTCTTCATAGTATAATTCTTGATGAATAATTAGGTGAAGCTTATCTTCATGCTTTAAAATTTCTTGATGAACGCCATTTGGCTACTTTACAACATAATATCCAATAGAAAGCTCACATTGATAAATAACATAACAAAAAGGTCAAAGTCTAAACCTTTGATGTTGGTGACTTAGTCCTAAAATTAGATTACACACATGATAGAAAGGAAAATATACCCAAAAGTGGTGGGGCCCTTAATAAAATACATTCTTAGTCCTAATACTTATATTATATAAACTAACGAAAGCTATATTTTTAGAGAAACCACCAATGCACAATTTTTGAAGACATATTTTTCTTAAATATCTCCCTTATTTTCATAATTCTATATACTATCCTACTAACACTTCTTGCAGGACCTCTCCAACGATCTCTCCTTTTTATCAACCTATTATATACACAAATCTTAGTCCCCTTCTTTGGTCCTTTAGTTTTTATTTTTATTTAATTCATAAGTTTCATTGTAATGCCATCGGTAGGACCCAATTTTCCTCATGAATATCTTTTATTTCATATATTCATTTTTAAACACGTTTTCCCTTTGATCATAACTTTGTTATTTTACAATTTTTTTTCATTCTCTTTTTAATTTTATGAATTACAGTGTAAGACCATGGATAGGATCAAACATTCCTCACAAATACCATTTAACTATTTTTCACCTATTAGGTTTATATTTTATGAGTTATAGTGTAAGACCATGGATAAGACTAAGATCTCCTCATAAAATATATGTATTCTTTTAAACCTTTTTAAAAATTGAGTGTTCATCTTAAAATTTAAATAAATGGTTAAAAATTTGTGATTTCATATTCTCAACCTCAATTTTTGTTTCTTTTGTGGATAAAACTTGCACAACAAACTATGTTAGCATGTTTACATACACTTACATACATCCTTATGATAAGGAATCACACTTACTTATCAATATATCCCTTTCACATTGTCATATTTTTTATGCTTTGAGGTAATTCAAATCATTTCATATTCGTTTCTTGTTGTCTCCCTTCCTTTCATTCCACTTTGGATAAAAAAAGGTTGAAGTCACAATAACACTTTTATTTAACATGAACAAATAAAACTCTTAGACACCATGCTCCCAAGTCCTCTTTCTTAGAAACCAAGTTAATTTTTTTCAAATGATAGTCATTATTAGCACCCATGATTGGTTCTCTAAATTCATATGGAAGAGGAATATAAAAATCCATTAAAAATTTAAAATCTAAATCATTAACAAAAGACAATCATCAAAAGGTAACATAAAATCAAAAAACTAATATCATACCAAAAAACATGATTCAAGGAACATATCCTATTCCTAATCAAATATAAAACTCCACAATTGGCCTCATCATAGATTCAAGGTCTATTGGGGTGTGATAGGCTAGTAGATTGGGATAAGACAATTAAAAATTCTCTATAATGCTACCTATTTCTCATTCAAATACCCAATCTTCATAGTAGATTGATAGCTCTGTAAGGGGTCCTGAGAATGGAGAACATATTGTGGGAAGGTAATTAATCTTAATTTTTATGAATATATCCTTCATGGGATGACATTCATATTTCATTTGACAACCCAAGATTTGTGTGATTAGAAGAAATTCTTCAAAGTCCTTAATGTCAAAAGTCCTCTTATTTTGAAAAACTTAATTTTAGTGTCTTGACTTTGATAACAAGTTTATATACCTTGATTCTTCCTACATCTCCACTACCACCCATTTCATTCCCCCCTTGATAGATAATATTCATTCTAAATCTATTTCTACATTTCTATATTCTCTCCTCTTCACATCTTACAACATGTTAGCAGTAATTTGTTTTTGTTTTATCTATATTTAAAACAAAATAGTATGCTTGAGTGACTATGGATTATCTTATTTACACCATTGCTTCACATTTATTTTCCTTGATTTCATTTAAAATAGAATAGATAAAAAATCTTCATTATCATTCCTTTTCTCAGACAACTACATCCATTTATATATTTCTATACTTTTTCCATTGTTGAGTGAGTTTGTATTTTTACTTTTCACTCACCAATGTTATTTTTACTTTATGTACTTTTTACATTTTTGAGTGTGTTTGGATTGTTACTTCTCAGTCATCAATGCTATTTTACTTTCTCTTTTCTATATTATTCTAAAGTTTGGTTTTTTACTCCTTTATACATTTATGTTAGACTATCATACTAATTTTACACATCCTTGGTTTTATTTAGTTTTTTACTTTTCTTACCTAAGGAACACTTTTTCATTGATTTTTTTGGTCATTTAGTAACCTTAGATTTTTAGCTAACTGATTTACTCTAGTTTTGTCTTGGTCAATTTGGTTCTAACTTAGCATTTATCACCCTAGCTTACCAAATTTCTAAGTACATCATGAATACACATTTTAGTTATCTTGAATTTCCTACATTTGTTTATCTTTGATCTTTAGTTTTGTATCCTTAGGGTTTGTCCAAAGGAGTCTTTGTGCCCTCCATGATCAAACTACAAACACAATAGAAAACCATTCAATGATAAAGGTAAGTCAATGTACATATATATTACTTATCTATTTTAGCTATTTACTTCTAGTCATTTACTTTTAATTATTTTATGATTTAAAATACTATAATTTATTTAGCTTAGCATAATGTGTTGTTGTGTGTTTTTATAAGCATCATCCCATGTTGAAAATACATGACATGTGATGAGATTCTAGCAGGGCATATGTGTACATACAATATTTTTGAACTTTATCAATTACTGATGCTTTTTCTCTTACAAGAACCCATCAAGTCTCAATCTCTCTAAGTGCATGCTTTAAAGGGTGCATAGGGAAAGGGGTTGGAAGACCATTGGTGCTTTGAAAGATTATTTTTCCCAATACCACCACTCACAACCAATAAGATTACCTTATATATGTTTCCCTAAGCTTTTATACCTCTCTTACATGATCATCCAAGTAATTCACTATCTCAAATATCCCCTACCAAAGCCAAACCTCTTTTTACCATTCTCCAAACACAGTCAAATAGGTTGACCCTGTTCTAGGAATTGAGCATGTTACGGGACTAACTCAGCCCAATTGACTTAATTTGGGACCTAAATGCTCTATTTCCTAACTAACTATGTGGGTTGGGTTGACTGTGTTAGCTAAAATTTGGGTAGGATTTAGTGTTAGCTATGGATATATAACACATCCTTCATCCCATTTATAATAAAGAGAATTGTTGTAGACCTTAAAGGGTGAATTAAGAAAGGGGTTACAGACCTTTGGTTCTTTAGAGAATTTTTAACCCCATACCATCACCTAAAACCACTACAAGATAATTTTATCCAATTCCCTAAGTAATAAAAACCCATTTATATGCTCTTCTAAGCAAGTCACCATCTAACATAACCCCTACCTAAGAAAATAATCCTTTTACTCATTTTTAATACTATGTCATCCTAATTGACCTTGTTGAGAATATAGTGCATGTTAAGAAAGTCTATCAGCCCAAACTTACCTACTTTGAGGCTTAATAGCTCTATTTACTGCCAAACAAGGTCGACCTAATTGCCCTTGTCAGCTAATTTCTTGGGAAATTTTAGGGCCAATCCTTAATATAAATACCCCCTTCACTTCATTTATAAGTAGAGGATCATTAAATTATGAATCATTACAATTTTTAAATCTTCTTATATTATCATTTGAAGGTTTCTTTTCTTTATCTTGGAGTAGTAGTATTCATCTTATGGAGGTCTTGGTGTATATTAGAAATGTTGTAGCCTAGAGTTGATCTATCATTGTGATCCTTACAAGCCACAATAAACTCTTGAAAAAAAACATTGGCCAAAGGAGAGATTGAGTCATGACGTGTTCACTTCAACAAGGTAAGTATACTCACAGCCCTTAATTTTGATATGTAGATATTGCATAACTAATGTATTGAATTGTATCTTTCCTTGCTTAGATTATTTATAAATTGTCTTGAATATAATTATATTTGCTTATTTATTATCTTTCACATTTATGCCATAATCTTTGGTGAGCACTAGATTATCTTGTATGCTCATTTACTAGATTAGCTTATATGTTTGTTTAGTATATTAACTACTTTTATTTTATCACATTATAAGACCTAACTAAGGTTATTACATAGTGAAATTTGACTAGAGGCCTTGGAAACCTCTCCTTTGCTATTTTGTAGTAATAAATCCCTTAGTTAGGTTTAAGATATCCATAATTGGTCATGACCCAAATATAAAAAAGTATTATTAAGTATATTTTTAGTTGATTAACTTATTTGAGCTTGGATACTATTGAGTAGGACAAGTTGCAGATCTATCTTATTTTACTTGCATATATTCTTGTGAACTCAATGTGAATCTAACCATTATAATTTTTAATTTGTCATTTACATTCAACTAGATTGAGCATGTCAATAAAGTTTAACACTTTTTGCATAGGTTATTAAACTCTGTCGATCCCGTTGACCTACTTTATATCTCTAAGTGTAAGTTTTTCAAATTTGTCAACCCTGTCAACCTAGTTTTGTCTTCTATACACAGGGTTTTTCATCTCAGGTAACTATATCATACCAATCCATCCAATTTTTTCTTGATATTTTTTTACCTAAAGAAATTGATTTGTTCGATTCTATTCATTTTTGCATTTCATTTTTATCTAACTACATCGATCTGATTGATCTAATTTCATTTCTCTTGTTATTTATTAGTTTAATTTTAACTAGTTTGAATAAATTGATTCTATTTAATAATTATATTTTATGCACTTATAGGATCGAATACTCACTGGACAACCTAATTAAAATAATAATTTAACATCTTCAAGAAAAGTTCCTACATCCACCTGGTCAATTTTATCCTATCTACTAGGTTTACTCTAACCAGCTTAGAATTTTATCAATTTCTAAGAAGAATTCATTTTCTTGACTTTTAGTTAAAATATAAATTCAATATTATATTTAGTTTTTTTAGTTCTATAAAATCATACCTATATATTCAACTAGATCGACTAGTTTGATCTATTTTTGTGTCTATTTTCTACCTAAATAACTAAGTTAACATATTCAACCTTGTTTTTTCTAGCCTATTTTTATAGAAAATTGAGTTGACCATCTCAAATTCATTATATTTTGTTTATCCAACTTGATCAACCAACTCAATCTTATTCTTTGTTTCATTTTTTATCTTAAATAAATAAAATTAACCTATATCTGATAGTAATTATAACCACTTTACTTTTAAGTTGGTTGATTGTTTATTTACTCTCTAAAATTGTAACTTGGCTTTCAAAATATCAATTTTTACCTTTATTTTTCACTTTCTTTTGTTTTCCTAAAAACTATGTACCGATAATTTTAAAACTATTTAGCTAATATCATGAAGGGTTATGCAATATTTTAGTTATGGTCCTTATATATTGTTTATAGATATCATGGTGAGGGGCTTTCCCCAATACTCATATCCATAATACAAAGCTAAACATAGTCTTTAATTTTCATTACCTCATGATATTTTAGAAATACTTAGGATTTTATTTTGTATTAAAACTTAGGAATCCATCCATCCTTTTGATTGTGTGGTGCATTGGTTAGTAGTTAGCACTGAGAAGTTACTTCTAGCTTACCTTTGAAACCAAGTTTAGTGGGCTATGGGAATAACACTTCCTTCATAGTTAGCACTCTAAAATATTGGGTTGACACTATCCAATAAATAAACAAATATTTAGAATCCTACATTATCAATTAAAACCTTTAGTATAACTCCCTAATATTATTTTCAAACAATTACTTAGCATCTAAATATAATTCTTATTATTTATTTTTTAATATTATATGTTGTATTACAGACTATATTATCTAGTGCTACCACAAGTTTTGTGTTGTGAATTTCAACTAGATTGACTAGCTTGACTTAGTTTCCTATGTGCTTAAACTTTATTTTTTGTATTTAGAACTAAATCATCCAAAATCAAACTAAGAAGAATTTTTACAAGACTACAGAACTCAGTCAATCACCTCAACCCATTCTATTTATAGACTATTATGTTTTACTAATTTATAAAGCTCAATTGACCACCTCAACCTAGTTTGTTTACATATTATTCTATTTTCTTTATTTATATAACTTAGTCGACTAGCTTGACCTAGTTTGCTTATAGACTGTTCTATTTTTCCTACTTTCCAAATTAGATCAACCAACTTGACCTAGTTTTTTTCCATATTATATTGTCACCCTATTTTTCCAACTAGATAAACTAGATTGATATAGTATATTTACATATAATTATGTTTTCTTACATTCCCAACTATATCGACTAGCTCAACCTAGTCTAATTCTAATTTTTTCTCTCTATTAGTCTAACTAGATTGACTAGTTTAATCTTGTTCATTTTTAGCATTTAGATTCTCATTTCCCTAATAAGTGTTTGAATCATAATTTTATCATGAAACATCTATTTGATAAATCTACATAATAAAATCAAACTAACATGATGAACTTTAATAATTCTCATAGATTTCTTAAAACATATTTATCATATTATGTGGTAGATAATCCATATCTTAGCAATATTGATGTTACTAATAGAACTACCAACTATGTGACTCTTCCATATTCCATTGTACTTAATCCTTTATTCTTAAAAATAGTATAGGATGAAAGTTACCTTGAATATATTACTAAAATGATCCTTTTCATTAATGTAAACCTATAACATTAGGGTAAAGATCCCATAGTCATTTCCGACCTCATGATAAGACCTCATATTGGATCCATAAAATACTATGTTTTCTAACCAACCTAATAACCACTTCAACCCACCACTTAACCAATTTACACAAAATCACACTAACACAAATCCATTCATAGGTAAATCATCCAAATGTTATACTTATTCAAACCAAATGAACCAACTATCACCATATTTTATATAAGAATTTCAAAACATGAAAGATAGGGTTTAAAGCTTGAAATATGGTGCTCATTCCCTATACAAACAATTTAAATTTGAGGAAATGTGTTCTTACCCCTATGACTTAAGTACCATGATGACACCTTTTCCTAAGTATTTTGAACTCCTAAAATTTAAAAAATACAAGTGAAGGGAGATCCTAAGGAAAACCTTACAATCTTGTATTACGCATGTACAAATTTTGAATATATAAATGAGTATATGTTACAATTATTTCCACAAAGTGTCATGGGTTAGGCCCTCAAATGGTTTTCAAGCCTTCTTAAAGGATCAATATTCACTTTTGAGGACATTTATGAGAATTTTTTTGTAACTTTTCCTAGAATATTGAAAATTACTGGACCACATTAGACCTACATAACACCAAAAAATGTAATGGCAAAACATTTACTTCCTTCATACAGTGATGGTGAGCATTGAAAATTCATTTTACTTGGTCGTTTCCCAAAACTGAACTTATGGATATGTTTATGAACAATCTCAACTCAAACTTGGGACATCACTTGTTACTCCTTTGCCCAAGATCATTTGATGAAATTATTGAAAATAGGATCCAGGTTTAACACAAATTAATCAATAAAGGTGTTATCAAGATATTTAAACCCAAGAATAGTTCCTCCAAATAACTTGAAAAACCAAAATTCTTTTCCAATAACAAGAACATTATTAGATATGGTGTGATTGATGTTAAACAAAACCCACTAGGGTAATAACAAAATTACACCAACCCATTAATAACATAACCATTCCTAGTGGTCAACCTTGATAGGGAAAACCTGAATGTAAGTTCATATAATTAAGTGATACGATTTTTTTTTCAAAATTTTGCCTATACTAACATGATAATTTGGATGAACACCAATCCTTTTGAATATAACATTCCTAAATCCAATTGGTACAAGGAAGATGAATACTGATAGTACCATAGGATAAAGGGATATTCCACCCATAGGTGTATGCACCTTAATCAATATGTCCAAGATCTCATCTATTGAGGGGAGATATCCATGGAAAACCAATAATTTTTAGGTATGTTCCTATTATTAGTATTGTGGCATTGATGTTGTCATTTATGTCAAAGGCCTACGAGTGTCATTTAATGTTCCATATATGTTCTTGTGAAGATGCATGGTAAATAATCATGATGGCTTAAGAATGGTCTAGTAGGTCCTTTTGTTTTGCATAAGGTCTTGGCACAATGTTGTGTTAAGAGACAAATAAACCAAGTGAGAAAGTAACTTGAGAGATAATTTGATGGCAACCTCATAATTATTATTGACCAAATTTGACCTTAGAGGTCAAATTGGGACCCCTATAGGTAAAACTTAACTTTTAGATGTTTTAGAGGTCTAGTATTATGTCATAGGGTTTATTATAGGTCTTTTGATGTCATTCAATGCTATATTAGCCTTGATCATGGTCTAATTAATCTTTATGTCACTTTGAGTCATTTAGAAGGATTTTAGGGTCATAAATGTAAATTGATTGAATTTAATGGTATACAAGTATCCTTATTTTCTCTTAAACATCTAAGAAGTTGGATTACCTATTAGGAATGTCAATCTCATCTAAAACTTGCAGGTTATCTAACTAAAGATCAAGTAATCAACTAAAAAAGGGGAGTTTGGCACTCATACAACTTATGAGGGAAGGTTAGACATGGGAGAAGGAAAATCAAGTTTGTTTACATGTTTGACATGCTATGGAGGTGCCATTTTTGAGCTAAAACCATTCTCCTCCTTCTTTGCCTTTCTAGACACACAAAAGTGGTCAGCAGGTTTGTGCTTGGTATGGATAGTTGAAGAGGTTTTAGGTAAAAATATTTTGGGAAGTTGTATCAAACTCATACATATACATTTAAATGAAAATATTTTGAATATTGGTCAATCATGCTTTATGAACCATCTCTAACAAGTTGACTATGTTTTACTACTTATTATTTCCTGCACCCTATAAGTTTTGATCTATTTTGGATAGGTATATATAATACATTTGGTGATGTTTATTATAGAGGATGTTTTATTTATTATCAAATTCCATCTATTCTTGTTTTCAGGTTTCATGGTGTTTTGGTGAGTAGATCATCTCAAGATGGTAGATTAGTCCCATTTGGGATGACAGGTAGTTTTCCACCATTTTTAGATCTTCATGATTTGACATTGGTTAAAAATGGTTATGATAGTTATATTTAAATATTTTAAATTCCATATTATTTCCATTTTACTTCTCAATCTCATTCTCTAAAGAATATTCCACGGGTGTAGTCATAGGACACCATACAATCAATCTACTCTATGGCTGTCGTACACAGTCAACCATGGTGAGTCACATATAATGAAGGTATTATTGGAATTAATGGATAATAGAGTATGTTTTCAAGGTGTTAATCATGATATTAAGGATTAAAAAACAAGTTATACCTTCAAAAGACCTACACCTTCATACAGTCTATCATTGGAATATGCACCTATAGGTGCTCTCATGAAGGGTTAAAGAATGAAAATGAGGTGTGAGATTTTTTTTTGGGTTTTAAAAAATATTGAGGTTTTTTAAAATACAATTTATGAGATAAAAATTTATTATTAATGAAAATTATTTCAATACATGGACTATTTCATGCTCACTGTCCATATGCAGCTCACTGTGCATCTATAGCCTCTCAAGATGACATCATATTATAATCAGAGATTTGATGGGTGTTTCATAATTTTAAAATTATGAGTGCATTTGAAAACTTTATGAAAGAAATTTTTTTATCACAAACCCATACATAATGCACACTTCCTAAACATACTTTTATTACCTGTATATGACAACATGCACCTACAAGTAGCTTTGACAGAGATTAAGAGTACTTATATGGAGGATTTGGAGTAAGTTAGAACTTCATTAGGAGTCAAAGTATGAAATTTTTACCATGGAAGACATTTTGGAGTATCAAATTGTAAAATTAAAGTGTGGATCACATTCTAAGGGCAAATGATTGGTTTAGGGACCATTTTCCCTAAAATAGGAAAACAAAGAACCTCACCATTTGTTTAATAAAATATAACATGGTTACCAAAGATCTGAATGCATAATAATGTGATTTTATTATAGTATACACATAGGATAAAGACTATAAAAATTTTATAGGGTAGAAGAGTATTGGAAGGCAGTATTTGAGCTCCTTAAAATTGCCCTTTGAACACTAAATTCCTTCATTAACATCTATAGGTTTTTGAACCTCAAAGGAGCCCCACTTCCCAAGGTGACAATTTCAAGTAGGTTTTCATGTTTTAAAAACCTTATCAGGTTAAAATTCATACCAATGAACTTAAATACCATCAAATTAAGTTGATATACTATGTTTTAGGTTTAATATTCACTTACAGGTATGCCTAACTCCAAGGTTATGCACCTACAACCAAGGGTCAAAATCCACATCACTCATTGCAAGGGATTAAGCATGGAAACATCAAAATTGATTGATGGAAAATTAATCTAAAATATCTCATAATATCCCCAAATAACATGTATCATAAATTTTAATGGATAAGGTCAATCTACAGGCCTTTTGCCTTAAAAATCAACTAAAGTTGACTATTATAGACAGTGAACAGAGAAGTAGTGCTCTTGGTGTGGAAATAGCATGAAAATGAGGAAATTTTATCAAATTAATTTCCAAATGGTCTTGGGAGGTCTTAATATTTTTTTTAAAAATTCATGTTAGGGTCTCAATGTTGCAAGACCACCTACAGGGGTTCTTGTCAAATAGGAATACAGTCTACAGTTTAAGACAATCAAACTTAGAGGTATGCAATGAGAAGTGTTGGAAGGGTGTGAGATGATAAATGTATTTAATTACCTCAAAAATTGTGTAAAACATTTCAATAATATCTTACCATGTGATAGAAAATAGAGAGAAGACTTTTTCAAATGCAATACACAGTCCATATGAGAATCCTGCATGCACAATCTATTTTCTAAAGGTCTACCTTGGAATTTGAAGAGGTTTGGGGGTCAAATGACCTAATAAAGGGATAAAATTTGGTAGATGGAATATATATGAATTTATAATTCTATAAAACATTAACCATTTTATGAGAAAATAAGTTAGTGCCCTCTGTTTTACCTCAGATAGAGGGCACTCCCTATGCACACAACCCTATAATGTTGACAAGAGGAGATGAAAGAGTGGACCATGAGATGGTTGAAATTTATAAAAGGGTGTAAGAAGATTTAAAACACCATATAAAACATGAATAATTTTTTTATAAGGAATAATCTCAAAAAATGGTCTAAATCATCAAGTATGTAGTCAGGTTTATGTAGGCAGGTTTTAGGCCTTAAGCCAAATGAAAGGTCAACTTCAACTATAGAATGGGTTGATATTTATAATACATTTGGGAATTTTTTTAGGGTAATAATAGAAAATTTTAATCTATTTTTATGTAGGTTAAATTATTATAAAGTCAATTTTAGACTTTAGGACAACTCAAGCCTATTGAAATGGAGAAAAGAGTTTGATAGGGCAAATTTCAATGCTCATATCTCCCTTGGAACCTTGAATTGAGATCTAAGGAGTTTAGGGAGTTTTATGAAGGTAGTAAAATTTGATTTAGTGGATTTTTTTCTTAACTTCAACATCAAATTTTTATGAACAAACCTTAAGAGGGTAAAATAGGCCTAAACTCAACAAAACCCTTGGTAATGACTAGTTTGAGAAAATGGAGTAGTTAGTGCATAAAAATGACATGTTTTTATTATAAATATGATTTCATTTTTTAGGAAAATATATTAACATACTCCCCATATTTTTTAACTATACGGAATTGTATAGATGGAGTACAAAATAGGGTTTTCTAGACTATTTTTTGCATTTTGTAGGTTCGAAGAGCTTTCAAGAGATGAAATAAATTTTTGAAGGAATATTGATACTTAATATAACTCCCCATGTCAATTTAATGTATTTTAAAAACTCCTAAGTGTGCTTACCAAAGCTCTCATCTCAACTAATCAAAACTAGCATAATGAAAATGGTAGTGAGAAGGGTGAAAAGATTCAAGTAAACTAATTTTAATATGTTCCTATTGCCTCTAAGGACATAAAGGGTATTAAAAAGTGTCATAAAATCCATTTTATAAAATTTTATGGAAAAATGATGCCTTTTTGGAGGCCAAGTGTGTAGGGTGTGTGAAAGAAGAGTTATTTTAACTATAAATGGTGATAACTCATTTTGGGAAGATTCTAGATGATTAGGACTGAAACTAAAGCATAGAGAGGAATGAATGAAACCCTTCCATCTAATTACAATAATTATACCTATCCATAATCACTTTTTGGATTCTAAATCATGAAGGTATTTTTTTGAGCCAGTAAAAGGAATTTTATGCCACTTTTCAAGAGTTTCATGCCTTGAATAGCCACTTGTCTCTTATGACCTTGCATGGTCCATTTCACATCCTATTCTCAGGCATACTTAACTCATTTTATCATCTTTAAAACTTTTCTTATGACATTTGGACTTCTCTCTTCTCCTCTCTCTCTCTCTCGTTCTGTAAGAACTAGCCATTTTAGCCTTTGTAAATTATGTTCCACCTGAGTATGGTGAAGCCCTTCTCATTTGCATACCATAGATCAATAAATAATAATAATTTTTACCTCTCCTATGAATATTAATAGTGTTTTTTACTTATATTATTGATATTTCTTAGTGTTGACTCTTATTTCCTTAGTATGTTTTTCATTCTCTCACCTATTTGTAGTTGGGAAGCTTCTTCTTGTAGGTCATGTGAAGTGTTCTAGGAAGTGTCACGGTTGAGTGGGTTAGCCTATTCAATAGTGTCATTATATACTTCTTTTATATTCCTCATAGCCTAAATATTCACCATAACCTCATAATAAAACATTGATGTGAAAAGATGCAAATTGGAGAAGTGTATGTTTGGTTAGTCCCTTATTCTCATGTGTAACATGCAACTGGTTGTTAGTCATCAAATAATTTGGTGTATCACCTCCTTTAGGATATTTTAATTTCATTTTTATCTCTCAAATTTTCCTCATAATTTTAGGTATAGTAGTGATTTAAAAGTGGTACATCAAGGGAGCTAGCCCTATCTAAAGATTCACCTCATTCTTAGGCTAACCACAATCCTAGAGGTGTTTCAATTGTGCCACTTAGATGAGGAGAGCTGGGAAATTTCATAAAAGTGTTAAAATCCAAGTTAAAATATTAATTATTCTAAGGTTGATGACATTTCAAGGTCAAGATCAAGATACAAGGTAAGCATACTTTTGAGCACTACTCATAAGAAGCACTACCATATTATGAACATGTGTATGAAGATGGTGGTATGGTAAGATGGATAAACATAATTATGAGTGAATTTTAAAGGATTATAAATCATGAATATGAAGTGTGGGAATACCTAGGAAAGTTTCAAGGTAAACCCATAGGGGTAAGGTTTTAATCCTAAGCATGTAATCAAACTAGTCCTAGACTCTACCTAACCTAAAGAGTAATCTTAAGGTGTCATCAAGATCTATGAAGGATGAAAATTAGTGGTATATAATATGAGATTATTTTTGACACTATGTAAACATGTGTATAAGGTATATAATATTTTATAAGAGGTTTTTAGGTTAGTTCTTGGCTTAGTCTTTTCATAAAGAGACCTAGTGAGAAGGCACATGCTTGGTAACATGATGAGGTGAGTAGTTTAAGGCTTATGAGAAGAATATTAGTAGTGTGTGAGAATGGTATGAGGTTTTTTACATGATTATTATGTTTTTAGATCAATGTAATATTTTTTAAGGTATGTTCAAGGTCTAAGTGTGACTGACATTTCAAGGCCTAATGTGCAAAGAGACTTATTATGGCCTAACGAGGGGTCAAGTTCAGTTTCCAAGGTAAAAAAGCTCATGTGAATTTTTTTAGAGATGTTACAGGATGTGTAAAGTGTTTTAAAAAATTCTAAGGTTAAATCCTAAAGAAGAAAGCATGAAATGTGGTTTTGAGGTTTTTTGTGTGCGTAAAATGAGGTACTTCAGACCTGAGAAGGATTTTATTATGATCATTGGCACATGAAACATTTTAATGAGGATAAATAAGTTCATGTTAGTTTGGGAATTGTCTTATATTAATTTTATTTTCTTTTTTTTCCTGGTAGAGGGCCTAATATTTATGAATGCTTGTTAAGAATGGAAGATAGTTTAAATGCTCTCTAAAACCCTAATAGGGACTTGATATGGAAGATATGATTAAAAATTTATGATAATGGTTTGGTTAACCTATTATTATTATTATTATTATTATTATTATTATTATTATTATTATTATTATTATTATTATTATTATAGGTTTATTAAACTCTTATATATACCTATATGTGTCATTGGTATTTCATAAGAGTGAGTGGAAGCTACATGATATCCCTTATTTTTTAGATTTTTAATGTAGTAGGTAAGATTAACCAGGTCAAAGCATGAAAATTATTGGAAAATGATGTTTGATACTTTTATTTTATGTAAATTTGTGTTTATAATAATTTTAAATACTTCAAATATGCTAAAATGATCATGGAATTTGGCCAATCACTAAAAAGGCCTAGTGAGAAAGTGAGAAAACCAGACAGAAGTGAGAATGAGATTAGGGATGGGTTGCAGTGGATTAGGCATGGATAAAAATTCATGGGGTTATTTTTAAATATATATAACACATATACATAATGAAAATAAGTTTTTAATAAGCTTGTGTATGTCATAAAATTGATCTCACTCTAACTTATCTAACATAGTGAGGTCTATGTATGGTAAAGACATAAGATTGGTATGTAAGACCAATAATGATATTAAAAATTATAATAAATATATTTAAATATTTTATAATTATTATAAATTATAATTTAAACCCATTTTAAGTTAATAAAATTTTTCATACAGGTGTTATAAGTCTTGGTTTCCATGACTATTTTTTAGAGGTTTCATGCAATTTTCTGTGTTAGTGAGAATGATGTTCCTAAGTCATTATGCATAAATTTTAAGAATATAATAAACATAATTTTTTTGTAAATGTATCATAGGTTAATTTTAATGTATTTTTTTTCATTATAAACTCCTATTAAGGTGTGAAAATTCAAATATTCTTGATTGGGTTAAGGCCTATTTGCTAGTTCTGAGTGAGCATATGGAAGTGGTCTATTTGAGGTCTTTTCCCCTATATGGTTAAGTATAATGGAAATTATGATGACATTAAGGTCATTTATGTTATATAAATATTATTTTTTTATGTGGTTATGTGGAAAAGTTGAGTATATGCTTCATATATTCAAAGCAAAATTTTTGGCAGCGAGAAGGCCTAATTTTGAATAGGCCCAATGGTATGGTTCAAGAAGTGAAATGAGATAAATGGAGTTGGGTACATAAGGTGAGATTATAAGGTTTATAATTTAAGTTTTTTTGAAATTTTTTCATCCATTTTTTGAGGTTTAATATGTTTCAAGGTGGCCAAGGTGAAACATGTGCTTTTAGAAGGCCTAATTGCATTAGGTCTCTATTAGGCCTGATGATGGTTTTAGTCCTTATGAGTGGTAAATAACATATGTAGTGGTTGTTTAACTTATTAAAAATTTATTTTTATATATTAAAAATTTTATCCAATTATTTATGGGTTTTTGTCTGACCAAGGTGGGTGAGAGCAAGAGTCAAGTATAAAAATAAGGTCTAATAGGCCTAATTTGACTAGTTAGAATATTGAGAATATGAGAGAATGAAATAGACATTTGAAAACCAAGTAAAGGGTTTTAATAAAAAAAAAATATATTAATTTAATATGTTATGAAATTATCATAGTGTTTCTATATATGATGAATAAGGTTATTTGAACTAAATCTACCACGAAGAGGGTTAGTTGAGCAAAGAGGCCTAATAGGTTGTTTGAGAGAGATAAAAGAGTGCAAAGAGAAAAAGGAGGTGATAATAAACATTTGGGTGAGAAAAATGTGTCCAAATGTGATCATAATTTTTAGGTATATTATTTATTTATGAGTTACCTATGGGTTTAGTTCCTCCTTGCTAGTTGGTACTTGTTAAAGGCCTAATTAACTTGGTGCTTGACTAGTGAGGGGTTGGTGTTCCTTGTAGGGTTGGTGCCTCACTATATATTGATTAATTACTTATAGTATTGTATTCCATTTTTTTTTTTCAGTGGGTTTTATCCCCCATTATTATTTACCACATATCTCTTGTGTTCATATGTTGTATTCTTATGTGAATGCTTGTTTATGCATTAGTTGATGTATATGTTTGAATGAATGCTTCATTAATGATAGATAAAATTGAATGAATATTTAAAGGGAAATTATTCACTCCCTTATCTGTATCTATAATTATAATATTTTTTATTATATCATGTCCTTTGAAGGAGGCCTAATAGCGTGAAGGAGATCCTAAGCAAGTGAAGATGGCTAGTCAAACACAAGGTCATTTCTCTACAAGCAAGGCTCTGTTATTCAATGGATATAATTATGATTTTTGGAGTATCAAGATGAGAACATATTTTATGTCTCAAGTTCATGATGTTTGAAAATTATTTTTGGATGGATATACTTCACCCCCTATTCCTCTTACAAATGCAATAGGTAAGAAGGCTAGTGATAACAATTCAAAATTAATGAATGGTATTCTTTGTGGCCTATCATAAGTAGAAATTGTGAAGGTGATGCACTATATGTATGAAAAATAAATTTGATAGAAGTTGAAGACTATCCATGAGGGATACTCTAAGGTCAAATTGGCTAAATTATAAACCCATATAAGAGTGTTTGAAAGCTTAAGGATGAATGAAGATGAGACCATTTTAGCCTACCTATTGAGGGTTAATGAAGTGGTAAAAATAATAAAAGGCCTAGGTATTGAGATATATAACTCCTAATATTGATTCTAAAGTGTCTATTGTTGAATAGATGCAAGATCTAGACAATTTAGTGATGGATGAACTTTATGGCACCCTAACAACCTATGAGATGAGGACAAGCGAAGGAAGACCTAAGAATAAGGAAGCTAATTTAAAGGCATAAAATAAGTCAAATTAATATAAGACACAAGTTAATAAATCCAAATATAATAATTATTTTGATATTTATGATGATGATTTGATAACTATGTTTGCAAGAAAGTTAAAAACTAGTTCAGGTAAATACAATGGTAAGCTACCCTTCAAGTGATTTGATTGTGGATAAATTAGACACTTTGATAATAAGTTTCCTCATAAGAATAATAAAAATGATGATGAATAGCATGATGAAGGTCATGATGATGACAATAAGTCTCATAGGTCTAATGAAAGAAAGAAAAGATGTAGAAGGTATGATGACAAGAAAAAGTTTTTCAAGAACAAAAGAAGAGTTTACACCAAGGAAGACTACAATTCATCTTATGAGAGTGAGATAAGTAATTCTAAGAGTGACCATGAAGGTATTGATCCTAATTTCAATGAAGTTATCTTCATGGATGAGGAGGCAATCTATCCAAATCAAGAAGAGTCCATGTGCTTTGGAGGTACTATTAGTGATTTAGATGAAGAAGAAAATGGGGTGGACCTTGAGGCTAAGTTGATGAATGATCTAGAAGAATTGAATAATAATAATAATAATAATAATAATAATAATAATAATAACAACAACAACAACAACAATAATAATAATAATAATAATAAGGTGATGAGGTCTCTTATAAAAGAATATAAGGATAAAATAAATTTATTTGAAGTTAGATTGAGTAAAAAATCTAAGGAACAAGAAGAAATAGTCAAATAGGTAGAGACTCAAATTGAGATTGTGACTACAATCCTAAAGTCTAAAGAAGAAGAATGTGAAATGTATGTAAATGAAGTGGATTCCTTGAGAGATGAGTTAGATCAGACATCAAGGTAAACTCCTTTGTGAAGTTTGAAAAGAGTACCAATGATTTAGACAACATCATGAGTAGTTAGAAGACTGCTAATGACAAGAAAGGTCTTAGTTTCAATGGATACCAAAAGAAGAACACTAATGTGATAAATAAGGTCAATGGTCAATCAAGGAATGATGGTGTTGGTAGAATGAATACTAATTATATTAGGCAACCTAATACTATAAGCTATGTTAATCCTTGCAATGGCTATTATTTTTTATGTAACCAATTTGGTCATAGAGCAAGGCATTGTAGAAGAACCTTCAAGAATTAATAGACATATAACTATGAGGAAAATCATCAGTCAAGAGGTATGGTTAATGGTATGTTTCTATTAAGAATAATAG